>OZ010737.1:33067022-33437022 GCA_963932295.1 Tipula lateralis
GAAAGTTCCGCTTTCGTTAGATTCAATTTCCAACATCAAACCTGGTTCAGTCAAAGCTACAGAACTCGCTCACGTTGATGTTTTCCTTATGGATGTGGCACCGATGTTACCAAAGTATGGTTTACAAAATATGGATCAAATGTTGCGGTCTATTGGAAATCTAAACTTGCCATTTGGAGGGAAAGTTTTAGTCGCTGGAGGTGATTTCCGTCAGTGCTTACCTGTTCAACTCCGAAGCAACCGTAGTGAAACACTCGATTTGTCTAAAAAAAAAAGTCATCTCTGGAAGCATTTTAAAAATTTTTCGTTAAAAAAAATATGCGTGTCGATCCGGAACAGGAAGCATTCGCAAAGTACATCCTGAAACTGGGAAATGGAAATCTTCCAAAAAATGATTTCAATGAAATCGAATTACCTGAGGATATAATTTCCAGTGGTAATTTAATCGAAGAAGTATTTGGAAATTGCCTTGCGAATCTAAATTACGAAGGAATGAAGGAACGTGTTATTCTCGCGCCGCTGAACAAAGAAGTCAGTAATATTAATGCTGAGATCGTCGATCGTCTCCCAGGAGAATACAAATCGTATAAAAGTTTTGATTCTGTAAAGGATAAACAGGAAGGAGGTATTGAATTCACGCCAGAATTTCTTAATTAGATTGAAATTGCTGATTTGCCACCCCATGAATTAAAACTAAAGAAAAATACGATAATTATGCTAATGCGTAATTTAGATATTTCGGAGGGCATGTGCAATGGACCACGCTTGATTGTTACCGAATTATGTAACAACGTAGTTAAAGCAAAAATAATTACTGGGGAAAAAGCTGGACAAGAAGTACACATTCCTCGAGTTACGCTCGACTCCAGTAAAGGTCAACTTGGATGTACAATACAACATCAATTTCCGCTTCGACCAGCGTTTGCGATTATCGTGCATAAATCTCAAGGACAAACGTTCGAATTTGTTGGCGTCGACTTGCGTACACCTGGCTTTAATCACGGTATGTTGTACGTAGCATTTTCCCGTGTTAAATGACAAAATAGCTTGAAAGTTCTGTTACCACCTGAAAATGAACATCGCACGTGTAATGTTGTGTGGAAAGAAGCATTGAACGCTCCTGATCTAAATACTATAAGTCTTGATATTAACAGCGACGATTTCCCAGTCGAATAAAATAAATAAAATTAAATTAATTTAAAGTTGTTTTGCGAAAGTGTTTAAAAAAACTTTCTTTCTTTCTCCAAACAAAGCTCGGTCCCCGGAACTATATATATAAAGGGCAGTTAAATTTTAAAGGCCGACGTTGAATGTGAACCACACCTAAACGTCAAGTTTTTTCCTGCATTTAATTTGACATTTCTTAATTTCAGACTAACTCCATTTGAACCATGAAAGATTCGCAATCGCGGAACGCGTTAAAGTTATTCAGGCATAATATGAAAATGGGCGTTCAAATCAAAATGCATTTCATGCACTTCGTGATTTTTTCGGTCAATTTAATCGTCCAAATGTGTGTACAATCGGAAACATCGTGCTAAAATTTGCATAAAGATTTGCATTTACACGCTTATAAGGTGCAATTGACTCAAGAACTAAATCCTCTTGACCATTCCAAACGTAGTCAATGGTCAGAATGGTGGTAAGAAATGGCAACAGTGGATGATCAATTTTTAAAGAAAACCATCTTCAGTGATGAGGCACATTGCCGCAATTGGGCGAATCGTAATCCAAGATTGATTGTCGAAAAACCAATGTACCCACAAAGAGTGACTGGTTGGTGCAGTTTATGTGCTGGCGGCATCATCGGGCCGTATTTTTTCCTAAATGAGGCCGGTCAGGCAGTTACTGTGAATGGTGCTCGCTATCGTGAGATGATAACGAACTTTTTATGGCCCGAATTGGAAGATATGGATGTGGACAATATGTGGTTTCAACAAGACGGTGCAAATTCAATGGCCGTGTTATCTCTCGTGGTGGCGATGTCAATTGTCCGCCAAGATCATGTAATTTGACACCGTTTAACTTCTTTCTTTCAGGTTATTTGAAAGAAAAGGTGTGCGTCGATAAGCCAGCAACAATTTAAGAGCTAAAGGATGAGATAATTCGGCAGATTGACCGCATAGAACCTCAGTTATGTCTAAGCGTCATCGAAAATTTGGACCATCGGGTGGAGGTATGCCGTCGCGGTCGCATGAAATTGGACTCGTGGTCAATCAAGTAATTGGACTCGTTGAGTACGATATCACAGTCAATAAAATTAAACATGAACGGCTTAAAATTTAAGTTGGGAATAAAGCCATTAAAAATTATAAACACAATTTATTCACTTTGTTGTATTTCTGTAAAATATTCAGACATTTGTTCTGAATATATTCCTGTTCCAATTCTCTGTCGATAAAAAGCACACTCTCTGTCAATTCTTTAAGTAATTTCCGAACTGCACATAACGTTTGATAGGGGATGGTGCTTGGCATGTTTCAGTAACTGAGGGAGGAATAAACCCCGTACTATCTTCAGTGTCATCATCATTTTCCTTGTCAGTGTCAATGATGGACGTTCTATTCATCTCGCCTAAAATATCTTCTAATATTGCTCATATGAAATATCTTAGACAATTGCTCATATGAAAGGAGACAATTGGGCAAGTTTAGTAGGTGGAATTTTATCATCTTTGTCGTATAAATGAGACTCGAAGTCAGGATTACTCCTTAAACATAATCCGGCATTTCTAAAGCAGTTAGCTACTGTTTGGCGCTGAATCAGCCATTTAAATCGCATCTATCAATGTTACGACCGTATTTTAACCGCAATCTAAATTTCTGGCCAATTTTAATAAGAGATTACGTCTGTAATGACATTTAAGGCTTTTATTCGACAGGTAAAGCTGTAATATTTTTAAAAGCACTTGGGTGATTTACTGTTTGCTATAACAACGAATTTTTTCCTAAAACAATATTGCGTCGCTGTTGAAATCGAAGAACCCAACTATCTGTACAATTGAATTCCTTATTCATTATTCTTCCTAATTCTATTGCTTTGGTTTTTAGGCATGAACCACATATTGGTATGTTTTTATTTCTCTGTTGATAATGATTCTTCAGTTTTAGTGATGATTCTTCAATGTCGCAATTTTTCAGTCGTAATAAAAGAAAAATGTTGACAATTTGTAGTGCAATATTGGTCGTTATATCCAAATTGTCATAATAACCGAAATCGTTATAAGTGAAAACTACTGTATATATGTATATATATATATATATATATATATATATATATATATATATATATATATATATATATATATATATATATATATATATATATATATATATATATATATAAATATATATATATATATATATATATATATATATATATATATATATATATATATATATATATATATATATATATATATATGTGTGTGTGTTACGGTTAAAGCCCGAAATCGGCGAATGTCCGAATTTACCGGTAAATGTCCGAATTTACAAAAAATGTGAACCGAAGTGTACCGAAATCCATTAATAGATTCTATATAATCCATTCCTACATGCGGCACGCAGTGCGACATGTTTGCTTATCCCGGCTCCTACGTCCCTCGAAGTTTAAATCTAAAGCCCCTCGGAGGGATAAGCGGGGGGAGCGCAGCGTTCTCCCACGTGCCCGTGAGAGCTAGCGAAGTCGTTAGCCTTTACAATTCTAGGAAATCATTCTAGGGTCTACTACGAAATCATTCTAGGGTCTGCTACGAAATCATTTTTTAATAAAAATAATTAAAGAGTTAATGTGAATATAGTCTAAATTTGTAGGTAAACGTAGATTGAACATACATTTTTGTAAATTCGGACCGTTACCGGTAAATTCGGACATTCGCTGCGTTTCGGGCTTTAACCGTAACATATATATATATATAATGGAACCTCGGTATAAAACAAACTTTGTATACGACCTTCCTTTTTGTCTGCAGAAATTTTGCTTGGTAGACGACGCAAAATTCGGTTCACGACCATATTTTTATACGACCTAAAAAATTCGGTTGTTTAGTTTTTATCATAAGAAATAATGCTTGCATGCGCAAAAAGTAATTTTAATTACTTTTTTTTTCCCTTCCACTTAATGAACACTTCCACGACCTCTGTGATTCAGCATATGGATCATGGTGATTTCAAGAAACTTTACACTAAAACATTACTCCTGAGATGTTTCCAAATAACCTCACATACAAAATTAGAATTGAGAGAGTTCTGGAAACAATTTTCTTTTTCCCGAGAACAATAAACCCAGCTCGGAGAGATCTGTGGCAGAAGCAGTAACTGAAAGAGAGGTTAGATCTATGCCCCTCTCTAGTAAAAAAATATTGTTTTTTTGGTCAGATCTGGATGTATGAGATGATGAAATTACAAAAACTCGAAAAAGATCAACATTAAGGCACAGAACATACTCTGTTTTCAGATTCAGAAGAAGAGGAAGCGCCTTTCAGGATAATAAACCAATTCTTGCATAATGGGCGGATGTAAAAAATGTTCCCCGATAAAAAAATATAGCCCCAATAAGGTTCAAACGAGTCGCAATATTATTGTTTAAGACCAATTATTGTCTTATTTTTCAAAAATCCTTAAAAGTTACAACCAGAAAGTTCTTTGGAAAAATTTCACAAACCCACATGAACCGAAAATTATTTATCACTATTAATACTATAAATGTTCAAATTATTTATGAACCCACTAGTATAGTTATACAGGTATAATTTATTAATTAAGGGAACGGATTAACTCGTTTTATATGGCTTGTTATGGCAAAGGTTGCTTCGGTATACGACTAATTCAGTACACGACGGAACTTTAGGAACGAATTAAGCTCGTATACCGGGGTACTACTATACACACATACTCAAACAATATATATATATATACATATATATATATATATATATATATATATATATATATATATATATATATATATATATATATATATATATATATATATATATGTATATATATATATGTATATATATATATATATATATATATATATATATATATATATATATATATATTTATATAAATATATATATATATATATATATATATATATATATATATATATTTATATATATAAATATATATATATATATATATATATATATATATATATATATATATATATATATATATATATATATATATATATATATATATATATATATATATATATAAGTTAATTTATTCACCTCTGTTTGTAACTATACAATTTACGAAAAGGCCCTCACAATCATTAATCACTTTCATTTTATATTGTATTATGCATGCACGTAAATTGAACTATCAAAATGCATATAGTTTCAATATATTTGTTTTATATAGTTTATAATAATGATTCATAACGAATTGTTGGTCGTTTTTTGACTTGTTTTGTCTGTTCATTTAATTAATTAATCAATCATTGGCTTATTACAATTCAATGTCATATGAATATCATCCAAAAATTATATTAAAGTAAAACCGTACAAAGTCTAGCCAAGTATACGAACAAGTGTGTATAATATTTTGGCTACACTAACAGGTAGATATGTATATAGTTGGACAAGGTCACTGTGTTTATAATTTACGATTTGGACGCATTTAATTAAGGTACCTAGAGCGAACTATTAATCATGTTGAATAATTGGCGGGTTGATTTTTGAACCTCATAAAGAGTGATCCAATAAGATGTATTTTTTAAATTGGTATCCTCATTGGGATTCATGTGTGACAACTGTCATGTTCATATGAGCCGACTACATTTGGTTGGATCGCTGTCAACAAACCAAAAAAAATCAGCCAAAACAACCATGACCCTCCGCTTAAGTATCAGGACACAAGATTAAGGATCGGCACGTGGAACGTGCAATCAAAATGTGGTGCGTTGATCGGCCTTATCACATGTATGATAGAGAATCAGCTGAGACTCGTAACTCTCCACGAAACTCGATGGCCTAAAAGTGGAGATCGGGTGTCCCATGACTATACATTGCTACACAGTGGTGATGACCTCGGAAATCTTGGAGTTGTATTTCTCAGTGGCCCAATTGACCATGTCTTGATTTCAAAAGAGCAAGCTCGGGTTGTCCAAGATTTGAGATCTTATCGGTCGTCAGCAAAATTTTTAGTCGCATATGTTTTAGTCTATTTAATATTTAGTTTTCTGATTAATTTGTTGGGGTGACAGTAATAGTTTTAACTGGTATTTTTTGGTTACTGACGAATTGTATCAAATACAGTTTCGATGAGTAAATTTCGACGTAGATTTGAATTGCGTACATACCAGGATGCGTTTACCATTGTTCGAAGTGTTTGTAACTGCATTATTTTCACTTTAATTATGTTGAAAGCACAAGGGGCGCCTCACTGCTCAATACCATATATGTCCAGCTGGGCTTAAGTTTCATTATATAAAGCAAGACCTCACAGTCTAGAATTAACTTTTATTGTTTTTCAATTAAAAAAAACTAGTTTGACGCATTTGGATTTTATTTGTTGACGTTTAGTATCAATTTGTTTTTTCCACGTGAGCCTTCTGTCTATATGTAGTCCAAGCTATTTCGTGTTGTGGGAGAGTGATTTTATTTACTATGACAGACGTACAGGTGAGTTTACGAAGTGTGAGTATAATGTGCGCAGATTGAAGCTCATTGGCGTTAATTCTTCAATTTGTTACCCATTTTTCGATTTCGTCTAAATGTTCCTGTATAATGCTGGTTGCTATTGCAAGATTTTGATGCAGATTTTGATTTTGACTTACGTCTGCTGTATGTATAGATCTGGCCTCGTTACACTGCCTTGAGGTACTCCTGCATGAATATAATATAAATCTGTGGATGCGGTATTATATTTCATCAAAAATTTTCGATTGAGCAAATATTTTTCAAAAATTTTACTAAACCTTGTCGGTAAATGTGCTCTAATTTTATGGAGAAGTCCTTAAGGCAATTCCTTATCGAAAGCTTGAGAATCTAGAACTGCTACATAGAACAATACTTTTTTTCTTCAAGGGAGTTTCTGATTTTAGATACAAAGTTGTTCCACGGTTCCGTGGTTTTCTTTAAATCTAAATTAGTGGCCTGGAATGTTTTTTTTCGCTTAAAATTGGCTTATATTTTTGCAGAAACATTTTTTCGAACACTTTTGTTTTATCTTTGCCAGGTTTCGGAATCATTATATTAGCGATCGATTGAAGTTGTCCAGATTGGGCAGCATATTTTCAATTATCAGATAATGTATTGTCCTTGATCTTACGTTTGACAATGCACGACTTACATTTGATTGGCTTACTTTCAGACCTATCTATATATAAAATTCATAAGAATCTGTTGACTTCCAACTTTCTCGTAAGGTTAAAGCACTTCGCAAAGGTGCTTAGCATATTTGCTACATCACTTTTTGCTCAGCTTCCGTTAGAAAGTCATATTTGAGTAAATGAAAGTGTTAGTCGTTTCAGTTTTCCATAATGAGAAATCCGTTCCTTCAATCCCTTGAGGTGATGTTGAAGCTCTTTGACACATTCTTTTAACAAAACGATTGTTAGGGAGAGTTAATCAGCGTATTCGTAGAGCGTTAATTTTAGCAGCTTGTAGTAGAATACTAGTTAGTTGTTGTACCGCCACATCAATTTCATATTTTGCCTTTAAACGAATATTTAACGAACACTTCTAGGTTATTGAGGAGTTAAATAGAGGCTAATTAGTATGTTGATTCTTCAGAAATCTCGATGGCGTTGCGTGTTAAGAGTTATTAATATTGGAGAGTGATCAGAAGACAAATCGTAGCACGTTTCGGCCGTTACTTATGTTCTAGGAATACCTTTTGTTATAAAAAAGGTGTGTTGGTCAGTCGGCCAGTAGGTGGGTGGTCAGTAGATATGCGATCCATCTTTTTATCCTGTATACATTAACACAGTTGTTTTCCTTTCGTAGAAATCAATCTTGGACTCCATTGAATAGTTATGAAGTAATTCGGAAAATGTTCGCTTTTAATTGAGTGTCTCGGTGGACAGGAAATCGCAGATATGATGAATTTTCCCTGGTCACTCTTCTAGACAGATACTATAGTTGCTTGGATATGTTCTTCCCTATATTTTTAGAGTTCATTATGGCTTATATTCTTGGTTTGAAGACTTACAAAATATACAGTTTGTTCGAGAGTTGAAGCCGGTTGACCTTCATTTGCGTCATCGATTTATTGAAAAAACATTTTAATGAGAACATAATATTAATAGAGAAGCCCATGATTTGGCCCTCATGATCTAAATATGACGCCGTTATGGATGATGTTTTAGGAGGGTATCTGAAATTCTTTATATCGATAAACTACAATCGATTCCTGCATTAGAAGCGAACACAACTCGCGTAATGAACGTAATTTCGAACGAAGTACGACCCAATCGCACCCCATCGCATCTAAGACCCAATCTCGGACAACATTTAAAACAAATTATTTTCAAACCATAAATAAACCGAACTAACGTCACAAACAAAGCTCTAATTGGATCACCCTCTATTATATATGAGTTTTATAGCGCACTTATCTTATTAATTAGAGCGTATATGCGGTTGACGTGTGTATATATAAACATTTATTCTTGTCACCGTATAATGTTTATAACTTTCGAATCTGACTTGCAAAAAATCGTCTCCATACGTCATACACTAGTCGCGATCTTGCTGGGAACACTACATTAATTTAATACATTTTAGATTGTATAGAAAAAAATTAGAATTTAATTTAAGCTTACAAAAAAAATATTAACAATTTGACACTAATTTTGAAATAATTATGCAAAAACAACGCAAAAAAAAAATACTTGCTAAACAGTAATTTTCATAATTTTATTTGTTAAATAAAATATATAACAACAATAACGCAACACATATAACAATGGAAGTGCTACACACAGTGAATTAAGCAAACTCATCATTTTCCAATCATTTTATTTATAATTTTTAATTACATCCCAAAATATAATATATATAAAAAATCTCACATCACGATTTAGAAATTAAGAAATATTTTGAGCGAAAATAATTAAAAAATTCTCACAAATTTTGACTTGTTATATTCTGCGCCGCGTACTCGAGATTTTGCGATAATCATGCTCGTACATATATGTACATATACACATACATACTGGACTAGCAGCACACTGCCCTTTCACTAGCTCTCATACAATCACATAATCATCATCAGCCAAGATGATCAACCAACCGTGTAATTTGTTTGATTCAAAAGGTGCCCACAGCACAATAATATTATCATTAATAATCTAATGAGACAGATTTTTTGTTCTTCACCTTTCCGCTTAATCCATGACAACAATTTACGAAAATTATGTATTAAGTGTACTAGCGGCGCGATTATTTGCGGTTAAGAACAAATAAAATAAATAATAAATTGTTACAAGTGTTAATTTTGTATGTCACATAGAACATTACTCGAAAGTCAGGCGCGCGATTAAAACAAAATTATATAATGATAATCAAACCTTTCATCCACGGCATTGAACACGACGTTCGTACACGACATACAATATATATATACAAGAAAATTTTCTTAACAGTCAATTAATTTTCAAGAGTAGAATTTAATGTGTACAAAAACATTTACTTTTTGTGGAAATAAGAATATATACATAATGTCGATGATTCTGTATTGAAGAGGTAAGGAATTAAGATGTTATTATTTGTCGTCGTTTTGTTTGACAAAATCTTTGTAAATCGCAAGTAGGAATCGAGTTGTATCAGATTTTCATCTACATGTCATTAAGGTCTCTCCCAATTTGAGTACTTTCGGTTTCATTCGATCGACTTAACGAGTTAAATTTAAGATGTTATCGCTGATTTATGACATAATGAAATTTGCAGGTGGTCTGAGTTCGATCAATTATAATTTGCTTGGTTCCCAACTGAACTCATTTCTGTTCAGACCCTTCCACAAAATTACTGCAAATGGCTTAGTCGTTTATCTCCATACGAATATTTAGAGTATCACATAAAGAAACACTCTCCAACTTTTATCCAGGCATAGCAGGGTAGCGTATTAGGGTCCATATATTATCTACTTTACTCTTCCGATATACCGACAACGAGAACAACCTTCATCGGAAGTTTGCCTGATGATACAGCAGTTTTGGCATCAGCTAATTGCAGAACCAAGCGGTCGGATACTTACAGCAAGCACTCGATTAAATCAGCCAATGGACTTGGAAATACCTGAATGCTGACATTCTAGCCTGTACTGTAAATGCCTGATGAATTGAGACGCCTTAGGTTCATTGTTGGGAGCAGAATATTGATTCGATTGCTGGTAAGTCCACACTGAGAAGCACTCTTATTTGTTTCAAATAAGTGCGTTATCATTAATAATCATGAGATCAGATCGTACTTATAAATAATATTAAAAAAAGCTATAACTAGTAACGATAAGATTCAATAAAAGCACAAAAAGCTCTATTAAATGTTTATAATATATGAAAACACTATAAACGTGCAATAGTTCTATAGAAAGTATCATGAGAGGTTCCAATCCAAAGTTGATCGACGACGTTAAACACTTTTCATCGAAGCAGTTTGCTTCGCAAATATTCTTCTTCGAGCTTTCAAGCTCCCTATTAGATAGGTTTATTTAAATATACAATAAACTATTCCTGTAGCATTTTGAATCATTTTGAAGGACCATGAATGTGAGGTAAACCTCATGTTTGGTCTTGAAACACTATTGCTGCAATTTTAAGCAACTAATGATCGGGTCTTGACTCCAAAGTTCATCTTAACGTTTGTTATCTGTTTCATATTTAATTACGGGTGGTTTTAGGTACCCTAAAATTCGTTTAAAGTAAAACCCATAAATACGTGACCCAAAATTTTCTGCCGACTGTTAATTTGGTTGACTAGGCAACCTTTTTAGTCTGTCTGTCTATTTTGGCACTCAATCAGGATTGCACGGCTATACATCCGATTTACGAAGAAACATCTGCACATTGCACAGCTCCATGAAAGCCTATATGGTACAGACATGGAAGATGGGTTGGTGCATGAATTCGGCAGTCAAACAGGGAGTCATATTGAGTCCATTCTCACTACCGAACGTAAACATATATTTAAAACATCCCATTTACATCCTACCTCTATCGGAATTCGAACCCGGTTCCTCCCGTTCCAATTTGCACAGCTTTAATAACTGCGCTATTTGGAACCTTTTTAGGCGCAAAGTTAATTCCAAATACGAGGTACGTTTATCTCATTATAAATACCTATATTTTAAGTATATCGATTAGAGAAACCAATAATTCAAAAGAAATGACGTAATCCTAATTAAGGTAAACTGACAGGTATTTAAACAGAGCTGTGAGATTGCTCGTTGAAACTGTATACGCAGACCTTGAATAACTGCGCAATCGAATAGATCAAATCCAACTTCCTATCGTGTCAGGTCTATATGTTATCGAATTACTAGCAACTTTACTCGAGAAATGTTACTGGCGTGATGTTAGTTGTATTTTCTGTCTGTACGAGTGATATTTTGTGGTTACATACTGAACGCCACATTACTCCCCCTGAAAAATTATTTGTCTCGCCGTTTGATTATAATTAATGTATTCTGTGCCGTAATTGTGTTGGGGTGCCTGATTTCACCGGATTGTTTATTATAAGGCTTGTTGCGGCATGAAGCGAGCCTGACTGCTTATTGTATTTTGTGGGTGCCCGCAAAGGTCCACCTGAGCAGTGTTTGGTTTTGTTGCAGACATGACCCGGACACTTTCTGGCACAAAACCTCATGAGAACTGCCTGGAAATATCTGTGATTAAAAAAAAAACAATGCCATTGTGAGAGGTTATTTTTGCCATGTTAGACTTGGCAGGAGGTAGTTTGAAATTTGACGAGGTTGTGTCAGAAGGTATTGACGTACTATCCCCTAAATAGGATTATTACCTATCAGATGCCTGGGCTTATGAAGTGGGAGGTACCGGGTTCAAATCCAGAAAAGAGGTGGGAACATATACTTGCAAAAGGGTCTTTCACCATCTGATTACGATCGGTGACGTGAATGAAGATATCTAAAATTTCTTTGCAAATTTTATAATGTGACCTACTCAGTGCAAGAACGTAAGCAGTGTAAATTTTTTTTAATTTACACTGCTTACGGAAACGCAAGGAAAATACCGTCAGCATTTTAAAACTGCCACTGCCTCAACTGTAAACATGATAAGTAGTTTAATGTTCCGTTTTGAGGTTTGGGGTTCAGAATATTTCTCGTCCTGTTTGCACTAAACAAGCTATGAATGTTATAAGAGAAAGTGTTCATACTGATGCATCTGTGACTACTCGACGAGGTGCTATACTCAACTATGCATGAAACGAATATCTCTGCGTTACATTCTAAAAGTTGATCTGAAGATGTTTTTCCTCATAAAATTCAATCGACACAAGAATTATTGTAGAGTGATTCAGAACAATGGCTACAACATGCCAATAGGTTCATTTTAACTGCGACAGTCGATGATTATTTTTTGAACAATCTCAGTATGTGCGATGAAGCACATTTTCATTTAAATGGATAACCAAACATTTGCTGATTTTGGGGAACGGCGAATTTGAAAGCATTGCATCAGCGACAATAACATCCTCTTAGATGCACTGTTTGAGATGAAATTATGGTTAATAGAGTTATCAGTCCTTATTATTTCGAAAATGAAAATGAGAACCCAGAAACAGTCTCTGAGGTGGTATACAAGACCAAGTTGGAAAATTTTTTACTTCCGGCAGTTCTTATTCATCGTGACAAGCATGTAGAGGTACAAATTATATTGGAAGAGAGACAATGAAAATTTTGAGATTTTTTTTTTCAGGTACTGATTTCATGAGGGCACCTTGCCCCCCCAAGGTTTACCGTGTCCTAGTTTTTTTGTGGGGTTTCTGATATTTCGTAAGAAAAGCTGAATATTCGCTGGGAAATTTAAAAATTGGGTCCGAATTGCAAATTGTCTTGAAGAGAGCACTTAATGGCTGACAGGAAAAGGGAAACGATTTAAGGATGTTATTTTTCAATCTTAAAATAAAAATGTAAACATAATTATAAGCATTTCAGACCAATCATTCCAAGCTGACCGATCCTAAACATTCACATAGCTTTACAAGTAAGATTCCGAGATTGCAATAAAGTATAGTTGTGGAAAGCTAAAACAATTGTTACAAAGGTATCTGGTCTGAAGGGATGGTTTATGACGACAACAACATTAAACAAATAGTAAGTGATGGCGCTGTTAAGCGATTTACTGAATAGAAGAAAAACTTTTTCGATGATAGCATCAAATGTATTGAGAAATGATACTAATTTAAGGGAAACGATTTCAAATTTTTTAAAGTATTAAAATTTAATATTGGACCAAATTTTGAAGAATTTAGAAAATATAGAACCATAAGATCAAAATATAAGACTGGTATAATTTTTCCTGTTTTTTGTACTATCTAGTTTGCTTTGTGTTGAGCTTGAGTCTAATATCAGGATTCAGGTGTCGTCAATGAGGCAGTGAATTTTTTTGTGTTACGTATTGTGATATCACCATAATGGTTGAATGGTACTTTATTTATCATACCATATTAATTGATTAGTTGTTACAGGTCCCCAAGCCTTAAGCTAATAAATTTTCTTTCAGAGTTTGTATTTATTCTTTATGTAGATTAGGTGTGCGGACTGGAGTTTGAACAATGAATAAAATAAACTAAGTTACAGATTCCTGAGCTACAAATTGGTGAATTTAATTCAGAATTTTGTATTGTTTTAATTTAAATCAGGGAAGTGCAAAGCAAATAGGTGTTGCGGTGTGAAGACTGACGATAGTCGATTGCAGATTGGTAGATTAGCAATGTGATTATCTCGTGACTGTCTGCTTACGTTGTCCGGGAGTCTTGGAGGTGTGATTGTCTTTGTGTTGCGGACTGGAGGTAAAATTAACTTAAATTGGTGGTAAAATTAATTTATTAAATTAATTCTTACAGATCTGAGCTGTAGATTAGTAAAATAATTTAAGAGTTGTATATTGCTTTGATTTTGGTCAAGGGTAAGAGAGCAGATAGGTGTAGCGGACTAGAGATTACGGATTGGATATAGACTTGAAATAATAAAATTTATTTATTAAATTAGTTCTTACAGATTCCTGAAAATATTAATACATTTTTTCAGAGTTTTGTATTATTGTTTTAATTTTAATAAAAATCAGATGAGCAACTTGTTGTTGCAGATTGGAGATTGCAGATAGGCGATTGTAAATTAGAAATGTGATTGACTTGGTGTTGCGGACTGGAGACTGAGAATTGGTTGTGGGCTTAAATTAATGATACAATTAATTTATTAAATTAATTTTTACTGATACCTGAGCCATAAATCAATAAAATTATTTTAGATTGCTTTAATTTTAATCAAAAGTAAGAGAGCAGATATGTTTTGCGAACTTAAGACTGCGGATTAGCTATAAAATTAAAATAATAAAATTTATTTATTAAATTAATTCTTACAGATTCCTGAGACATATATTAATACATTTTTTTCAGAGTTTCATATCATTGTTTTAATTTTAATAAAAAACAGGCGAGCAGATTGGTGTTGCAGATTGCAGAGAGGCGATAGTAAATTCGAAACGTGATTGTCTTGCCCTTCGCGCCGGATGGTGGTGGATCTGGAAATATAGGGATGCAACTTTATATACAGCATGTGATGAGAAGAGCCCAAGATAATTAACCTTAATACTCCAGTTTCAACTGTTGAGGTAACACAAATATATATGATGGAATTAGAAATGACCTTCCTATCCTAATAAAAATAATAACCAATGTTAATGTGAAGATGATATAAATCTTACTAACAAATTATAAAATTTTACTAATTATGTAACAGGAAAATGGTTCTGCTGAAGATTGTCGCCCTAGTCTATTTTGATTCTCTGATGAGCATGTTACAAACGACTTATGGTAACATTATCGTAATGGATGGCTTAAACTAGTATATCATATTAATTAAATTGTTTCAGATACCTGAGCCATAATTTAATAAATTTTCTTTCAGAGTTCTGTACTTATGTTTGAATTAGGATACTTGTGCGGGCGGGAGTAAAAATAAATAATAAAATTAATTAATTAACAGATAATATTAATTAGTTACAGATTCCTGAGCGACTAACTAATAAATTTATTTTAGAATTTTAATTTTAATTTAGTTTTAATTTTATTCAAAATACAGCAGATTGGCGATTGCAGATTAGTAGATTAGAATTGTGATTGTCTTGTTGTTGTCAGTTAACAGTAGTTTAGTAAACGATTTGCCAGGTGTCTGTAACCGGGTTGTTCTCTCCTTACTAACATACCTTCCCATCCTTACCTATTGTTTTATGTAAACGGCTGTAGGAATAGGCCCGGCGTTATCCGGGAATCTTGCCTAGCGCTTGGTCCTACAGTCCTATCAATCAATCAATCAATCAATAAGATCGAAATATAAGACTAGATGATTTATTGGATCTTTTTAATAATCCAGCCATATGCTGATGGTACTGAGAACCTCACTGGATTTGTAACTTATGGTAAAATTTTTAGAACGATACAGCAACCAAACTTTGATAAATTCAGACGGCTTAAGTTCCCCTCAATAGAGCAGTTAAACCGTCTCGCTTGAGGTCAAATAAGGGTTTCAACAATATTTTTTTCAGTATAAGCAGTTTTCCATTTAAATCATCTCAATTTTTAGAATTATTTGTACAGCCATAAAAAGAGATTTTGATTTCTCAACTTATCGTAACAGAGACTTATACCATAAAAGATTGTTTATAGTTTTTATTCAACTTAACGCTAACTACTAAACCACCATATCCAAAATCACAAGTTTATTTTCAGTTTATCAAAATCCTTTTTTATTTAAGCTGACTCAAAACGGTTGACGAGCTTGCTTCACTAACAAGAGTTAGTGTATGGCATCTTTGGGTCAGTAACAGCACTTTTCATTTATGACAACCATAACAAATTCTTCTAACCTATATCCTACCAGCGTTCGATTAATCGAACATCAATATTCCCCCTTTTTCCTATTTTTTTTTCTATGATAAGAATACCAGGCTACCTATTTATTAGTATAATATTATAGTTTGAAATATTGACGTCTCGAAGTATATATTTTGCCAATCACCTCTTTCTTCACCTCTTTGTAATTTCATATTTTTAAAACCCCTATTTTCCAGCCTTTTTTCAAAAGAAGAAAAACAAATAAAAATTAATCGTAATGAAAAAAGTAAAAAAGTGGTTTGGTTCCCCACGAACATGGGTATCTATAAAATCGTGCCATACATTGTGCTTGTATACATATGGAGTACCCCAGGTTTGCGGTAACCTGAGTGTTCGATTAATCGAACGCTGGTAACTATTTGACATATTTTCTCATTAGACGTAAAATTCAACCAACGATAGTATACAACGATTGATCTATAAACCACTGTCTTTGTTTGGTGCACCAGATTGGACAAACTGAGGAAATCGCCAAAAACAATGTGAATATGAGAATGCAACTGATCATAATGTGGTAGATGACGATCAAGAAGAATTATATAAAAAAATAAAAAGGGAAAACCCCAAGTGAATTATCTAGTATATGTTTTTTGATGATGAAGTTCTCAACATGATAGTTGATGAGACAAACCGCTATTTTAAAGCGATTTCTTGATATCTTAGTGCTATTTGGTTTCCACACGTTACCAGCAATTTCCAATTATTGGTCTTCTCATCCAGCTTTGGGCGTCCCTTTTGTAAAACAGTGTATGAGATATTTGCACTTCAGCAACAGTTATAGTTTGGATAAAAACGACAAATTAGTAAAGTAATCTTTAACCATTTTGTATTGTTCATTACAGTTACGACCATTATATAAGCTCATCAATAAAAAGTTCATGCAATGTGGTATTTGGACATAAGAGCTATCAGTAGATGAACAGATTTTACCATATTTTGGACGGCATTCATGAAAAATGTATATACGTAGCAAATCGATTCGTTTCGGATACAAATTGTATTGCCTCTGTTCTGCAGCTGGTTATCTTTACTATTGTATGCCTTATGCCGCTGCATCGGATAAATACGACAAACAAGTTGGGTTCCTTATCATATGTGGCGCTTCGATTATTGGAAAATGTTCCAACTCGTCACATCGTATACTTAATAGCTTTTTTACCTCATATCATCTTATGTGTCTTCTAACTGACAAAAAATATGTGCAACAGGAACTGTGCGGTCTAATAGAACATGAGCGACCATGACTTCAAGTTTGACTCAAATCACAGTTGCTACCAATTTTGATCAAATAGAACAAACCGTTTCAGTTAAAAGGTGGACAAAAGCAAAGAAACATAATAATGGAAAAGTTGTTGGAGCAGGCAAACTTGTTTTTTTATCAGCAACCGCTTGTGTTGCATAACTACAATTGAGGTATGGGAAGAATCGATCTCCATGATAGCGCTGCTCAAAATAATTACATAAATAAAGATCGAAAAATGGTATTGGTCGTTATTTATTGCAGTGCTAGGCTCATCGTCGCCATTAGAAACAACTTATACTCTCACAGAAACAATGAAATCGTACACTCCCTTATAATGACACAATCCCTTATAATGATGCCTATTCATCAAATCTTCCAAAATTGATAGGCCTACATTTGGTCGTGAAAATACCAAATAATAAAAAACGGAGAGACCAATACAGCCGCTGTCATAAGCGAGAATCATTTATGTGCAAAAGATGCAATATTCCATTACATAAATATTGTTTTGAAAAATATCACATCGAAAAATAATAACACAATAAAAAAATTTGAGCAAAAACAACATTTTTAATTCATTTTACTAAATTCTATAATAATTTTTTTTTTCAAAATAATGTTGCCAGCGTGAAAACTAGCAATCAAAAAATATTTCTGTCCTCAATTCGTGTTCACTGGCTCCGATTTTTCATAGAAAAGTAAACTTTGCGGAAAAACTAAAAAAAAAATCTCCTGTAGGATATGGGCTAATCTGTCACCTCTCGGTATTCCGACAGTATTATAGTGTACATAAGTGCCCTTATATAATTCTATTGAGTCTGTGATTTAACACCAACACACATGATCGTGCATTATATGATGCCGAACGTCAGGTCTAACTATATAACTATAAATTTCATGATTTCCCAATTCCGAATCATATGGTCCAATTCGAATTGAAAAACCATACGCCTCTTAATTCAATTAAAGATAAAAATCACCCTGTTTCTTATTCACTTAACTATATAAATTTTTTTATTTCGTTCTAAATTAAATTAAAAAACTTAAAAATTTCAATAAAATATATACTATATTTCTGGGTCAATCGTCTTGTTTAAAAGAAATCGAACATAAAGTCAAGATTTATCGAATTTTTGTTTAGAAAATGTTTTTTTTCTGTTGAGAACATTTTAATGAAAAATATCTGTTCAAAAATGAAAACGAAATTGGAAAATTTATGTGGAATGTACTGTACATATAGCTACATATAGTTTGAGAGCCAATTTATCTTTCATCTATTATATGGTTTTCTTCCTTCGTTTTTATTTTTTATAACGAACATCCTTATGTTTATTATTGATTTTGAAAAAGGAAATCTAGTGAAAATAACGTAACAAAAAAAAAAACTTTGCTTCTATCGATTTGATTTTGAAGGCAACTTGAAAAGTTTTGACAAATTCGAGAATGTTTTGATTCGAAACAACTTTAAGTATATAATTCATCGACAAGTATATGACATCGAAATCGCAGCTAAGAGTTTATATAGGTAGATTTGTGTGACCTTGATGCACGTGCGTATATAACGATACAATTTATGTATATAGATTTAACCTTTTCAATCAACTCGCATGAACTGTTCATCCAAAGTTTTGTGTAGAATAGTTATAAAGAATTAGATAAAGTTTTGAATATTTCATAAACACTTCATCTATAAAGATTAAAATTTATATTCAAAATGAGAATGAAACTTTGATAAAAAAAAAACGGCAAAACTTTTATTTTAATTCCGAAAGCTTTAAGATTCTTCGCCTCGCATAGTAATCGAAAACAAAAGCATATGGATAATTAAAATTTCATAACAATGCCAAACTTTTCTTGACAGCAAAAACAAACTTTTACTATATATCCACCTACACATAACGATATATCAAATCTTAAAGCCTTTTAGGTTTACTATATAAAGGGTTTTCGAATAAGAGGTTTATTTTCGCACCAACTACACGAATTCCATCTTTAGGGTTTTGAATCACTTGTGGACCATTGGCATAGACCTTATCTTTCACGTGGCCCAAAGTAAAATGCCTAAATGTGTTAAATCACGAGATCCAAGTAGCGCCATCTTGCTAAATATTAACGTCGACAATATCAATATCTTCCAATTTCGGCCATAAAAAATCATTCATCATAGCTCGTTGGCGCATTCCATTCACCGTTACAGTTCATCCGCCTCATTTTCGAACAAATGAGTTCTTATCATACCACTTGCCCAAAAAAACCGCACCAAAAACAGTGACACACACGTTGAGGATGGAGAGCCCAAAGAAAATGCTTATGAACGTAGCCCCCGCGAGGCGAGGTGAAAATCGACCTAATCACTAAAGATGATTTTTCGATGAAAATCCGGATCGTTTTCATGAATTTGAAGGATCCTCCCAAAAATCAGCGAAGAGTTTGTAAAGCGTGTAGCTTTAAGATTTAAAAAAAAATTTGTTGAGTTGTAGTAATTCGAGTGTTTGCTTGTATGTTGTAATTCACTAGAACGCCGGTTACGATGTGATGATGACGTTATTGAATAACTATGTGATCGAAAATATCAAATCCATCTCATCAGGCAGATGCTATTGGGATTGATTTTCGTACTGTGGATCTCGTATATGTACGTTAAGTCATGACGCAACAGTTCTAGCGAATTACAAAAACTTAACTCGAAATGATGTTTTTATTTGATTGTGACATTAATTTTACGAATTAATTATTTTTGGTACCTACTTAGAGTACCACAGTATTCCCCCGTTCTCCTCCGTTTTTTATTCTATATTTAAACCCGCAATTGGGTTGGGGTGCCTGAATTCGCCCGCCTTGTCGTTTTAGGCTTGTTGTGGTATGCAACGAACCGAACTGGCTGCATTATGTATTTATGGGTGCCATCTTAGTGATATTTGGTTGTGTTGCAGCATGTAACGAACTGGAAATATCTGTGAGTTGAGAAGGTCATTGAAGAAGGCAAACATTGCGTTATTGCCAAATTGTTATAGATTAGACAGGAGGCAGTTGACGTGTAGTGAAGGGTTTTCTACATAAAACTCACCGGGTAGCTTAATGGTTTGTGAGTAAACCATTTCAGCTGGTGTGCACTTTATATCTTTTTTCACCGTTGCTCGTATTCCGAGTAACACTATTGGGATTTCGACAATCAAATGGGTTGTGTTACCTCTGGTCATAAGGTGTGAGCCAAGTAGTTTTGCTAAATTGGTGAAAAGTTCAAACCGAAACTGTGTGTCTTGATATGTTGTGATTTTCAAAGGCACAACCAATCGTGATACGTTATTGTGACGATTGCTATGGCGATGATTGACATGTGAGCAAATACGAATATCCATTAGATACAGGAAGTGGTTCTACAATATCTAGATGAATGTGTTCAAATCGACAAGGTGGAGTTGAGTAATGTCGATGAGGCGTTTATGTATGCCTTTGTACTTTTGACTGTTTGATTCCAAAGATCGTCGAGGAATGGACACAAAACCAGTTTCCTTTCTTCAACACAACGGGTTTACAGCAGCAATATTCTCACTAACTCTTTCTTGTTCCAACAGCTCAAATTGTTTCCACCATTAATACTATTGCAGACCGAGAAAGGCCCTTACGACAGCGAAAAAGTGAACGAACTTAGTTTTGCTTTGCAAACAGTGGCACAATTTCACCATTTAACATTTTGCGTTGTTAGAAGCGTGTGTCGCACCATTTTTAGTAATCTTGTAGTTTTTACATGCAAATGTGAAAAAATCACAGCTTCAAAATTGACAGCTGAGCAAATTTGAAACGGGCTACCCTTTGCTTCCGCATGGCATACCCGGTTTCAACAAATTGCCTCTAGAGTCGTTGAATCTCGTGCGGCTTAGATTCGCGCAGCTCAGATCGGAAGAGGAAATGGTCGGGGTTATCGAGATCAGTCTCCTAGAGACCTAGATTACCACAATTATAGAGAGGTGTTAGAGGAGAGACGTTAGTACTACTTTTGACCGAATAAGTGACAGAGGGTTAGAGAATCGTAGTACGTATACCAGTTCGTATGCATAAGATTGGGGTGTTTTACCTGCAGTTATATGTCGTGCTTAAGGCTGCACCATCTTTGAATAGAATAACGAAAAAATAACATATAAAAAAACTACTTGGTTAGTAAGTGATGGACGATACCACGTTACTGACAGAAGGGGAGACGGAGCAGTAGTGCTCGATTATCCCCCGCCTTTTGCGAGACGGTCAGTAAACCCGATAATACTGAGTTAATGAGAGTTAGTGTTTACTTACCATAATATCAGCTACGCACCTTTTTCGTAGAAAAAATAGTTGTACAAAATTTCATCTTTTTACAAACTATGATACTTTTACTATCCAATTACTTGTGGTCTTCCAAGCAATCACCAAGCAAATCTCCAAGTAATCCTCCTCGACTATCTCACTGACTGACCATTCGGGTCCATCACCCTCACTTGGGTCTGAGAGTTACACTCTGACTGCCCCCACGTCTAAAGAAGGCTATTCAAAATGAAACCTCTTATTCGAAAACCTTTTACAACAAATAATTTTGAGAACACCCACTAGTCGTGTAAAGTGGTTTCATTCATGCTGTATACATATACGTTTGGATTTAGTTCACTGTGACAAGTAAACATATAGTTGTTACCCGCCTTTTTAAACAACCGAGAGAATATGCTGGCAGATAAACATTTCAATGTTTATTTATTTAATTGTATTATAGTGAAAAACGAATTTATTGATTTTTCATTAAATGCGTATACATATTTTACAGAAATATATAAAATATCAAAAATTATTATAACCACAAAATATAATGAAAATAAAATATCATTTTCATTTCCTTGTGCCGTTTCCCTGGCAGAAAATATAAAAAAATAAAATGTAGGGAAAATCGATATAACCCACAAAACGTCGAGGAAACAATAAGGGAAAACTCTTGGCACACAAAAATTATTAAAGAGTATATTATTTTTGACTATTTTACATTAAATAAGGAAATTAATCATTTTTCCAGAAGCGCAGTAAAAACGAAACAAAACAAACCCCAAAAAAAAAAAAATTTTTTTACACACACACAACTGGAAAACTGGAAAAATTATTAACGAAAAGTTGTACGTTAAAAATAAACGCAAAGTGTTTTTTGTGTATTTTAATTTTAGATTTTAATTTATTTCGTTAAAAATACACAAAAAATATAAATATATAAATAAATAAATAAATAAAAAGTGTTAAAATTTTTATTAGATTTTTATTATTATTTTGATGTTGGAAAATATATTTCAGATCTGTAAAACATTAAAAAAAAAACAAAATCAAATTTAAGATAAAAATTAATTAAAAAGGTGAGAGGATTTCGTGTCTTAGAGTGCTTTCAGTTCTATATAATAATTTAACGTTCTGGTTTATTTTGTTCGCCGTTGTTTTTGTATTTTGTACAGACAAATCCAACGCCATAAATAAAAATTACAAACGTTAATTTTTTAACACTTTTTGTGACAGGTGAATAGAACAAAATTAAGAATAAAATTTATGATTGTAATTGTGTGTGTGTCGTATATAAGACACGATTCTTAAATACTATTGATATATATATATATATATATATATATATATATATATATATATATATATATATATATATATATATATATATATATATATATATCGATTCACAATACGTATATAATATATAAGTCGTAGGTGTAGTTTTACTATAGAGGCGTATTGTTTGTAAATTCTGAATTATGAACTTAAGATACAAATAGAGACGATAAATTCACAACAACTTTGGGTACACCACACAATATATACCGTCAATATATGTTCAATAATTTATTCATTTTGTCAATATAATGCTAAATTAATGATATGTGTGACCTTTACCTTTAGTTAATTCTTAAACAAAATTTTAAGAAATTGAACATCTGTTCGAAAATGGCGTGCTCGATGAAATATATGTGTACAGTATGGTGACGTCATTACATTCATGTCATGACTATATACTTGTGATGTCTTTGTTGTATCGAAATTTGTGTGATAACAGGTAATCTATTATCTCGTCTGATATATGTAGACATTACATTTTATTAAGTCATGAATATATTTTTAATATTAATAAGATGATGGTTTATTTGTGGTTTGTCTATTTGACATTTACTGGTGTTAATTACTATATAATGTATAGTTCATAGCAGTATTGGTGGGTGCAATGAACTAAACCTTTTCTTATAGGTATAAAATGAGTTGACACGTTATATGCTGACGATTAGAGAATTTAACAATTTTATAATTAAATATATTAAAATACTTATTCCATAATTTAAGCTCGTTTGGCCTATCCACCATTTTGACGAGGTTATCAGTTGATCGTCAAATTAGAATCGTGATCCAAACTGGTTCAGTCTATGAGAAGGTATAAAGCACAGAAACCCAAGAAGTGTTCAACAGTTACTTCTACTTCTCGACATTGTTGGCAGTTAAGGTTAGGGAACAACATCTCCTGAGCCCAACAAGATCGAACATCTATCATTATTCAAGACTGAGGATCTTTGCTGATTTATTGCTCCAAAGAAGATTGTCCGATCGTTTTTGGTACTGACTTCCTAAGTGGCAGTCCATGCCTCTCTAAGAGACGCCACTCCTGCAATACGTTTCCTTTGATTACCATGGGACTGGATATTCAGTGAAATGTAACTTCATTCAAAGTGCCCAGTCGATTCAAGTCAATTACCTTTAGAGCAGCCTGGCTGTCAGAAAGGATGCAGATATCAATACGTCATATCTAGACTTTCCATGCTTCGGGATGAAAGTATTTTACATTTCGACCAATATCCGATCTTTTGTCACCACTTTTGCCATTAAGACGAAATCTCCGAAACTGAGTAGTTGGTGTGGAAATTGATTACCATTTAATTTATTAGAACTCTAGAAAATGAGTTTGGGTTTAAACTTCTAGGGCTTCCTTATTTGCACTAATATGTATATTCTTGTACTCTCTTTGTGAAGATTTATACAAGTCCCAACCTTTCGTTATACCAGTTTTTATGGCTTTGTTGAGAAGTTTTCTTGGTTGCTTCCTCACTTTACCTAGTTCTCTGGTCCATAATAGTGTCCCATTTCCTTTAAGCATATTTAGAAGACAATTATTCTTATAAGTATCTTGGGTTCCTTATTTCCCTAATTTTAAATTATTCGCTGATTAAGGAGAAGGAGCTGTAGCGGTGGTCCAAGAGAACTCCCACTATTCGTGAGACAATGGTAGTATCAATTGCAACAGAATATAACTAACAAAAACATAGGCCCTGGAGATAGGTAAATGAAAGATTAAGATATTTATTCCTTTAAGAAACAATTATTGTCACAACAGAATAAAGTACCAGTTATACAGTATGATTTAAATCAGAGAATCATATCTAGAGCTAGCCAACATAGGTTAATTCAAAACCAGTCAATATGTTAGAAATAGTTATAAAGGAACAGCTAATTATAATAAATTTTTACAGACAAATATCCGAGACAGAGCTTTTAGAACCATTCATTTGTGGATATACTATCCGGTATTATCTGCGGTATCATATTTCAGTTCTCATTTGTTGAGAAACCAATTAGCACAGATTGGAGGCCATTTGAAAATTACTAATATATAAAGCCGTCAGAACCAAATGTATCTTAGTCCATTGACCGCCTCTTAAATGGCCAATTAACCAATATTCAATCTTTTCAAAATATGTTGTAATTGGCTAGACCGGAATCGATCTGATGATGGACCGCTTGATCGATCATATGTTACCAGACTTGAAGTATGTAAGTACTGTGGGTTTGGTATATGTTTTACTGTGCGGTATGTGGAATATGGTATATACTGTGCGATTGGTCTATGGTATCGTCTCACTGCAATAGTGCTAGTGTGAATTGCAAAAATACTTTTAATCGAAATGTCGGTAAATTAATTATTTGATTAATGGTTACTTACTTGATGTCAACATTACATCACTCGCCCGAAAGAGAAATTTGCTGCACCGGTTTGATTCTGACTATCTGCAGCTGTGTTTGAGAACCAGATTTCGCCTGCTTAGTGTAATTTGCTACATGAAAGGAACCTGAGACTGCATGCTGTATTTGTGCATGCCCCCATTCACCGAATATAGTGATAGTTTGGGTTGGTTGCATCATGAAATGAGCTTTCGGAAAATACCTGTGCTTTGAGAGAATATCGAACCAGACTACCACCATTGAGAGAAGCCAGACAAATTCCATTTTTAATCTAGAGTCATTTAGTATAAAATTTTGGAAGGTATTGACGTGTAACGTAATGATTTCCTAGAAACAGGGTGGTAACGTCATTGTAATGTTTTATGATTTTTGTGATGTTTGTCAAATTGATGATTGTTATGATCAATTTGAGTTGTTTTGCTTGCATGTGGTAATTTGATGGGTTTCGATCTGAGGATGGCGTCATTGAATGAAAGCTTCTTCGAAAATATCAAATAAATCTTATCAGGCATAATATGCTACCCGACTTGATGTATGTGCTGTGTGACGCGTATTGGTAGTATTTGATGGAATTATTGATTACTTACAATTTTGGAAAATTTTCGATTTTGTTTAGATGATAACCAAGACGATATACTTGAAGCAAATCGAAATATGATACTCTTTTCAAACAACTTTTGAGTGATTATTTGGATTTGGGAAAAACGATTATCTACTGTAGTGCTTCCTTACGATCGCAAATTTGTGGATTGCATTTTAGCCAAGACGAGTGCCATTAAAGAATCACTTATGGTTCATATATTCAAAAAGTGGTAGCTAATGCTGAAGAGTCAGGCAATGAATCGAAATTTTTTTTTTTTTTTTTTTTTTTTTTTTTTTTTTTTTTAACGGTTTTTACAGGCCATTATTGGCCCGTACCGTGTCAACAATCTGACTCCATTGGTTTCGATCACGAGCCAGCTCTTCAAACCGTTGTAGGCAGTTTGAAGAAGCCAGATCGCTCTCTACGCCGTGGAGCCATCGTCGCCTACAGCGACCTCTTCGCCTACCGAAAGGCGGTTCTCCCTTAAAGGTTCGCTGAATCATTCGGTTCGGATCAGCACGCAGAACGTGTCCGAGCCAGCGTACTCGCTGTCCTTTAATTTCATGCACGATATCAGGAATTTGCATTAAATTCCTGATCTCGTGATTGAAAAGAACTCGGTAAGTGCCATCGACGTCGCGTTTTGGACCAAATATCACACGCATGATTCTTCTCTCGAATGTTAGAAGCCATCTTTCGTACTCATCCGTCAAGGTCCAACTCTCACATCCATACATGACAACGGGTCTGATCAACACTCTGTACAGTTTCAGCTTATCCGTATTTGCAAGATATTTTGATTTCAGCAGTGGACGTAGAGGATACAAAGCCCGATTGCCAGCGGCAAGGCGGACCTTGATATCCTCTCCCACACTATTATCGTGAGTGATGAGAGATCCAAGATACTTGAATCTCATCACTCCTTCAAACGTGTGGTTACCACTACTGAAATCAATTGCGTCTTGGTCTCTAAAACCCGAGATTAGATATTTGGTTTTTGACTCGTTGATTTTGAGACCAACAGAAGCTGAACACTGTTCCAGTGGATCAAGTATCTCTTTCACTCCGTTGCCATTTAATCCAATCACACAGATATCATCTGCATAAGCAAGAAGTTGATTGGATTGTCGGAATAAGATGTTGTCCTGAGGTGTTTCACTTTTACGAAGGATGTATTCCAACATGAGATTAAAAAGTATCGGGGACAGCGCATCTCCTTGTCGAACACCGGAATTGATTGCAAAAGTTCTCGATAGCCTGTTCTCAACTTTGACACAGCATTGTGACTGCGTTACTGTCATTTTACACAGATGTACATATTTTTTCGGTATTCCTAAATATTCAAGCGCATACCATAATCTCTCTCGATTGATCGAGTCATAGGCTTGCTTGAAATCCAGGTATACCTGGTGTACATCGCGAGATGTTTCGTAGTACTTGGAAAGAATCATCCGTAGCGAAAAAACTTGATCAGTGACTGACCGATTTGGACGGAATCCTCCTTGGTAGTCACCGACAATTTCCTCCGCTAGAGGAGTAATTCTTCCCAAGATAATGTATGACAGTAACTTATATGCTGTGCAAAGGAGAGCTATACCGCGATAATTCTCGCATTTCATGCGATCACCCTTTTTGAAAATTGGGCATAACGCGGCCACTTTCCATTCGTCAGGCATAACTTCATTTCGCCATACCAATCGAATAAGGTCGAAAAGACAGTTCCACAAAGTTAGCCCTCCGAATATCAAGAGCTCTGAATTAATGCAATCAACCCCTGGTGAACGATTTTTCTTTAATCTCTGCATGGCCATTGTGAATTCCTCATAGGATGGATCCTCAATGAACATCTCCGCGGTCTGTATTTGAGGGTATTCAAATACAGCTTGTGATACATGTGGAACATTAAGTAGATCAGAAAAATGTTCACGCCATGTATCGAGTACCGCATCGACGTTAACACAGAGGTTTCCATCCTGGTCCCGAATGGCAGTTGACCGAGATCTTAAGGTATGGTGCAATTCGGTGATTCCTTTAAAGAAACCACGCGAATTGTGCTCATTGCTGAGTTGTTGTACTCTTAAGACCTTAGCCTTCCACCATTCTCGCTTCTTCAGTCTACAAATGCGTTTAGCTGTCCTTCTAGCGAGAACTGCTTTGTTTTTCCTTGCGATTGTAAACCGAGTCTGCGCTTCATTATAGGCTATATTTCGTTGCTCAACAGCAAGACGACACTCCTCATCAAACCAATCATTTTTGGGCTTAGTTTTCACTATACCGAGAGTGTGCTGGGCAGCATCGACAACCGAGGTTTTCAATACTTCCCAGACACTGTTCACATCATCAGATTGGTAATTGGATTGTATAATGCTATTGCTGACAAGATCTTGATATTTTCGTTGCGTTTCTTCATTTATCAGACCTTCACAGGAGAATCGCGTTGTATATTCTCCTGTCCTCCCTGACTTGTACGAAAATTTCCATCGTAGCTTTGCAGCAACCATAAAATGGTCACTGCCTACGAATTTTGTTGACGACCGATATGATCTCACATCTTGGACCACCCGAGCCCGCCCTTTTGAAATCAACACATGGTCAATTTGGCTTCGGGATGTTTTACGTGGGTGTGTCCATGTTTCTAAGTGGATGTTTTTATGAGGAAAGAATGTACTTGCTACTTTGAGATCATGAGCGATCGCAAAGTACATCATTCTTTCCCCATTCTCGGTCGCAGTTTCGTGTCGGGAGTACGGACCTATATTGTTACATAAGTCGGTCTGATTTCTGCCAGCTCTAGCATTAAAGTCACCAATCACCAATTTGACATCGTGCTCCGGTATAGAGCCCATCAGATTATCCAGATTATTGTAAAATGAGTCTTTATCCTGGGATTGGCTTACATCAGTGGGCGCATGTATACAGACAATTGACAGGTTGGCTAATCTCATGTGCAAGCGAAGCTTACACATTCGATTATCGACTGCTTGGAAGTCCAAGACAGCCTTTTTTACCTGTGGCCCAATGAGAAATCCAACCCCAAGATTTCCGAGGTCATCTCCACTGTGTAGCAACGTATAGCCTTGGGACACATGGTCTCCACTTTTAGGCCATCGAGTTTCTTGGAGAGCTACGAGTTCCAGCCGATACTCTTTCATGCATGTGATAAGGCCGTCCAACGCGCCAGGTTTTCTTAATGACTGCACGTTCCACGTGCCGATCTTCAATCTCGTGTCCGGGTACTTAAGCGGGGGTTCGTTTTTTTTGTTGTTTTGGCGGTATCCGATTTTCTTATTTTTGTTGACATTTTTAACAGTGATATTTTTTTACGGATGCGGGTCGTCAGCCCAGCGATCCAACCAGATTTAGTCGCCTCCTACGACAAGCTCTGGATACTGTGGTGGTATTCTATGGGTCTCATGTTTCGTTCGTAATATTTACGAAACACGAATGCCCCCAACCACAGGGCTTGAATCGAAATAAGATATTGAAAACGTCAAAGGTAATTGGTTCTCGAATTTCAACATCCAACAAATATGAACCTATATACCACGGATAAAATATTTACTGTCATTAAAAATTTGTCCACGATGTAACGAAAAAGTACGATGCAAAGACACACCAAGGCACATTCAAGATGGTACCACCATCTTTGTATTTAATATTTAGATGTTCACTTAAAAGTATTTGAAATGAGCTTCAGTTTCCGTTGGTCTGAACTGCCGCTTTTAGTACTTACAGAATTTATATTGATGCCTATCATGAAAAAGCTCGAACGTCGTTGTCAATATCATCTATTTAAGCCTCGGGCTACTTGCTCATCTTTTTGAGAATATGAGTGGCAGTTAAAGCTAAACTGTTTGTCGACTAGTATATGCCATGACAAGTTCTCAAACGTCATTCGTTGCTCTACTTTCATGCCATCATCACTATATGATCGATTTTATAAGAATTCATTCATCGTTCTACGGGAGATCCCTATTTCTCTTAAGGAAATTTATCAAACGTTTTGAAGGCACAGTGACCTTGATTTATCGGTAGATATTGATTAAACAGTTTATCAAATTTAAAGTTAAGCTGATCTATAATTAAATGATTAGCACAGATATAATTATAAATTTGAAGAAAGGTATTGACGGCTTAAGACGTATTTTAAAAGTACTCATTAAATTTGAATAATTGATTATAGCTTTCCGAGATCTGATCTTCGACCTAATCAATCTGTCCATCATATATTTTTATATGGAGAAATTTAATAGGTCTTGAAATAAAAGATTATCTATAAATAAGTTCCCTTATGACTACAAATTTGTGAATTTAATGTTTGTCAAGACGGGTTGAAGCCATAAAAGCCATTGTCCTATACAAAGATCAATTGGATCGGAAAAAATTTGAATTCTGATACATATATTACCGCAGATTAATTAAAAAAGTTAGCCAGAAAATTACCTTCGCGAAATAAGATAATTTTCAATGCACAACATCCAAAACAAAGCCTGCGCTATAGGAGTACACTAACTTTGAATACTTAACTAGCTTTGACCTGATATGTTTACTGTCATTACAAATTTGAAAATAATATGACGAAGAAGTAAGATTCAAAGGTACATCAAAGCGCATCCAGTTTTTAACACAACTTTACATAATTAAAGCGTTTCCTCCATATATGAAGGCTTGAAGTACATCACATTGGAAATGATACCACTCTCTTAACCTTATATTTAGAATTCCATTTAAAAGTATTTAAGAAAATCTTCGGTTCTAATTTTTGTTTAAACTGTCACTCTTAATTAGTACTACGAGAATTTATATTAATGCCTAGCATGAACAAGCCATTAGTCGAACAATTTTTAAAATGATCGAAAGCTCTTTCATTTAAAGCTCGTGATCAATATCATCTATCCACGGCATTAACTACCGCTAGTACATAAAACTAGTACACATATGCCACATGACAAGTTTTCAATCAAAATTCGTAACTACTTTCACGCCTTTCATCATTCTATGATGGACTTTGTAAGAAATCATTTGTCTTTTTATTTCTCTTAAAGAAATTATAAAATGTATTGGATCAAAAAAAATTTCTTGCGGTTTTTACAGGCCAGTAATAGTCCGTACCGTGTCGACTATCAGTTCTTATATTACATGCATCAAAGAATTAAATTTCTGATCTCGTGATTGAAAAGAACCTGCCTTGGACTTCCCATTTTGGATTGACGCCATTTTGGTAAACGTTAGTCTTCATATTTGACAGTCGTAAAGTAGACTCGTGGCAAATTTATTATGGAAAAATATTCGATAAACCAACGTTAATCGTTAAAACATTTTATCAAAATCAATCATCGATTACTGTGACGATGAGAAAGTTACGTGAAATTTTCGGGAGAAACAACGTGCCAACAAAACGCACTATTTATCGTGTAGTTAATGATTTCGAAGAAAGAGGGTCTGTATGTGATATAGGCCAAAGCATGGGCACAACGTATTGCAAGATCGGCTGAACACTTTACTCCTGCTCAAGAAAGTGTTCAAAACAATCCATCAACCTCAATTCGACGCTGTGTTCAGGAGCTTGGTCTTCAAAGAACAGGGTTGGCCACAATTTTGCACAAGGATTTGCATTTGTTTCAACCGCGAAACAAATGCAAATCCTTGTGCAAAATCTTGGTGACATCCCCGATTTTCATGAAAAAATCATAATGAGTGACACATTTTCATTTGAATGGATATCTGAATAAACAGAATAGGCAGTTCTGGGCATTGAAATCCAATTATTCATACATTCATTAAAAGTGACAGTCTAGTGTGCAATTAAGTCAGGAGGAATCATTGGACCTGACTTCTTTGAAAATGAAAACGGCGTAATGGTAACTGTGAATGGGGAGCGATATCGTGATATGATTAAAAAATTCTTATCACCACAACTGCATGTTTTGGGCTTGATTAACACGTGGTATCAACAAAACGGTGCCACATCGCATACAGCCAGGATTACAATGGAGTTACTGCGAGACCTCTTTCCACAACAAGTTATTTCAAAAAATGGTGATGTTGATTTGCCTCCACGGTCGTCTGATTTGACTGCTCATGACTTCTTTTTGTGGGGATATCTGAACAACAAGTCTTACGCAAACAAACCAGAAACGCTTGAGCAACTCAAACAAAATATTCGTGATGAAATTAATTTGAAGAAATTAATAATGAAAAATGTGCTCAAAAGGGCTCACATTTGTGAGGCTAACAGAGGCGGATATTTATCTGATATTGTATTCCATACATAATTGCCGACATTAAATGAAACATTTATCAATATAAGATCCATTCTCTTTCATTTAATCAAAAATTATAAACAAACAAAGTATCTAAAGAAGAACCAGCAAAATGTATAAACTGTAATGGTCAGCATCCGGCGAACTACAGAGGATGTGAGGTTGCCAAGCAACTACAGAAAATGAGGGATCAGGCACGCAAACCACTTCTTAGTCATCCAAACAAGCAAGAAACGAAGTACATATGCGTAGAGAGAATTATACATATGCGCAGGTCACTTCAAATTTGAAAGAATCTGACATCAGCGGAACTGAAAAATTCAAAAACACTGTCTAAGCAATTTTAAATAGGCTTGAGGATCAGAATAAACTAAATAAGTTAATTCTGGATCGACTCAATCTGCTGGAAATATCAAGTTCCAAAATAGCTAAAAAGAAATGATGTCTGCTATACATAGTTCAGTTCATAATTCCATAGCAAAGCCAGGCTTCAAAACTATTCATTAAGAATAGCCATATGGAATGCAAACGGATTAACACAACATCTAGCAGAATAAGAACTATTTTTAAAAGCTGAGAAAATTGATATATGCTTAGTATCAAAAACACATTTTACCTGCAGGTCATATGTATCAATCCGGAGATATACTTGTTATCATACAAACATTCATCAGAACGAGCAAGACAATATTTTTCATCATGAAGAACTGAAAATAGAAAAAGAATCAATGCAAGTAACAACCGTGACGATTAACTTTGGTTATTACAACACCTGTAATATATCTGCAATATATTTTTACCGCGGTATAATCTAAAGAAAGAAGACTATATTAATTTGTTCCAGAAATTAGGAAGTAACTTCACTATCGGAGGTGACTTTAATGCCAAAAATACCTTTTGGGGTTCAAGATTAACCCCTCCAAAAGGCAAAGAATTACTTGCAGCTGGTCAATAATCAAACTGTGAATTTTACTCAGGAGGGAAACCAACGTACTGGCCATCTGATTCTAACAAAATCCCAGACCTTATAGATTTCTACATCACTAAAGGCATATCGGAACGCTACATCTTCTTAGAAATAGACGAAAATCTAATATCTGATCATTCTTTTGTTACTATGACGGTTAGTGAAAATGTTATATAAAAAAATTAATTCACCTCAGCTCACAAACAACAAAACAAATTGGGAATTGTTTAAGCAGTTAGTAGAGGACAGAATACAACATCAAGTTCCAATCAAAAGTGAAAATGAAATTGAAGAGGAACTAGACAAGCTCCTTGATGTCATACAATGGTCCGCTTGGGAATGCTCTCCCAAATTATTATTGAGGAAAGAAAACTTCGTTATTTAGCCAATAGAAGTAAGAGAACTAGTGCAGGAGAAACGAAAAGCCCGAAAGAAATGGCAGACTACGCGTGCGCCGCAAGATAAAACCACCTTAAACAACTTATGCATCAAACTTAAGGCACTTATAAATACAGTGAAAAATGAAACAATTGGGAAATAAGCTTCAACTAAAGAGACCGAATATTCCCTCTGGAATGCAAAATAAGGGTTGAAACGACCAAAAACGCAGATCCCCCCAATCAAAACAAACAATGAAAAATGGGCTAGCAGTGTGAAAGATAAGACTAACCTATTTGCTGAACATCTTGAAGAAACATTTCAACCTCTAAGTCGTCAGACCAGTTACGAAAACACTACTGATAAACGCATAGAACATCTGACTTCGAAGATATCAGCCCTGTAACAATGAAAGAACTAAAAGCTGAAATAAAGAAATTAAAAGCAAATAAAGCTCCTGGTTACGATCTGATAACAGGGCAAATAATGAAGGAGCTTCCTGAGGAGCACCCGTAAATTATTGCTTATAGTCAATGCGATACTCAGGCAAAAATGTGTACCTATGCAGTGGAAAGTAGCAGAAGTAATAATGATACCGAAATCTGGCAAGCCACCGAACGAGAAGAAATCTTACCAGCCAATTTCACTTTTACCAACAATAGCGAAATTGTTTGAGAGACTGTTGCTCAAAAGATCAAAAAGAATCATATAACAAAAAAAACTTATCCCAGATCATCAGTTTGGTTTCAGAGAAAAGCACTCAACTATAGAGCAGGTCCATAGGCTTACAGATGTCATTGAGAATACATTAGAAAGAAAACAGGTTGGCTCTAGTATCTTCTTATATGTGGCGCAGGCCTTCGATAAGGTGTGGCACAGAGGTTTACTCTTCAAACTTCATAGAAATTTACCAAAACAATATTATATGATTTTATAGTCAAACATTGAAAATCACCACTTTCGGGTGAAATATGAAGAAGCATATTCCGATCTAAAAAAGATATCGGCAGGAGTCCCGCAGGATAGTGTTTTCGGACCTTAAAGATCCAAGATACTTGAATCTTATCACTCCTTCAAACGGGTATTTGGTTTTGGACTCGTTGGACAGCGCATCTCTATTGGATCAGATTATGAATAAGCATTACCAATATGAGAAAGAGAAGACATAGTGACCTTGACTTTTATATAGTAATTAATTTATCGGTTAACCAAATTTACAATAAAACTTATCTATAATTAAATGATTAGCACACAATAAGGGTATTGACGGCTTAAGACGTATTTAACATAAGTACTCATTAAATTTGAATAATCGATTATAGCTTTCCGAGATCTGATCTCCGACCTAATCAATCTGTCCATCATATATTTTTTATACGGAGAAATTTAATAGGTCAAATATCTCATATTACATGTGATTAAAATTCTTAAGACACACATTCAATGCATGTATCTATACATATAATTCGAACAGGTCATTCGAGTGGTTTGGCAATAAAGTGTATACAGACTGGCGCCCTTGATCATAAATAACCTCTATACAATATATTTTTACAGTGTGCGCGCGCGTTTAACTAAATTAATTTTCGTCTTTGGTATATACAAAGTAGAACCAAATTCTTATCTGATTATCATTTTATGACTAATAACATTAGCTTTAACGGCGAATTTGTTCTCTCCGCATGCCGAAAGTATACACAAACAGTATCTTCAATATTTTCATAATAAAGTTCAAAATAAAATATAACAAAATAATCGTACCTACCTCTACCTACCTGTTTTCTTAAATAAAACATTTCCGTGTATACTCGTATAGTATAATAAGCATAAGACACAATAATAATGTCTTTGAAGAAATTGAAATTTTAAAATCGCTTAACTTTTTTTTTCTTCTTATTTTTCAATTCATTAAATTTTTTAATCAAATATGATAATTAGTGACACAAAAAAAAAAATAAAATAGAATTCTCTTAGATATTCTAATCATTATAAATTAGAAAAAAAAAATTTAATTCAAAATATATAATTTGTTGTTGTCAAAAAAATTGATAATTTTGTTTTTCGTAAGAAATCGAATATCTTAATCAATTTGGTCTCTCTTAATGATATTGTTAAGTTTCTTGTTTTTGGTATTTGATTGGTATTTTTTGGTCTTCGTTTTTGTATTTATCAATTTGACCAAAAGAAACTGTTAAGTTTATTCGTGTTTTGATTTCGAGTTCCTATATATTGGTATGAATAATTATAATATAATGATAATGTAACGGAAGATTTGTAAAATTAAGATGTTATATTTCTTAAGTCAACTAATTATAATAATTCGATATGACTGTACGAGGGCGGAAAACTATATATGTATATATTAACAGGTATTTGTTAATGAATTTCGGGTTAAACGGGTGGATACTCGTATGTATAGTAATTTGACGATGGACATACATATATACGGATAAGGTTATGATTTAAGTGTGGGAATGGAATGGTGTGAGAATTTCTGATATGATTCATCTTTAAATATAAGTTTTAGCTCTAATACGTAGTGGGCTTATTCTTTATTATTCTAAAAAATATAGATTTTGGTTTTTATGATACAAAAAAGTTCAAAAGCTTTGAATACTGAAGTTTTGATCCGATTTGATAAATACTTATGCCCCTAAACCAATTAAGGCTTAAAAAACCCACCTGGGGCACACGTTCACCACCTATGCCACTATTGAGTGTAGTGAATTTTAGCACAGCCGCAATCACAATGTTAGAGATTATTTCTAGCTTTGTGAGGATTTCAACAAAATATATTACTTCCCAAGTTTCATATCTATACTGGATAACTATTATGTCATGGATATAAGCAAATTATTTCTTATTTACAGTTCTCATTGGCACCAACTGGATTTTATAACCTATAAGTCACATTTAAGTAAATTTAGAAACAGTGACATGATCTGATCGGAAAAGTCCTAGCCAACCTTATACGTTAATCAGGTTTGTTACTATAATTCTGGAGTATGTTCAATAGAATATCAAATTTATATCTAGGAACTTATTTTATTCCAAAATTATAATAGCCTAGGCCCAGCTTGGATCTCAATATAACGGGTTTAAATTTGAACCACTGGTTATTTCAAATTCGGCAATACCTACGTCATTCTATTCTGTCACAAAATCCAGTAAATTATCTCAACTGAACGAAATGAATCGATTTACTTTAAAGCAACGTTGGGAGTCATTGGAAATTTATTTCTAATACAAAAACAATTAGTTGGAAACTGGTTTCATTGTTGATGCGCCAAGACGTGAGCGTTCTCGTACAGTGCATACACCCGAAAATATCAAAGCTGTGGCTGAGAGTGTGTTTATGACGAAACTACACGATTATGTCGATTTTGCCAAAAAATTATCTTTTCGTGGTCTTACAGAAGCCAATGCACCCATTACGAGTAACTGTTTGGTGCGGGTTTGTGGACCGGCCCGTACCAAACAGTCACTCCTAATGGGTGCATTGGCTTCTGTATCATTGGCCCACATTTTTTTTGAAAATGAAGACCGTTCAATGGAGACACCTATCGCAATATGAGAACCGTTTTTTTAGCACACTTTCATGGTATTGATGTGAATGATGTTTGGTTTTAACAGGATGGTAAAACTTGCCACACATCTCATGCCACAATCGATTTAAACGTTTGATGGTCGTTTGATAAGCCAAAATGGTCATGTCAATTGGCCGGCAAGATGCTGCGATCTTACACCATTGGCCTATTTTCTGTGAGACGCCGTTAAATACAAGTGTTATGCCGACAAACCAGAGATAATTGAGTATTTGAAGGCGAAAATTCGTGATACCATCGCCGAGATACGAGATACAATCACTAACATTAACCTGGCACGACTCGGTCTAACGATATTTGCCGAATAAATGTGCACCTGGAAGTTGAAAGAGGCCACAAACAGTCATTTTCGATCCAACCTTCACGCTGGTGCCATTCGCTTAAAACAAAGACGTCACGACAACTGCGAACGACCCATCCCAATTACACCAATCTACTCTTCTCCATACACTCAACTACCTCAGACACAATGGTCGTGTTCCATGTATATCTGTTTTTATCAAATCAACAGAACTGAAACTATCACTATTCAGACCGTCGGTATTTTTACCTTCTCCTCACGATCCGTTTTTCTTACATCATAAATCAAACCCACCTCAAAGAACGAGTGAAACAGTGTAAATAAATGAATGAATTGAAATTCGATTTTGATTTCCATGTACATCACCTCATTCAGGTTATCAAATGTATATATCAGCGCAAACTTTCAGTATCATTTTAAGAATCTATAGTTAATGCAAGACCCACCAAGAACTTCAGTGACCGCCCGAAAGGCGTGCCTTCAAGGTAGAGTTCTATATCCGCTCTTGTGGTGTCTTGTGGTCAACTCACTGCTACTCCAATTAAACGACCGCGAATTTTACGGTCAGTGTTATGCCCGTAATATCGCCAAAGTACAGGTTGGTAAACATGCTGATGTGATCACATGTAATTGTAGCCTGGTGAAGTGAACAGCGATAGGCGCAAATCCTATCGGAAAACTGAGATGGTGTGGTTCCGGGTTGTACATGTTCCTAAGATCAAATTATCTCCATGGTAGATAAGCTATTGTCTTTCAGGCGGATAATGCCGCTTATAAGTAGTTTGACTCCAAAACTGTTTTATCGATACTAATTTTCCTAATGGTAATGGCATTGAATCGACTAAACAGCCTGAATGTATATTAAGACTTCATAGGAAACAAAATCACGGATATCAAAGGAAAGGTATTGGCTGATAAATTGGCCCGTATGAGAGTAGCTTCAACTTTTGGAACCCTAAGCTCTCTTAGAGAGATATAGATAATCACTTAGAGGGTCTTGCTGAGGATTTTCACGAGACACCATTCTCTTAATAATTACATGCAAATGCGTGCAGTGTGTCGGAGAGGATGAAAAATCTGTTGACCACGTCATTTTAGGATCAATTAATGAATTCGAGGATACAGGATATTACATACTTCATTGAAAAAAAAACTTTTCAGCAGAAAAGCTGCTGAGTAGGAATCTAAGCAAACTTTTAAGTGCACGTGATTTTAAGTACTTTTTCATGAATGACAGGCATAGTAGTGAACATTATTGTCTATAGCCAGAATGTGTCACCGCTTGCAAATTAAATTAAATCATTCTTAAACAACCAACTTATGAGAAGTATAGTATCAACTAACGAAAGTTAAAATTTTGAAACCACTTCTATGTTTTCATGTTAAATAATTTTCTAACATTTCGAGACACGACTGAAACAATTTAAATTTTGGTGAGTTTTGATTCCTAGAATTTTTCAGCAAGTATTATTATGGTTTCAATAATACCAACAAATTATGTTTATTTTGGGCTTTGATTACACAAGACAAGTCTGCTTTCTTAAACAGTTGCCATCCTGATAAATATAACAAGAATTATAAATCCACCTCCAATAACCCGACCGCTCCAATATAGTCCAATATTCAATAAATCATCATTAGCAGTGACTCATTTGTATCAGAATGGGTGGACAACCAACAGTGGAAAACCATCATGTCATTTACGAAGCAGAACTTCGTCCTTCAAGAGTCACTGTTTGTGTGGATTATAGGCTGGTGGTATCATTGAGCCGTTTTTATTGAGGCCCAAATTGAATGAATTGATTGCGCCTACGACCTTTGGCTTCAACAAGATGGAGCGATATGCCACTCAATTCGTGCAACGATTCATTTATTGCCATCAACTTTTTCTGGAAATTGTGAAGCTACCAAGAAACATAAAGACAACATTCGAGCTAAAATTGAGTAATCAGAAATTTTTATGTTCGGATGCTGGCCCTCAAAACCGTGTTGGGCATATGATCGATATTGTCTTTCCACATTAATGGTAAAGAACCACTTCTGATAATCAGTAAAAACATTTTGAATTTTGATCTAAAAATGTTAGAAATAAATAAAGGACTGACATATGGCCCACCCTCAGATCATTACCGATCGGTATTGCGACATTACTCTAACCTCTGTTATAAGGCGATAAACAATTAAGTTTTGTTTTTCATAAAACTGAAAAGATAACACCAATTTGTTTGTTTTGATCAAATAACCATCACCTTGCGTTATTGTTATGTTTCGAACTTGCTATTGACCCAACTATTAAAACTAACTCCATTGTCCATATAGCAGTTCACAGTCTGATTTAATCTGAGTTAAGAGTCGGGCCGTGTGTATAAAACATTTATGTATATTTACAGAGTGTCCCACTTACACCACGAGCTTAGCGTACTCTATTCGGCCGATCCAATTTTTTGAGTACACTTTGGATTGTACATACGAATCTATTACGGAAATTGGTTTTTAAATGGTCAAGTCAATTGTTTGTGGATTGTCCATAAAACACCTGTCCTTGACTGCACCTCACAAATAAAAATCTAAAGGCATAAAATAACAACTCCTTTTGGAATGCCCGATGTGTGGCACCATCTTGCTGGAGACAAAGATCGACTAAACCAAAACTTTCAAGATATATCTACAAAAAATATGTTAATATTTGGCGGTGGTTTATTTAGTAAGTGTTGTTTGGGCCTCATCTTCGAAGTAATACGACCCAATAATACCACCACGCTACAAACTATAGCATGCAATGGATGCATTGGTTTCTCCACATATCCTTGTGGATTTCCGATCCTCAAATGCGACATTTTTTTTGTAGATGAACCCACCGAAATGGCAATGTATCTCGTCCAAAAAAATGTTTTTTTGAGCAAAATCCTCATCAATCATGAGTTTGTCGCAAGCCCACCTTCTTGCGTTTTCAAACCCATTGGCTTTGCTGTCGAAGTAAATTTCCATGATCTCCCACTTTTGTTGAAGCGTTAAGCGACTTGCTTCGTCTAATAGAAATAATATTTTGCCAGTGTCAAAATAACCGATATGTCAAATCTAAACCGGTTACTGGGGCACCCTATATAACAAGAAAACACATTAAAAATTAAATTTAAAAATAAATAATTAAAAACGATAAATTGAATTTGGAAAACCGAAAAGTTCCGGCCAATAACCTTTTAAATTATAAGTATGTGTATTATATTAACGCTCCTCAAAATACGTCACATTTTTTTTAAGAATACCGTAAGCAATTTCAACAACAATCGATAAATGCCATACAAAGTGAAATTGGAAAATAATTTTCCCACCCATGCAAAATAATTTTCCTTTTATTTTCCAGAAAAAAAAATTTAAATTAATTTGAACACTATAGAGCCTTATTGTTGTAAGCTTTATCCATTCAAGTCGAAATCGAATTCGTTGGCATTGGTTTATTGTTATGTGTGTCGAGGAGTGTGGGCCCATTTTAGGTTCGTATAAAGTGTTAAACGGAACCATTGATTAATTCTGCCTAAATTCTTGATTGATCCTACAAATATTTTATGTGTTTGTATACAAAAAAAAAAAATCGAAAATTAATTCTTGAAAATCTAATTTATATTTTCGCAAAAACGTTTTAATTTATTAGTTTTGTTTGTAATCAAATTAAATATTCGTTTGTATCCTTGAAAGGAAGAAGCACCAAGCACATGAACACAAAACGTTCTACTTAAGGTATATACACGAGTATACATACTCGCGAGTTATTGTTATAAAATCACTTTGCTTTCGTTTATAATAGATAATTTTTTATTTTCGTCTTATTTATTTATTTATTTATATATTTAGTTGTGTTATATAATAAGACGAAAAAAAAAATAAAAAAATAAAATAGACAACGTTAACGTTTTATAATAAATGATTCATTAAATTGCTATCGAAATAAATTTATTACTCTCGAGCAATAAATATAATAAGAATGCGAACAAAATCGACTTTTTATTTTATATATTTTTGTGTTTGCTACTATTTTGATGGATATATATAAAAAATATAAATAAAATAATAATAATAAAAGGCTCGCGATTAAATTGGCGATCTTTCGTTATAAATAAAAATAAAATAAATGAGCGATGTTTGTTAGAATGTAATATCTAAAAGAAAATGAAAAATTGTTCAATGTCAAGGTTAATTTCGTCTTAGAGATGATATCCATTCATCAGTTACAATGACCTGATTTGTTATTGAAAGTGAAACTTTAATTCACTTTTATTATCTCATTTATATATTGTGAATCCGTGCCAGATTCGAAACGAATTGATTTTCAAACAGCATCATAAATTTTATGATCGTGGAGGTGGTCTCTATTGACGATAGTATAGAATTGTTGATCTTATATACTGATGTGGTTTTTCTTCTGACTCACTCTGCTACAAATCTCACTTTGTAACAGGTTTTTCAATTGAAGCTTGACCGCTTTGAAGTATCACTATGAACGCATCCTTAAACAAATAATTAAACTGTCATTGTCGCAAGACATTCTGTGAAAACAATATTTTTATCATGATGAAGCACATGACCAAATTTCAAGACCGTTAATTCCAATTTTTGCTTAGAATTCATCCCAGAAAAAAGCGATGACCACACTTATCTCAACTATCATGACACTTTTTACTCTCAGCCCCGAAAAAATCAACTATCATGATAGTTTTCATATACTCAGCACAGAATATATATATATATATATATATATATATATATATATATATATATATATATATATATATATATATATATATATATATATATATATATATATGTATATATATATATATATATATATATATATATATATATATATATATATATATATATATATATTTGCTTCATAACTGTCGTCGCCTCCAGGTCCTCATTCGTTAGAACGGGTAGGAAAAGTGACGTAGCTGTGGGGCGGGTGATATTAAATGCCGTCAGATGGGACGGTTTTAGGTGTTACGCGACCCTTGCCAACAAGACTACAAGGCTTGAGGCCCAATTATCAAAGTCCAGTCGCAAACGGAGCCCTTTGAATACCTGGCGATCTCTCGTTGTAAGAAGTCTCACCTGCAAACGGATCTCGGCGCAAGTGGACCAAATATTTCTCAGAGACCGGCACTCTACAAAGGTCAGAAACAAAAAGAGAGAGCTCAAACGGTAGAGATGGGGATCCCTCAAAAACACAAGGGGGAGGCAACTTTAAGGCATCTAATCCGGGGACGAGTGCAGCTTGGGAGAAATCAAGCACTGCTGAAGGAGGTTTGACTAACCTCCGTCAGTCAAAGCAGTCAAATAGGAATAGACGGTCGGAGTTAGGATTTTGGACAGGTGGGCTGCAACCCTTGAGGGGCAGTTCACGGCTGAGCAAAAGTAATCCGTGGCATGCACCAAGAAAACGGTCGGCAGCGACAACTCAGAGAGGGACCATGTTCCGAAAAGACAGCGAAAAAACTCATCATAAGGTTTTGCCTCCTAACAAGGCTAATCCAAAATCCTTCAGTGACATTGTGAAGAAGCGTGTGTTTGTGCTAGCCGTCATTGACAGGATTCATGAAGATGGAAGCTTCACCATGGGAAAATGGAGTTTGGTATACAATGCACTAAACTACGGTTTCCTAAATATCCTGAGAGAAAATCCAGGACCCTCTCCATCCTGCAGAGATGCGGGCTATAGCATCGAAGGCGCGTTACACTTATCGCGTGCTCTGATGACAGATCAGTAGAGGCAAGGCGTGGCAAGGCGCGAAACTGGCGGCTGTAAGCAGGGATAAGATTCCTAGCAGGCCAAGAGCACTTCTCTGGTTTCCAACCGAACAACAAGCCCAGAAAAAATAGTTGAGATTATGGAACCCCAATCTTCCGAAAGATCGTGAAGCAAGAGGATGCCAATGGGGACTCCAGACTATCTACTATTGTAATCAATACGGAGACCGGAGCCGCTTGTTGCGACTAAGGGAGTAATCGACTTCGGTTTCGGGTCGATTACTCTCAAAGTATGCCAGCAGGACGAGGCTGAAACACGAAAGGAGGACACCTCGTCCTTAACTAATGCAGTTGCACCAGAAGGAGAGACAGCCCAACCAATGGAGCTCTCCGAGGTGATCACATATACTAGCTCAAACCTTTGTTAACTCAAATCAATAATCAGTTGGTCTGCCCAACGAATGGTTTCTATGATTATTTGTTTATCGTTCCAGTAATCTTTTTAGGCTGAGTATATAAAAGCTATCATGATAGTTAATTTTCTGGGCTGGTTTTATGTATTATAATTCTACGCCGTTTTCAAGAAATGAAGATCGCTCAGACCACGCTTTCCAAAATTTTGCCAAATGGTTTCGGCTTGCATCTTTATAACATTTAGTTAAAACTAGTACTAAAACCACTCGATCATATGAAACGACATAAACACTCGAAAGTCTCTGTTGATATTGGAAGACTTCATTGTATAATTATTTTCAGTGATATTTGGCTAAGAGAAAACTCTAATTTGTTTCAATGAGAGTTTCCACTTCCTGAACAAAAAATATAATTTTAAAATGGCACACAGCGGCATTCGAGGAAAGTGTTATATCAAGAGATTGGCCTGTCGAATGGCCGCCAATATCAAGTGATTGAGACACTTTTTTATGGTGCTATGGTAAATATTTGTTCTAGATAATAGAGAGATAGCAGCCGATTCCGTCGAAATATGTTGCCGAATCTTCGAAAATTGAGATCAACGAATCGACACTAGCAAACGCGCCCTTGGTGGATATATAAACGATATCGAATTCCACATATAAATTATGTAATTCAACTGGTTGTCGAGTCCTTATTGAAAAAATTATGTGTGATCAATGATATACCAGTTCGATTGCGCTTACGTTGGTAAAATCTTATGCAAATAATCATCAGCATATACCAATATCGGTGGAGTATTTGGTTTCCTCGCCAAATTGAGCAGCGACCAGTCAAATTTATATCTTTAATCTGTTGACACAATGATGCTTTATTTTGAAGAATTCAAATTAAGTCTCAAACTCAGTTCTGAAAAGTTGAAAATTTACAATTTAAAGTTGGGTTGCGAAGAAATAAAGCTTTCTTGGCAGCGGTTCGAATCTAGTTAACCTAAACCCAGTCAAGTTTGAGGAATAAATTTTTCTAATGGCATAAGCTTTCTTCAAAATTGGATTTCCGGACTCTAGTTGCTACACCTCACGGTGACTCCTACGATTTTTTCTTCACAGTATAGTATATGGAGTCACTCCGGTAGAAGTTTGTTTCTTAGTAAGGTAAGACGAGTGCTTTCAAAAAAATTAAATCTCTTGGAGGAGATGTTATCGATAGGGATGAGCCATCAATGACGATTATAGAATTGTTGACCATATGTAGTCTTTTTTGAGTCTCACGCTGCTAGAAAGTAAATCACTAGGGAGAGTGTTTTCAAGCTTAATCACTTCAAGCACAGCGACAAAACTCACTATATGTAAAAATTGCACAGTGCAACTACCAAGTACAGATTTATGTTGAATCTCATTCCGGTCCGAAATTCAAATAGATTTATATGTTTATGCTAATCTTATAAGTTTCACCAAGTTCTCTTAACATTTTGATGCTGGAGCTCTCCTAACTTAACTATTTGTATGTGCGCCCAAAAATAGCTAATACATCGTGCACTGAAGAAAAAATAAAACTAGTTCAACATAACCCAACCACTTTTCAAGAAAGTAAGTTCATTCAGTTACAACTAAGCTCTATCACTCGGAAGTTACATATATAGGATTTCTGCAAAAGTGCAAGCTTTACTGCAAACTGGAAGGTACTGAATGAGTTACTTTAGTAGTAGCGAAACCTGAACACAACTTCTACAATGCTCCAGGTGAAGTGGATTACATATCTCACAGTAAGATCTGGAGACTCTCAGCTAAGATTTACATTGCTAGTAAGGTTAGATAAGTTATTGTTTCATTCAAATCTTCTGAAAGAAATGGTATTTTCTCTTGTTTCTTCTAAAGAAAGTTATATTGAGGTTATTCTTTCCAGTCTAAATTATGAGGCCAAACTATACATAGAAATAACATTCCTGTAGTAAAGTTAACATTATAACAAAATATACAAAATGGCCTGATGTTTGTACAAGCAAGGCATATCGACCAATCAGTCTCACATCATTCCTTAAGACATTGGAAAAATTTATGAACAGTAAAAAGTTTGGCAGTCTGGTTAAAAAATTTGAGAAAACTGTCACTGATAGAGAAATCGCTCTCTGTCCTACTCTACATATCTTAAAATTATACCATACGGAAGTGTTATCAGTGGCACATATACTGTTTTCCGCCAGCGACTTCAACATCTAAACAGGAGTGCTCACTAGGAGAAGATAGTTATTTGTATTAAACGATCATAACAGCATGTAAAGATCGTACATGATCAAGTTATTTTGTAAACAAGAACATGGTAGCCATTAAAAAACTTCAACGAATTAAATGTCAGATCAGGTCACCACATGTTTGTCAACTGGCTATATGTGCCGTTTCAAATAGCAGCTTAAGTGTTGTATCTTCTAGACATATAGTTCCATAACTATATATCTAGAAGATACAACACTTGAGTTACTTAATATTAACCATGACCCGTCAATCGTGAGAGGGTCGTATAAACGTAAGGCGTAATGATAAATAGAAGCAATTGGAGGCTACTAATTAGGGCGCGAGAGATGTATTTTGTTGACCGTAAGACTATTATAAGCGAAGAATTTTCCAAAGATGTTTGCATTAATCAAGTAAGAGGTTAACAATGAGAGGTTCGAAGGTAATCAGATACCACCTTAGTTATAACTATAATTGATGCCAGCTATTAATTAGATCATGCTACATATTATATGGCTCTTTTAGTCGTTTTTTGAGAAAACAAAACTTTTGGACTGGAGCCTCCGGCTTAATTTGTCTTAGTACGGAGAAAGAACCAAAATAATGAACAATAACAATAGCAGCTATTACATTTGGTATAGATATTATTTATATAATATCTGAAATTACTTTTGTGGCATTCATTACCGCAAACAGATTTGTTTTTATCTTTTTGCGTGACCTTTGTTTATTGTCATACCCGAAGAAGTGACACAAAGCGACCTTTTTTTCTAAATTTATTATTAATGCCATGGAAGTTGTAAGGGAATTGTGAGTAAACTACTCATAAGTTGGTGGCAACTTAAGCACTCTATACAGATCAAAACTAGATTTTACATGTATCTGAGAAAATATTGTCAGTAATAATGCAGGCAATCCAGTTCGACAGCATATTCCAGGGAGGCTATTATATAAATTTTCATATCGGGTCCGTAAGTGGATTCCGCTTTTATAATACTCTAAGGGCATATCCAATTTGGATTAACCGAAAATCGGATTTACTGAAACTGCTACGAATGACGAATTTCCTTTTTGTGTTATCGAATTTTTTGTGTCGATTGATTTGGATCGATTACTGATCAAATTTGGTCCGAGTGGTGCACAAAATATAATTAATAAGTCTACCTTTATCGATCACCAGACCATGAAATCCAATAAACCAGCTCGGTCATGTTCCGATTACTAAATCTGGAGAATCCTGCACCAATAAAAAAGTGTACCACACACAAAAAAAAGTGGAGTTCTCTTGACTCCGATTCGGTGTCACATAGTATCCCACCGATCGGATACAAATTTTCTTCATCCGATCGGAGTATTTTGTTTGATCAGTCTTCACTTTTTTTGGATTGGACTATTCACACCTAACTAATGGAAATTACTTTTTAAGAATAGATCTTTATACATCAGACGGACAAATTTATTTTATCCGATTAGTAAATTTTTTATATTTTCGGATAAATGTATTTGCGCATATACGATTAAACGAAATTATTCATATGGTGTCAAAGCACACCCAAAAAAGTTTTTATTTAGACCATTCGGAGTTAAATAAACGATACCAAAAAAGGGAACAGAATTAATTTTCCGGATTAATTAAATTAATTCGATATGATACATATTTAATTTCATTTATTGAAAATAGATAAGATTATAAAAGAAGTACATATATATTTTGATGCATGTGGTTTCTTTATGGACTGGTTCCCGCCATAGTAAATTGAGATGAATCAGGTTGCGTTGTTAAAATCTTCCCGTCTGTTCATGAACACATCTGAAATAAGTAATTCTATTAGTATTGTTAGAAGTTTAGGGTTAAATAAATTAAAAATTTTATACCTAGGTATTAGTTTCTTCTCGTAGTCTAATGATGTGGAGTCTGAGAACAATGGAAAATCTCGATTGTCGATGGCGCCTATCAAACTCTCCATATAGTGAAAACTATGCCCAAAAGTGATTGAATTTTTGACGAGTATCGGTCCTTACCACGACTCAACTGAGACTTTTTGAACCATTGATACGTATTTGGTGCACATTGAGCTTAACCTAGCGTGATACCACTACACACAAAAAAACGGAGTTCTCTTGACTCCGATTCGGTGTCACATAGTATCCCACCGATCGGATACAAATTTTCTGGCATCTTTTGATAATTCTAATCAGAAAATAAATAAAATCAAAAATATTTCACATTAAAGCTTTTGTATTAATTTAAGATTTATTTCACACATATTTAAATTTTTAACATAATCTCAAATAATTCCACAAATATTTATTTTATTAATTTAAATTTTATTAATACATATTCTTACCTTCATGTTGGACTTCGTTCAACGCGAAATTTATCAATTAAAATACTCAATTAAAAAATTATGCGACACAATATATAATAGATTATAAGGCTCTCTAGCCGTCACCTGTTTAAACATTATACACAAAAATCATTAAATTCACGATAAAATTTTATTTATTTATTATAATTTTATTGGTAATTTTATTTAATTCACTTTATACAAATTACTAACACATTTTGTTTTTATAAAAATACAAGTGATCACTTTGAATAGAATACTAACACGAAACTAATATTATTCGGGACTTATGCGTGGAATGAAAGTAAAATCCGAAATCCAAAAAATTGACCCGAAAAATCTTCGCCTAAGATAACTCCAAATTGTGTTAATTTAACACTCCGTAAGTTTTAAAATTTGCTGTAGGAAGTACCTTTTAAAAAAATCCCCGAACATATTTTATTATTTTTCTGAAAATTTTACTTTTAACACCGAACTGTGCGAACAAAATATTAGTTTATCTTTTCGGATAATTTAAATTTTGAGCCCAAACCTGTGGTGTTAATTTTATACAAAAGGATAAAAATAAGGAACTTTTTCTGGATTGAAACATATTTACACCGCCTTATTTTTTTGTGTGCAGATTTCCATATGCAAACCAGTCACTGTCGGCGACCAAATCTCCTAAGGTGTAGATAATGATCTGCCATCTTCCTATATGAACGATGGAGTCAGTTATATTATAAAATATCAAATATCTTCTGCTATCACCTAATTAAAAATAAAACATCGTTTTGTTCTTGCACAAAATGAATATGCAATTTGCGAAATTATCACTTAAATAACTTAATTTTATTACAAGACAGTCATCATATCATCATCATCTTATCGTTATCATAAAATTACCTTGTATATTGTGTGCATATAATTTTAAAATAATTTTGTGTTGAATTAAATAATTCAAATGATTTTATGATTTTCCATATTTTTGTGATTTAATTAAAAAAAAAACTCTGCACACACCGGGACACTTGTTTTAAAGTCGACACATGCGGTTAATTTATGTTAATTTTTTTTTTCTATATGTTGATTTGAAATTTGAAATTTTGAATTGAACCATAAAATAATGTAAATTATTTTATGGTATGCAGACACATAGATGGGTATATGTATATCGAAATGGTGCGATTTAACTATATGCCTGTTGGTTTTGGTGCACTGCAGTTTTAATTATAATGCATATATTTATTTATTAATATCAGTTAATTAATAGAAATTATTGTAATTTTTTGGTTGTATTCACATCAACCTGGATTTTTTTTTTGGTTTTAATTAGTATTTAATTTATGCATCGGCATAATGATGAATAATAATTTAAAATAGTGAATTATAGGGAATTATGCTACGTATTGTAATTAATATTGGTGTGGCTAGTTTACATGTCATTTAATAGCCGGATGTTACATATAATACTCGTAACGAATCATTAAATTCGTATGTCATACATTGCCAAAATCTGACGAATCAAAATACACATTATGGCTAAGTATGACCAACAACGCTCACGTACAAACGTTTGAGCAAACAGATACCAAGAACTAATATTTGTGCCATTAATATGTGGTGTAAGATTTTAGTATTTCGATTTCAGTGATTGCTGTCTCAAACGTAAATGAACTATTCTAATACAGGGTGGGGCAAAAGTCCCGCTTCCATTTTGATTACTATATAACTTTGTTCAAAGAAAAGATAATTATTATTTTTTTTATCTTTATTTTATCAATCAAAGCTATAATTTTTAATTACATATAATTAATGCTACGAATACAGAGTATTATACATTTACTTTTATTTTTTACATTTTTTGTTAAAAATTTAAATGTTCATACAGTTAAAAAAAATTGATAAAATAAGTACATCAATTTGAAGTGTCTCATAGACTTGTGTAAATTGACGTCATAATTAATAAAATAAGTTCATTAAATGTGTGAGGTGAATTTTGTTGATTTACACTTTTGAAATTAAACAAACAAAAACATTGAATAATAGCACATTCAACTCAAAAATGCTTCAATATTAAGATTATCATTACAAGAAAAAGCCATTCCTTTAATTTTCTCAAGAATACTAGTTTAGATAAAATAGATCTGATATCTGGTAGTAGTTGATTTCGAATTCTGGGGCCACGAAGAGGTAGAACTGACGACAATATTCTTTCTCTCACAAAAAACTCACTATGCAACGGGCATTAAAACGAAACTGGTACCTGTCTTTAGTTTGAAATCTTTCGTAACCACCTCTAATGAAAAATATTTTTAACACCTTATAAACATATAGATATATAAGTCGATGTATTCGAGAGTTTGCGAATAGGGTGAATGTATGTTCACGAAAACCTCTTCTATGAATTATTCGAATAAGGTATTTTTGTGCATTAATTAATTCCCTTAAAGTTTCAAAATATTTGCCACGCCACAATGATAAACCATAATCTATAATTTAGAATTTACCAAAGCAAAGTATATTGACTTTAGAACTCCAATGGGACACAAATTTCTGAATAAATTTACACTAGTGTTATCGACTTAATTTCGCATTACAAATGGCATAAAATGTGTTTTTGGACTAAAAACCATTCTGTTAATACCAAACCATTTCTTCAAAAAAAATAAATCTTTCTTTAGATGAATCATGGCAGTTTCAAATGAGCCAGCTTCGTAGGAGAATTCCAAATCATCAGCAAATGCAACAACGTTACCACAAAACTTGAGATAACAAAGCAAATTTACATACACTAGAAAGAGTATAGGCCCTAAAACAGAACCCTGAGGAACTCCACACTTCAAATATTGAGTGTCAATCAAAATTCCATTTACATTAACAGTCTGTGGACAACGCGACAGGTATGATCAGCAAATGATCATACCTGAATTTTTCAGGATAACTTTTCCAACAATAGATCATGATCGTAGGCTTTAGTTATATCAATAAAAAGACCTGCAGTTTTTCTATTTTTGTTCAGATTTAAGTAAACACCATCGAAATAGCACAATAAAGCGTCCTCAGTATTATGTTTTGAACGAAAACCATATTGCGAATTACTGAGAAAATTGGTAGTGTTTATAAAGTCAAAAAGCCTTTTTTTTAATAATTTTCTCTAAAGTTTTTGAAAACACCGAAAGTACAGTTATTGGACGGAAATTAAACATGCAGAACAATTCACCTTTTATGATGAGAGGCAAGACTATAGATTTTTTTCATTGAGCTGGAAAAACTCCGTTTGCTAAGCTTAAATTAAAAATATGTTTAAGTGGCTTTATGATGTTAAATACAATAGACTTTATGATTTTGCTTGAAATTTCATCAAAGCCACATGATTCTGATGATTTTAAGTCATTAATGATAACAATTATCTTATTATAATCAGTGGGATCAAAAAAGCAAGACATTGGCTCAATGTTACTAGAGAATTTCATTTCATCTTCCTCTTCGATATTACAGTCTACAATGTCGATATCACTCCCTAGTTTTTCAGGCATATCAATTATTAAATAGGTTAGATACTACCTTTTTGTCAGTATGCAAAGTATTTTTATCATCCTTAACAGCATAATGTATATTGGTTATTTTAGATTCACCTATCATTGAATTTATGGTTTGCCTCTTTATTTCATTTATGGTAATAGTCTTTCATAGCCTGTTTGTTAACTATATTAGATTTTTTCTTTAGTTTGAGATATCTTGCTTTAAGAGATAAATTAGATGAATTTTTGGTTAATTCATTATACAATTTATTTTTTAGGTTAAAAAGATTCCTAATTTTATGTGAAATTCATGTTTTTACGGTTTTATTAGGTGCTACTTGATATGAATATCTGTTATAAACAATGTGCATTTTGATGATGGCTAGAAATGTATCAAATGAAAAATCAACATCATTAGATTCCAAAACGCCAGCCACGATTCATTATCCAAACAATTGTTAAAGCACAAATAATCAATTCTCCATTTGGTATTATTAACACCATTTACCATACAGTCAGAAAAATTCAGATTATACTTTAGAATAATAGCAGAGTGGTCATTTACATCAAAATTGTAAACATTAGGATAAAATGGAATTTTATAAAAGATATTTTGATGAATAAATAAATGTTCAAGACATGAACCTGAAATAATTCTGGTCGGTTGATCTATATAGGATGTAAGAGCCATGATGTTCAAATATTCATTAGTAACTGTAGTATCGGATAGAGTATCTATATTCATATCACCCATAAAGCATACATTTTTGCAACTTGCATTACACTGAAAATTTTTTAACTTCTTAAGAAAATCATATACGTCATACGCATGTAATCGATAAAGACAAACGACACAAAATTTATGGTTATTAATTGAATAGTAAACACCCAAGCCATCCGCTGTTTTCATATCATTTAACGGTTTGACCTGACATATGAAGTTTACATTCACAAATACAGCAGTACCACCAGCTCGATGTAACTTGATACACTTACCAAAAGTCATGAATCCATTTAAAAGGTAATTGTCCAGTTCATAATCTTCAATCCAAATCTATGTGAGAAAAATCAAGGAAGGCATAGTTTCCAATGAATCCAAATTGCAAATAAAATTAAAAAAAATTTGTCCGGATACTATACGTATGTTGTGATGTAAAAACAACATTGACATAGGTTGAGATGACATTGTTCTGATGAAATTGTCTACTAAAATATAAAATCATTAAGTTTTTATGACCTTCGTTAAATATGACCTTCCTATATGACCGACCTATTTAACATGACCTTCGTTTTTATTTTGTTTGGTTCTTGAATTTTCTTTTATAAAATGAAAGACTCTCGATGATGTAAATACGATCCTTGGACATCGGTTGAATCAGCTGTGGCGGAATTGCCTTCTAAGTTTTAAATTTATCAATAATTAACTTTGTTGAAGCCGCTGTTTTTAGTTCTAGGATAATTTTTGATTTCATTATATCGTGGACAGTAATAATACGTTGACAGTTTTTAATATCACTTTGTTCAATTACAATATTGAGCCCCGTTTTTAACAAGGTTAAAACTACATCATTAATATTTTCATTTTGAATTTCATTTCATAACTTTCATTTTAAGAAAATGATTTTCTTCGACTACAGCATTTAATTGGTCGACTGAAATTGAAAGAGTGTCGAACCCAGCATTATAGGTTTTTTTCAGATGATCAATTTTTTTTGAATAGTTTTTCATGCGTAATTTGATCTGATTCATTACGCTGGTAACTGTTTTTTGGAGAAACAGAAATAATTGGTTGAGTAAATTCACTAACACATCCATCAGACTGGCATAAACCACATGTGCAGTGACTAGTTGCATCACTTTTTAATAATTGTATTTGACTTTCATGCATAAGTCCAACGCATTTACCATGGACAATTTTTTTACATACTTTACACTCAATACTCAAAAGTAGATCAATGCGTTTATTAATAATTTTTCCACATTTTATTTCAATGCACCAAAGATGGCGCGCACAAACTCGACAAATTTATTTTACGTGAAAATAATGATTCGAACCATTTTCTTAACGTGAAATTTGAACATTTGAACTGTTTGAATTCTCCAGAAAAAATTCATTTCTATTTCACGTGAAAATAAATAAATTTTTGGAGACCGCGGTAAAATTTCATTTCATTTGAACTGAGCCTTAAGATGTTGAATAGTTTGGGGTTTATTCACATAAACTTTTGATTTTAAAAGTCTGGTGCTGTTAAATTCGGAGCTCTGGCTGGCCGTGCTAAATCGTAATTTCGCTAAATTAGTCTTCGTGGAAGAAACCTCATTCAATAATTGAATTGTTAATTGGGCTGTGTGTGCTGAGGCCTTGCTCTTCCATTTGAGGCACAAGAAAATTTCGAATCATGTTTCGGTACCAAGGCTCGTTGTTCGGCAGTAACAGTAACTTTAACACCTTGGTTATTTTCAAAAAAAATAGGGACCATGATATTTCCAGTATAAATACCACACTATACAGTTGTGTTAAGTGAATGCAATGATGTTTGATGAATTAATTAAGGATTCTGTGTTCCCCAAAACCGACAGTTCTGTTTATTGACGTGGCCACTGAGATGGGAATGGATTTTATCGCTCATTATAAATTTAGACGTAAACTCTTCAATTTTACTAGATAGCCTAACGATTGCATCATTGTACTCAACTCGTTGATCAGGATCATTAGGTAGCAATGTTTGGACTAATTGAGTTTTGTACGGCAACATTTTCAATTCAGTTTTCAAAATTCGCTTTAAACTGCGTACAGAAATGTGTAACTGTGAACCACGTCTCCGAAATTAAGTTTCCGAAGACTCTGCACCAGACCCATATTTTCAGCGTTACGAGACGTCGGTTGTCTTCCAGAACAAAGTATGTCTGCTGTCTTACTGTACTGTCGAAAATTCGCATGCAAACGATAAATTGTGGTTTTTTGAGGTCGATTAGGATATTTTTGACTCAATATCCGCTGAGTGGTAATAATGGAACGATTATTTTCAATAAATATTGTCACAATTTCTGCTCGTTCTTGTGGCGCATATTTATTTATTATAAAATTGGGGTGTCTACACAACACAATAGTTAAAACGAAACTGAGCTGAACGTCACATAACCAAGGACGCAATTAAAATGATAGTGGGGCTTTTGCCTCTTTCTGTATAGTTAACAAAAAAAGCATAAGATTCCAAAATGTTCAGTGCTGTTTTATACTATTTAAGATCAAGAAATGCGACAATACGCATGCAAAAGATGGCTAAAAACACTACCACACTTATCATTATCGCTAACAATGAAAGAGGAAGAACAATGAATTAAACAGAGTATATAGTTCCATCCAAGATGAGTACTCTGCCATACTCCGTTTTACCAACTGCTTTAGTCCAAGACTATTCAGAGTGGAATTCCAGTTGTCCTGCCCTTCTGAAGCATGCAAATAAATTTTATTATCTAGAAGCGTAAATATTTCGTACGAATCATAGAACCCGTAAAATTTCACCACCATTATCAGCACCCGTCGTACGAAGCGATTTAATTGGGTTGGGTCTCGAGGTTGATGGCATGCCAACAAGAAAATCAGATACCATCCACATAACACCGAACATCTTTCTCGCAAGTACATCAAGTAAAACATTCCGAAGCTAAATTGACTATGTATACACATAATATATGCTTCTCGGGATACATAATATGATTCGTTGAAGGTTTCACTCTTGTAAACGTCATATAACAAGATCTTGGTATTGACAGATTTTAGATTATTTTCAATTCACTTGAGCAAATACGAACATTTTGAAAGTGTACCAAAAAGCTTAGCCATTAAAATGATTGGAAGTATTATCTAGAACACAGATAAATATTTTTGTCTAACGTAAACATTGATTTACTGAAAGTTTACGATCTGTTGTTCTGTGTCACATATATTACAGACCCGAATAAAAAAACTGTCAATGTCATACTGTATATGGTAAGCAACATAAAAATTATGTATGGAAATTTCGAATCACCTGCATGATTTTAATGAGCTGCGGATGAGTGGTCAAACAAGGTGATGTAAATTGTGGTCAACATAAACTGATCGTCTGACGAATATATACATATAATATCCGTTTGATTTGTGTTTCAAATTTATGTTATTATTATTCAATGGTATTATATAAAGTTTAAACAAATTTCTGGATAACTAATGTGGATACGCTGGATACACTTCTCTCGAGGTATTAACCTATATATAGTTATTTTATGCCAGTTTTTTGCCTATTGGATCATAAATATCTAAAAAAGCAAAAACTAATTTTTGGAAAATACCATCGACCCAAAACAATAAACATTCATTTAAATAAAACGACCTTTTATGCTATCATACAATAAAACAGAAAAACCCCAACACAAAAAAAATTTTCTAACCAAACTATATCGAAGTCATTTATTTCTGGTACTCTCTGTTCTGATATACCAAATTCATGATCTGGTTCAAAAGTTACATATATTTTCTATAATAAATTTGTTGGTGTAGTTTTATATATATATATACATACTGACATACGTGTGTGTGTATATGTTCAACTTATTTGGAATGTTCATTCAATGCATCAATAGATTTTGTGACAGAAATTATGTAAAATATCCGTAAAGGGAACTGAACAAATCCACAAAAACAAACTACCTATATAATATATAAATAGTATATATGTACATAAGACGAAGAGTGGTTCTTAAATAAATTCTTAATATTTAGTGTGTTGTTTTGAAAATATTAAAATGTGATAAATTATGTAAAACACCTGGTTGTTGTCAAGTGGTTTTCATTCATACCCAACGAAAGGTATACGTATACAAAATGCATATATGCGTTCTTAAACATTTATATAGTATTTAAAACTATTAAGGGACTATTGAACATCTATTTAAATAAAAAATCAATAATAATCTTATCTATTAACAGTTGGTTTTCTTCTTTGACTTTTAAAAATGTCACAAAATTTTGTTTCTTTTATTTTTATGTCGTTGTATCCCACCCGCAGAAATTCTATTTCTTGAATTAACATTTTATTGTATATTGATAGTTTATTAATGCGGTCTATAGAAGAGTGTCTCGAATATGGTATCTTTAAGGTCGAATGTAGTGTGGTTTATCGAGACGTATGTTAAATTTTTGACAAAATACCAAAAAAACCAAAATTTGTTAAAAATAACAAAATCTTTGTATATGTATTAGTGGAACACTAGGTTAGAGCAACGGTAGCCCAAGAAACACACAATACTAGACAAAATGACCAAACGATGGGCTTGTATCTTCTGTTGATGACTTGGTCTTTGAGCCATTTTCTACCATATTCACAAATCCAATTGAGAACGTTTAGTGTATCGAAAGGATAAGAGTAAGGATGGTTAGTCAGAATAAGACACGCTCTATAATAGAGTAGCAATTCCATTTCCATACGATGGGGTTGAATCTTGTGTTGATCACTAGACATTTGAGTTATTTTCACAATTTTGAAGCACATCGAATTGAGGGCGTTCAATGTATTGAAGATTGTTCAAATAACCGAGGTGTCCAACCAACTTGGCATATATGGTTAGTTACGATAAGATACGCTATATAACAGTATAGCATCCCCATTTCCATACGATGAAGTGGAATGACTTGGTATTTGAGTGATTTTCATAATATTGAAACTAATCGCATTAAGAGCGTTTACTGTATCGAAGATTGTCTAGATCATAGAGGTTTCAAAGGAACATGACATATATGGATAGCTAGGATTAGATACAGCCTATAATAGAATGACAACTTCATTTCAACACGACGGGCTTGACTCTTCTGTTGATGAGATGACTAGCCATTTGAGTCATTTTCACAATTTTGAAACATATCGAATTGAGGGCGTTCACTGTATTGAATATTGTTCAAATAACAGAGATGTCCAACCAACTTGGCATATATAGTTGGTTACGAAAAGGAACACTCTATAACCGTAAATAGCATCCCCATTTCCATACGATGGAGAGGAATCTTCTGTTCATGTCTTGGTATTTGAGTGATCTTACGGTGTCGAAGATTGTCTAAATCAGAGGGGTTTCAAAGGAACATGACATATATGGAAAGCTAGGGTTAGATACAGTCTATAATAAAATAACAACTCCATTACTATACGACGGGCTTGACTCTTCTGTTGATGACTTGATATTTGAGTGATTTTCACAATATTATATCATCAATTGTGTTTAAATAAACTCAATGTCATTACTGGCTGGTTATCAATCGTTTCTGTCTGGAATTCTGTATCATCAGTTGAGTTCAAATAAATAAACTCAACGAGCTTTCTGGCTCTTTATCGATCAATTGTACTTTGGATTACGTAGCATTAGTTGAGTTAAAAAAAACATATTCAATGAGATTTTTGGCTAGTATCTGGAATTACGTATCACGTTTAAATAAATAAACTCAATGAGATTTTGGGCTGATTTCGTATATATCGGTAGAGTGAATAATGATCGATTGCATGTGGAATTCATATAAAAAAAATTACCGCGCCATCTATTATCAATTCTAATAAGTTACCAAAGCGCCATCTGTTAACCAATTTTCTTACTATTTTATAAATAAAACTCATGAAATAAATAACTGTGTAGATTTTTTACGATTATATACTGATGTCACAATGACAAGTACATTCCGTTAAATAAGTAAAAACAAGAATACTAATTGATTTGACTTATTTGACCAAACTGAACGTCGGTAGATTTTTTACATTTAAGTTAATGAACAGTATTTTTACACATAAAACCCAACGAAAAATGTTCATATCTAGTTGTGCGCAGTTGGAAAGTGTCAGTATAGACTACAGCCTAATGATATATATGTATATATATATATATATATATATATATATATATATATATATATATATATATATATATATATATATATATATATATATAACGAGTGTTTCAACAGGTCCGCTTCAATTTTTTTCCGATAGAGACGGCGAACGACGCCATATTTTTTATTGTTCTTTGGTCATTTGGAAATTACATTAGTATACATCTCATCATGGAACGCTACACACGTGAACAACGATTGCAAATCCGTATCGTTTCTGCTACTTTAAGATCATTACGGCCATTTTACGGTCCATTTAACAAGCCAGCCCGTACGACAATCGACCATATAGTGGCAAAATTTGAGTCTACGTTTTCGCTACATAATATTCCGGTGCCCTCGAAAGCAAGAAGTGCTCGAAGTGTTGAAAAAATCGCAGCCGCCAGGCCTTCAGTTCAAGAAGACGCGAATGTGTCGCTCACACGACGTTCGCAACAATTGGGCATTTCTGTGACATCATTGTGGCGAATTTTACGCAAAGATCTTGGCCTACATCCGTATAAGATCAAGCTGACACAACAACTAAAGCCGTTTGACCATTTGAAGCGACGCCGATTCGTGAATTGGGACTCAAGAGCAAATCGAAAATGATTCAGATTTTCACCGAAAACTCATCTTCAGCGATGAGGCTCACTTATGGCTAAATGGATTTGTCAACAAGCAAATTTGCGTTACTGGGCAGGAAGCAACCTACACGTGATTCATGAGGCTCCGTTGCATCTCGAAAAAGTCACTGTTTGGTGCGGATTACATACCGGCGGCGTCATTGGGCAATATTTATTCATCGACGATAACGATCGCCACGTTACTGTTAATGGAAATGGACGATTTTTTTTGGCCACAATTGAATGGAATAGACTTGGGCGACATGTGGTTTCAACAGGACGGGGCCACATGCCACAAAGCACACGATTCAATCGCGTTATTGAAGACTAAGTTCGATGAGCTCCACTCATGATTTTTGCATATGCATCGTGATAAAGATACATCAACCAGATTTATAGTCCGTAATAATTTTCTATTACTCTCAGTTTTCTTTCCTGCTTTCTTCATATCTTTACGCCTTACTTGTGGCTCGTTTTCACTTAGTAACAAACTGTTCATCATCTGTATGGCACGAGATGAGTTGAGGACTTCTTTGATTATTGGGTTTAAAATCAATGAGATGGCGAACCTTCTTGTAAAATCCACCAACTTCAAAGCCTCCACATCACTTTATATATGCCTGCTCAGTGAATGATTCAGTGAATCGAATTTATGGATCTCTACTTCATTTTCTTGGCTCAAATATCTCTTGAAGTTTAACCTAGCTTAGGTTAGGTTAGATTGTTGTGGCTGCTATCGCACCGTTGCGACCGGTCCGTTGTGATACCACTCTATGTACCGTTATAGGTCCGAGTAGTACCATCTGCGCATTGCATAGCTCCATGTCAGCCTATAGTACTGACATGGAAGATGGGTCAGCCCTTGGATTCTAAACACGACAGGGGATCCAAATATATGTTCATTTTTCACACCGATCGCACCGCCCAAACGATCGAAGGTGAAAACCCCATTTGCATCTTGCCCCGAATCGGGATTTGAACCCGGTACCTTCCGCTCCAACTGCCACAGGTTTAACCACTGCGCCACCTGGGCGGTAAGCTTAACCTAGCTGTTTCTTTTGTTCACAAAACTACTTTCTGGGTTTTATGGTACGTATTATTTTAAAGGCTTTTTGATATGCCCGGTCTTAAAGCTGTTGGTGAAGGAGTTCGACCGGGTTTCAGTACTATTATCTGCAAGAACATACTCGATTTAGTGGCTGCAAAATAAAAAAATCTTTTTTCACATGTAAAATCCCAACTGTGCTTATCGATGGGTTGTATCCGGAATCAATTTAGTTTAAATAAATAACGTTCTATCTATACTCCATGCACGTTGGAAACCTCTGTAATGTGAACGATGTTCGATAATTTTACCAAAACACATAAAGATTTTGGTTTTTGTTGATAACTTCACAACTGTTTATCGATCGACTGATCGATTTGGGAGCAATTGGTGCATTACACCATAACATATATACTGCTACCAAACCATTTGATTAATTTTCTAGAACCGTAATATCTCCAAAATATATCGAGACGTCAAAATATCTGATATCCTACACTCAATATACAATTCGATTATCAAATGCATCTAAATTCTCTACGACGAGTGCGGAGTCTAAACCAAACAAATTCAAATTAATTTTATTTTTTATCTATTTTCTATTTGGCTACCAAATTAGAAACGGTGGTATAGAAATTGATTAATTATTTTTTTATTTAATTTCGTTTATTACTTTAATTTCGATCCAACTTCTTCAAAAAAATATTTTCGGTATATACATACATACGAGACCGAGTATCTAAAATCGATAATGTGTATCGAATTTTTATTTAAATTAAACAAAAATAAAAATTATTTTATTTTTATTATAAAATGTATAAAAAAATATATAATATTTAAGATCATGGTCATATCAAGTCACCTAATCTTAAAAGAACGAATATTATTTTTTAAATTTTATATCTCAACACCCACATGAAAAAGCATTGAAATTAAGAAGAAAAATTGTTGTTGTTATTTTCGTTCGGTGTATATACAGAGCTTTGGTGGTCTCGCTCATCACATAGTGGTTGTGTTTGGTCTGCATATACACACACATATTGGGTTTTGTATAATACTCAAAGTGTTTTTTTGGGTATATTCACAGCATTGAAGCGCATAATATACGGATGATAAAATGAACGAGTTAAGACCTAAATGTTCATCGATAACACATTTTGATTAAAATTACCATAATTTTTATTTATTTTATTATTTTAGTGGTATTCGATGAGATAATGTACAAAACCAAGAGATTGGATTATATAAAATACAAAAACAACATTTTGTTTAACGAGATAAGAGCTGAAGCAAGCAAAACGACATTTGGTTTGAACACAATAAATTTTTTAACTATAATTCAATTAAAAATAATTCATTAAACTTTTTTATATGCCGGATTATATTGTGTTCAAGTGATTCAAGTGGGTCTGAGGGATTATATCAATTTACGAAACAAATTTCTATTTCAAAATAGATAGTAATTTTGATTTTTTATATAAAATTAAAAAAATTGGAACAGTAGCCGCATCTGCGAGTATACGATGACGACATTAAATAATGGTTTTGGTATATAAGACAAATTTATGAGTATTTTAATTAAGAGTGAAAGTTGTAACACTATATATATATATATATATATATATATATATATATATATATATATATATATATATATATATATACCGGTAAACCACAAGACCAAATATTTTTGAAATGTTGATCTTAAGACTGACTGACCCGTCAAAATTCTTAGTTTGACTTGAGTGACAGTTAATTGTTTACATTATGGAAATATGCCGGTAGAACATACAGTCAAACCAATTAGTCTTCGTACACTGAATCGGTCAAATAAACGTCCATAATTTTGTTATTCCTGACTGCAAAACTGAGGTTTGGTTTTTTTAAATAATAAAACTTGTACGTATATAGAACGGATGGACGCGTTATAGTGTGGCCAAATCCCAATGAATACCTTAAAACTAAAAATATATGTGGGACTGTAAAATATAGAAGAGGTTGCCTAATGATATGGGGTTGTAGGAGTGCCTCTGGAGTTACACAACTTTCGATCATAGAGTCTATTACTGACAAGCATTTATATTTAGACATCGTCAAACAAAAGTTACAAGCTAGTGTGGAGCGTTTTCGTATAAGTGAATCGTTTATCTTCCAGCAAGATAACGATTGAAAACATACAGCAAATATGGTCAAGGACTGGCTTCTTTAAAATTGCTCAAAGTTATTACATACGCCACCAAAAAATTTGTTGAATCTTTGGAAAGTCGACTGAAGGACCATTTTATTGACAGTGTACGGAGACTTATTGGTTGCACAGTATATTTCGGGCGTAACTGTTAATTGTACAACAGAAATAAGCTCTGTGTTATAGAATTACTACATTTAAATGAGTTTTACATCGGACTTGTATAACGACGATCCAGCTATAACTTTAAAGTCAATCACCCAACGAACATCTTATCTAGCTTTCTATTTAAATTTACCTTTAAAGTGTGGTACATTATTGACTGTTAAGGCCAATTGACTCACAAGTCGACTAAAATGGAATAATTTTTAAAAGTATTAATTATAAATTATAAAAATAGTGGAAATGAATCAAAAAAGAGTGTTAATATGAGTGTTTCAAACTAATCGTGTGAAAATGGAGATGATGCTAAAAATAGTATACATTAGGATTAACGTAAATATCACAAGTCAAATGAGTTAACTTAAATAACACTAAATATAATCGAATAACTCAAGTGAGTGACCTGGTTAAACTGACCACATGCCTAAAATTACCAAATTCAAAAAGTCCCGATAAAAAGGTTCATAATTATATGATTTTTTTCGTAAAAAGATCACTTGCCTATTGTGAATATTGACCAATTTTTAAAAAGCTATTTTATTTATTTAAAAGGAATATATCCCTTAACGTAACCAAAACCATCATGGTAATTGGGGAATCCCAATGTTCGATTTTTTTTGTTGTCTTTTTTTGAAATTGAAATCTACCGGCCCAGTAGATTACAAGATACAAGCAAACAACTCGAATTACAACACCCATTCAAAAATTACATAAAGCTACACGCTTCATTGGTGACTCCGACGGCCCTGTTTAGGAAACAACACGTCAATACCTTCTGACACAACCTCCCGATACCCTCCTGCCTAACCTAACACGGCAAAATTTAACTTCCCACAATGGAATTTCTGCCTTCTTTCTCAGAAGTAGCGTTCCAGAGCAACTCAAATAAATCGCAAATTAGCTCACGCCACACGCAATTAATAAAATCGATCTTTCGAGTTAAGTTCTTGTAATTCACTAGTACCGTCGCGTCACTACTGAACGTATATGAATCGCACACTATGAATATCAAGTCCAGTAGCATTTGCCTGATGAGATGGATTTGATCTTTTAGCGTAGCACCTGAAGATGTTTTCAAAACGGCAATCACAACACCATTTTGCCTGTCTGAATTCACACGAATGCCATTTGGATTACGAAATGCCGCACAAAATTCGAACGCTTCATTAACAAAGTTGTTCAAGATTTACACTTCGTGTACGTTTACATCGACGACATTTTCGTGGCACCGAAAACCGAGGAACAACACAAACTTCATTTGGAACAACTCTTCCAGAGACTTGCCGAGTTTCGTGTACACATCAAGAGTTCAAAATGCGTATTTGGCGCAGGCCAAGAACTTTATTTGGCCCGAGCAATGCCAATTCGCATTCACAAAGCTAAAAAACAAATTAGCTACCATAACGCTGTTAGCACATCCGTTAGACGACGCAAAATTCAGCGTAACCGCACAGATGCATCGAATACAGCGGTAGGAGCGGTTCTGCAATAGTATAACATCAATTGTTGAGAGCCATTGGGTTTTTTCTCAAAGAAACTATTGGCTGCTGAAACTAAATATTTCGCATTCGATCGGGAATTTTTCGCAATATATCAATCAGTCAAACACTTTAGATATTTTGTCGAGGGTCGGGAATTTACCATCTACACCGACCATAAGCCTCTGACCAGAGCAATTCAGTCCAGAACTGAACGTAACCTAAGGTAAACACGCCATTTGGATTACATTTGTCAATTTACGACAGATATTCAGTATGTATACACGGGTGCGACAACGTGGTAGCAGATACGCTATCCCGGAACACAGATATCGAAATGGCCGCAGTCGATACACACTTCGACTACAACACAATCATCTCAGTCCAAAAATCTGACTTAGAACATCAGAATGTACTTTCTGGTTCCAAACGTCACACTAATTCCACCATGAAATTAGAGCTTTTCAGACTCGCAGGATTTGATATATACTGTGAAACTTCAACGTGCACTAGTCGCCCATACATCACAGAACTATTACGTCGAAAGATTTTCGAGGTTTTATACAACATATCGTATCCCGGAGTCCGTGCTACTCGTAAATTGATTACGGATTTTTGGCCCAGTATAAACAAAGACATTGTTCATTGGACACAATCTTGTTTATCAGGCCAACGGTCAAAAGTACAAAGGCATACATAAACGCCTCATCGACATTTCTCAATTCCACCTTGTCGATTCGAACATATTCATCTAGATACTGTAGGACCACTTCCTGTATCTAATGGATCGTTTGATCGTTTCACTCGCTGACCGGAAGCATATTGTATGGCTAATATGTTAGCAGCAACCGTCGCCATAGCATTTGTCCACAATTACATATCACGATTTGGCGTGCCTCTAACAATAACGATAGATCAAGGAACATAGTTCGAGCCTAAACGTTTCACCGAGTTAACAAAACTTCTTGGCTCACACCGGATACGTACAAAGGCTTATCATCCACAAGCCAACGGCATGGTCGAACGCTTTCATTGACAGCTAAAAGCTGCTCTGATGACCAGAGGTAACACAACCCATTGGAGTGCCGAGATACTAATAGTGTTACTCGGAATACGAGCAACGGTGAAAGAAGACATTAAGTGTTCACCAGCTGAAATGGTTTACGATTAAACCATTAAGCTACCCGGTGAGTTCTTTAAAGAAAATGCTTGTTCAACTCTATACCAACAAGCGGCACAGTCATCGACCAACTTCGACAAACTATGCAAAACCTTGTTCCATCACCCACACGTCCAACCAACCAAGATAATATATTTATTCCGAAATCTTTCAACAACTGCGATTTGGGTTTTTGTGAGGACAAGGTCCGTACAGGATTATCACCTCCCTACGAAGGTCCGTATAAAGTCATACGCCGCCTTCGCAAACACTTCATCGTATCAATTAATGATAAAAACCACAACATTTCAATACTCTGTCTAGCCGAAAAGATACCAAGTTCTCAAATGCGAAAAACGGTTCGAATTTCTAAATAAAATTCCTCATTCCTATATAGAGGCCCATCACTTGCGGGAGAGTAATGTGGCGTTACAGGCAACTCAAATAAACCGTAAATTAGCTCACGCCACACGCAATTAATAAAATCGATCTTTCGAGTTAAGTTCTTGTAATTCACTAGTACTGTCGCATCACTACTGAACGTATACGAATCGCACAGTATGAACATCAAGTCCGGTAGCATATGCCTGATGAGATGGATTTGATTTTTACGATCACACGGTCATTCAATGACGTCATCATCATCAGCTCGAAACCGGCCTAGTGGATTATAAGATACAAGCAACAACTAGAAGTAAAACAATATACACGCAAATATACAACAAGCTTCAGTTTCAAGAAACGCAACCAAATTTCCCAGAACGAAATTGAAGAAGAAACTATTATTAATTTTCGAGTTCGGTTTTCAGAATTTTGGCCGGATTTACATTGGATAATATTTTTAATGTGGTTTGTTTTATTGAGCAATGCCTGACCACTAGTAATGAAAGGCGGCCCATGTTAAAAGTGGCAAACAATCCAAAGAACGATTTTCAATTCTACTTGCAGTAAGTGCAACAGGCGAAAAATTAACACCATTGGTAATAGGGCTATCGAAAAAACCTAGATGATTTAAAACATTACATGCAATACCGTAGCTATTTTATGTAGAGCAAAACCGCGTGGATGACCTCAGAATTATTTACTGAGTGGTTACAAATTGTAAACAAAAAAATGATCAAACAGAACATCGCCATATACTAATGACAATTGAAACATCAAAAATTTGACCAGCGTAACCTTAAAATGTTTACCACCAAATTCAACATCAAATTTACAACCACTGGACCAAGGAATTATAAACAAGTGTTTTGTTAAGGCTGGATTAAATACCTTCTGTAGGGTCATTCGATATGATTGATTTCATTGAGTGTGATAAAGGTACGTGTCGTCTGGAAACATTTAAATCCCTCTGAAATATTTAATTCATTTCTGAATGAGAATGTTGCACATAATGATTCTGATAAAAGTGATAATAGTTTTGGTAATGTGATAATAGTATACTGCGGTATTGAATTTTCATCAGTTTTACAAGAAGAAGAGGAACCTTCATTAACTAAAGAAGAAGTTTTAAAATGTTGAATAAAATTGCAAATTGTTATGCTAAAGAAAAATGCCTACAACTGTTGATTCCTCTACATCAAGCCAAAACTCTTGTAGCTGATATGATATGCCCAAAACGTCAGATACCGTTCAAACGAAACTGGACAGCTTCTTTACGAAAAAAACAATCGTGAACTCATATTTGATGTTGTAGAATATTATTTTTATAAGCTTGAAGATCAAATGTACATTTACAATTTTTTACATAATTACTTAGAAATATTTTTGGAACTTACAATTTTAATTAATTATCATTTATCAATCATGAACTGTTCTTTAGGTAGATAAGTAAAAACTTCCGACTGGTATAATTCTTATGGAAGACAAAACTGTAGTAAATTAGTTTTCATGTCTCGTTTCCGATTGCAATTCCGATTATTTGAAAATATTCAAAGAAATAAAAATAATAATACAGTCAACCCCGCCTAATCGAACCTCTTCGGGACCAAAAAAATTGGTCAGATTAATAGGTTTTAATTTTTTATTTTTTTTGTTCGTACAGACTATTGCTTTAAGTCTATTCAAAAGTTTAATGACTATACAAATAGATTTGTTGGTAACGTTTTCAAAGAAATTTCTTTTTGAATTAGCTTTTACTCAAACCTTCTTCAGATAAACGAACACTTTAGCCATATATTATTATTATTATAGCACTACAAATTACGGTCTCCAACGACATAGTTTGAATATTGTATAGCTAATTTTGGGCTGACACTGAAATACGATAGAAAATGTGTTTTTAGTGTTGCCATAGCACTTTTTTGGGATAGAATTTGGGTCAACTTCACATGCATTTCTGGGCATAGGCATTTTCATATCATGAAGATAAGATATGTATTTTTGTATATTTATGTGATTATGTTGAAGTGACGGCTTAAATAGCATATCCTATGGATACTAGAGATAAAGCCCTATAGGGGCATATATGGTCAGATAGGCCAAGACTATACCAACCAATTTTGGGCAGTCTTGGCCTATCTGACCATATATACCACTATAGGGCTGTATCTCTAGTATCCATAGGATATGCTATTTAAGCCGTCACTTTAACATAATCACATAAATGTACAAAAATACATATCTTATCTTCATGATATGAAAATGCCTATGCCTAGAATTGGTTAGTATAGTCTTGGCCTATCTGGCCATATATGCCACTATAGGGCTTTATCTCTAGTATCCATTGGATATGCTATTTAAGCCGTCACTTCAACCAATACACTACATTTATCACATAAATATGCAAGTATACATATCTCATCTTCATGATACGAAGGCATATTTTATCTTTATTATATTATAATTTTGCAGTATACGTGAATCATATATTGATATTTAGAACGAAAAATCAATCTTCGGGCTGATGCTACATTTTTTAAAACATTTACACTTTTTCGGGCTAGAGCTACATTTTAGCAAAGAAATACACCATTATTCGGGATGAAAATTCCGGCTAACTTCATTGACTTTTAAAATCACCATTTATGAACAGATGTGTAATAAAGAAGTCTTGAAAATCAAATTTTAGTTTTCTTAACGGTCTAATTCAAAGGTATATTAAACCAAAAATCAAACGAATTAAGTGGTTCATAACTCGAAGGTGGTTCGATTACAAAGAACAATTTTTATGGAAACAGTTTTATATAGCATAACTGATGGTCCGAATTGAAATTGGTCCGATTAGAAGAAGGTCATATTAACAGGTTTAAGTGTATAAAATAATTGTTGTGTTTAAGAAATTCGTGACTCTTATAGTGTTTATTGTATGAATAACAGTGATATATAAATAATTCATAATTTTTGAAAAAATATTTTGTAATTGAAAATCTCCGCAGTATCAGAATTAACTGAAATTAATGTAATTTATACTGTAATTTATCTAATTTACCTATATTTACGTAAAAAAATACATATATCAGTTTTTTAACTACAATTGCACAACACTGAATTGTACAATTATATATTTAACTAAGGAATTGAAACGATTAATGCGTTTTTGCAGTAAGTATTATTTCCTTATGCTGGTTCATGTTTAGTGAAATGGGTTCTCACACTTAAGCCCGCTAACAATTTTTTATAGTGTGCACTTACGAAAAGTGACCAAATCCATTCAATCCCGTTGGTGGTAACTTTAAGCAGGTTCTATTATTTATACATACATATATATATATATATATATATATATATATATATATATATATATATATATTTTTTTTTTTTTTTTTTTTTTTTTTCAAATCTTGTACTTAATCGCACCAGACACATGTGTTGACAATTTCTACAAAACTAAAGACAATGTGGGAACAAAACTAATTGAATATCTTATACAATAATTATAATTTTTTTTTCTAAAGGTGTGTCCATTATATTTGTTGTATTGATTACCGTTAAATTCTGATTAAATTATTACCCGTGAGTGAAAACAATGGAAACTACTAAATTCACCTGTCACACAGACTTAAGCTCAAATTAAACTATAAATTAATTTTTTTTCGTGTAACTTAGTGCACAAAAAAAATTTGTTTTTTAAAATCCATTAAAATTAGAATAATCGGATACATAAATCTAACTCCGCGGTAACATAATTTTTTTTTTTTTTTTTGGTTTAAGTTGTTTTTAACACAACATTTAGAGTGAGCAGATTTGCGATTATCCAACTTCATTTTATTTTTAATTTTGTTCGCGATCAATTTAATTCCCTCAAATATTTTAATTTATTATGTATATAGCAATAATAAAAATTATGATTATTATAATAATTAACACTGATTTTGTTTAGTAAAAAAAAAACCCGCGTTGTATTTGTTAATTCAGCTAAACAACCTCATACCATTTAACAAAATTAAAAAATCTCACGATTTAAATTATTTTATATTAATTTAAATATTTGATTATTGTTAAATGATAACAATATATAATTTTTTTTCTTAATTTTTCTTTTATAATACAATAAATTTTATAAACAAATTTTCGGTAGCTTTTTGAATATAATTTATATAAACCTTTCGAGATAATTTTTAATCGCGCTTACAACAACAAGAATATAATTAATTACATAAAAATATGAATAATTTAATCAAAATTTTGTTTAAAATGTTTTTCTTGTCCGCTGATCTTTAAAAAAAAAATTATTAATATTTTATTTCGGTCTGTCGTTAGATATGTCGCGAGCTAACATTAATTTTGAAGTTGCAAAATGTAGAGCAGTGCTGTCTGTATATGTATACGCGGTTACACAATCAATCGTAAAGATATCAGAGTTCAACCAAATATATACTTGACATACTTACAAATTACTGGTTTTTTACAACAAAATATTTTCAATTATTATAACTATTAATTATTATATGATGTATTTCCCAAAAGAGCTTTTCATAGTAACGGGTGATTTTTTTGTGGTTAGGATTTTCATGCATTAGTATTTGACAGATCACGCGGGATTTCAGACAAAGTGTCAAAGAGAAAGATGCTCAGTATGCTTTGACATTTCATAACTGAAGCCGAACGATCTGCCACAACGTCGAATTTTCAGTGAATGGGCCCTAGAAAAGTTGGCAGAAAATCCGCTTTTTTATCGACAAATTTTGTTCAGCGATGAGGCTCATTTCTGGTTGAATGGCTACGTAAATAAGCAAAATTGCCGCATTTGGAGTGAAGAGCAACCAGAAGCCGTTCAAGAACTGCCCATGCATCCCGAAAAATGCACTGTTTGGTGTGGTTTGTACGCTGGTGGAATCATTGAACCGTATTTTTTCAAAGATGCTGTTGGACGCAACGTTACGGTGAATGGCGATCGCTATCGTTCGATGCTAACAAACTTTTTGTTGCCAAAAATGGAAGAACTGAACTTAGTTGACATGTGGTTTCAACAAGATGGCGCTACATGCCACACAGCTCGCGATTCTATGGCCATTTTGAGGGAAAACTTCGGAGAACAATTCATCTCAAGAAATGGCCCGGTAAGTTGGCCACCAAGATCATGCGATTTGACGCCTTTAGACTATTTTTTGTGGGGCTACGTCAAGTCTAAAGTCTACAGAAATAAGCCAGCAACTATTCCAGTTTTGGAAGACAACATTTCCGAAGAAATTCGGGCTATTCCGGCCGAAATGCTCGAAAAAGTTGCCCAAAATTGGACTTTCCGAATGGACCACCTAAGACGCAGCCGCGGTCAACATTTAAATGAAATTATCTTCAAAAAGTAAATGTCATGGACCAATCTAACGTTTCAAATAAAGAACCGATGAGATTTTGCAAATTTTATGCGTTTTTTTTTAAAAAAAAGTTCTCAAGCTCTTAAAAAATCACCCGATATTTGTTTATATTTTTCCAACGAAATTATATTCAAAAAATGATACTGAAAAGTAATTAAACGATATAAATTATTAATGGCAATTATTATTTTGATAAATTTTTTTGGTATAATAAATTGGTTTATAGACTGTTCGGTGAGTCAGTTATTTAATAAAGTTATCGGACAATACGGTCTGTTTATTGCCAAGAGGGACAAGGACTGACACAATTGATATTATACAAATCAGTCCTATTGCACCTTCCAGTTTCACGCACGTGCCAATGTATTATCTTACTACTTGGATCGTCCTTCTAAAACGTAACTGATTTGTAACGTTATGGAGTACTCTTGTGACAGGCATGATCCCCGGACAACATAAAACAAATAAAATAGATAGGGATAGGAAAATATGTTAGTTAAGAAAGAATGACCCGGTTACAGACACCTGGCAATCTCCCGAACACCTATTACTAATCTTTTTAGAGTAAAATTAAAACATTAATACAAAATTCTGTGATGAATTTAATTTATTTTTGGTCCAGGAATCTTTCAATTAATAACATTTTTTATTTAAGCTAAATAAAATTTAAGTAAGACTACAATTTGCAATACTAATACAAATAGAAGACAGGCTACCTCCAATTTGAGGTAACTATTTATAAGCAAACTCGAGTTAGATCTGACCTCTGTCTCTTTACCGCCAAAGCCATGCATACCATAAGGAAGTTGAACATAGAGGCATTCTATTGGTGGAGGAAACGACGACTCTCAATTTTAAATCCAGAGTGAAAACTATTAATAAAAATATACACTGAAGAAACAGACTTAAATCAATTCAATTTGTTTAGAAAAGCACCCAGGCATTTCTCTTACTAGAAGACAGTTACCCCCGCATACAACAATCACCCAACCCATACAAAACATAGACATTCAACCACATGCTCTACATACAAACAATATAAGCTCCTCAAAACCGATTATTCAATCCAAACGGTTCTTTGTAAAATGTTGGGGTTCAATTAACCTTTTATCTATTACATCGTATCCAAGTTACGTACTAGCATTCGGAAATTAATCGATGCCAGAAAACAAAAGGCAAGAGAATCCTTTGTAAATTTTTATTATGATATTCTTACTCTTGCCATGCCAATGAAAGTCCCTCTTTCCGAAACAGAGCTTATCGAAATTCTAAAGAGGAATATGCGTGTCGGTCTAATTGTACATTTAGCTGGAAGGTCTATTTCGTCAGTCGCAGACTTGGTTAGTACTTGTATCTCCACAGAAGACGTTTGGAACAGTGTTAGCCATACCCCTGAAATGAATTCAAATTATAAATTTCATAACGTTCATGAGTTCTATTCATATGATCCTGGCTACGAACATCACCAACTCAAAAATCTAAATGATCAGAGTAACTTTCAAAATGTACCCCATCATAGACCTAATATAGAAACAGCTTTTTCTGATCACTTTCCAAATACCGGGTCACAATTGGAATCTAATTCGAATGTAATCGATGCTTTTTCTCAGAATCAAATAGCAAATTATAATCCAAATACTCCACCTCCAGTTGTTTGTTGGAACTGTCGTGTTCACGGACATTTCTGGATGGATTGTGACTTACCTCCTCGAATTTTCTGTTATACTTGTGGAACACCCAATGTTCGCAAAGCTCATTGTTCTAATTGTATTAGGAATTGGGGAAACTTAATACCGGAGATGAGAGCAAGCGGGTCACCTCGTTTCCGACACTTGAGTCAGCGACCGCAGGTCAGAATGAACGCTCTCGTGAAGAAGTAAAGCAGAAACTATTCCCGACTTATGTAATCGACAATCTTAAAAGTAAGGTTCGTTCATCGCGTACAAAAAAATATTCTAAAGTTAAGAAGATAATGTTTGGAAAAATAGCCGAATCAGTTTTAAGCGATGTTACTCAGCTATTGGAAGACAACCGACCTTATGCTAATATAAAAATAGAGGGAATTGCTATACAAGGGTTGCTAGATAGTGGATCCTCTATTTCTCCATTAGGGAAAGAGTCACTTGAATTCATTAAGCATCATAACTTGCAATTATTCCCTATCCACATGTTTGTAAAAACGGCTTCTGGATCGTCCCAACCAGTGCTTGGTTACATCAATACTAAGGTTACCTTCAAGGGTTCCACCAGATTATTAAAAATATTCATTGTGCCATCACTAGAACAAGCATTATATTTAGGGTACGATTTCTGGAAACTATTTGGATTAGTACCGATAGTAGTTTCGGAATTAAAGATCGATTCAGGAAAAAATGAAATCCCAGTAGTAAAACATCACCTAACCCATGAACAGCGGCAAGAATTACAAGATATTGTCAAAAGTTTACCGAGCTTTGAACAACTAGGTCTAGGACGAACTCATGTATTGACTCATAGTATCGACATCGGCGATGCTTCCCCGATCAAACAGAGATTATATGCAGTTTCTCCCGCTATACAACGTCTTATCTATGCGGAGCTCGATCGGATGCTTTCACTCGATGTGATCGAAGAAAGCCACAGTGCGTGGAGTTCTCCAATGGCCGTTGTTAAAAAGGCTAACGGAAACATTCGTTTGTGTCTAGATGCAAGGCGACTAAACACCGTTACGAAAAAAGATGCGTATCCGTTACCTTTGATCGACGGGTTATTAAGTAGGCTGGATAAGACCAAATATATTTCGAGCTTGGATCTCAAAGATGCCTTCTGGCAAATCCCTTTGGATCCAAGTTCGAGAAAGAAGACGGCGTTCTCTGTCCCGGGACGCCCATTATACCACTTTAAGGTAATGCCTTTCGGGCTCTGTAATGCGCCCCAGACTTTGTCGAGATTGATGAACAAGGTTATTCCTCACCAATTGCATGACCAGGTATTTGTATACCTAGATGATCTCTTGATAACCACATCTACATTGAATGAACACTTTGCTCTCCTCAAAGAAGTCGCTGAACGCCTAGCAAAAGCTGGTCTCACGATCAACGTAGCAAAGTGCAAATTTCTATTACGAGAGATTGAATACCTTGGTCATGTAATTGGTGAAAATGGCCTACGACCCAATCCCGAGAAAGTCCACGCTATTGCAGAGTTTCCTATTCCTTAAACTGTAAGGCAGCTGCGAAGATTTTTGGGTTTCACGGGATGGTACCGCCGTTTCATCCAAAACTACTCTGCTCTATCTGGACCTTTAACTGACTTACTCAAGAAGAACCAGAAATTTAAGTGGTCCGACGTTGCTCAAGCTGCATTTGATGTGCTTAAGGCGGCGTTAATTAGTACACCAGTACTGGCCACTCCGGATTTCTCTAAACGATTTTACTTGCAATGTGATGCCAGCTCAACAGGAGTAGGAGCCGTGCTATTCCAAAAGAATGAAAATGGTGAAGACAGACCCCTGGCATACATGTTTCATAAACTAACCTCAGCTCAAAGAAACTACAGTGTAACTGAGCTCGAGTGTTTGGCGGTCATTTTGGCAATTCAAAAATTCCGTGCGTACATCGAAGGTATGCCATTTACTGTAATAACTGACCACTCTAGTTTGACGTGGTTGATGCAGACAAAAGACTTGACGGGACGATTAGCTCGTTGGAGCTTAAAGCTTCAGGGATATCATTTTGAAATGGAATATCGTAAATGCTCGCAGAACTGTGTTCCTGATGCCTTGTCAAGAGTGTACATGGATGAATTATCACTGTCGGATCAACCTCTAAAAATAAATCTGGATGCGCCTGAATTTACTTCCGCCGAACATTCGAATCTCGTTCTAACTTTAGAGAGTAAAAGTGGGAAACATAACACTAAGACGGTAGACGGAAAGATTTACATTAATTTAAAACCACGGTTTCTTGTTCAGGGCACTGATATTCCATGTTGGAAGTTGGTGGTACCCATGGAGCTTCGAGCCGATTTAATTAAGTCCGCTCACATTCCACCTTCAATGGCACATTTAGGCATGAGAAAAACAATCGAAATTGTCAAAAGGTATTTTTACTGGCCCACCATGTCAGTGGACATCCAGAACTATATTTCCTCCTGTGAATCTTGTAAGGCCAACAATGCATCTAATATTTGTACTCGACCACCATTGGGTACTTTTTCTATCCCATCTAGGCCCTGGCAGAGAATATATTTGGATTTCTTGGGACCATACCCAAGAGCTCGTAATGGTAACACCTCGATTTTAATTGTTGTGGATCATTTATCTAAATTAGTTCTGACACATCCAGTACGGCAAGCTAGTGCTTCAGAAGTAGTCAAATTCCTTGAAAATCAAATATTCCTTTTGTTCGGGGTTCCCGAAGTCTTAGTTACTGATAATGGTCGACAATTTGGTTCAAAACTCGTAAAAATTTTGTGCGAGAAATACGGTATTAGACATACTTTTACTGCAAAATATTCCCCGCAGGCCAATGCCTCGGAAAGAATTAATCGGACTCTGCTGGCCGCACTAAGATCATACATTCATACGGATCAGAAAGTGTGGGATATTAATTTGGCAGCGGTTACAAATGCTTTGAGAAATTCGGTTCACGACGCTACAGGGTTTTCCCCACATTTTGTGGTATTTGGGCAACATGCTATTTTACATGGCTCAACTTATAAAATCATTAAAGATGCACAACAACTAACTGGAAATTATCTGGATATAATCAAAAAACCTGAATATTTGCATAATGTAGAATGCTGAATATTTACTAAATATAGCAACCCGCAGTGATTAAACGGATGCTTCGGTTCATTAGTTCGGCACGCAGAGGGTCCTAACTGTGTTAATACTTTGTTATCAAAAACCGAAAACTAACTTTTACATATATACCCATGTTGTGATGCGTACCCAGCTCGTATTACTCCAAAGGGAAATTGCACTAACTCACTGAGTTCTGTATTGAAGTAATAACGCTGAGTTCACTGTTCAACAGAAAAAAAGGGTTGTATTCTCAATAATTTCACGAACTCCATCTTTAAGGTCTTGAATGGATTGTGGAGCATTGGCATATACCTTATCTTTCACGTGGCACCAAAAAAATGTCTAACGGTGTTAAATCACAAAATCCCGGTGGCTAATCGTGAAACATCACGATGAGGAATCTGGCCAGTAGCGTCTGTTTTGCTGATAATAAACGATCTCCAAATCAATATTCATTAATCATAGCTCAGTAGAGCGAATCATTCACCGTAACATTTGTACAATCACAACCTCCGAGTCAAAAATGGGCTTCATAACTAAAGGTGACATTTCGATGAAATACTGATCATTTGAAAAGATCCAATCAGCGAAAATACGACGTTTATTGTGATCGACCAGCTTTAGTTCTTGTGTTAACTGAACTTTAAAAGCCTTAAGACCTAAGTATTTATGCAAAATACATTGTAATGTCGTTTGTCTAATGTCTAATTCCAAAGTTCGACGAGGAATCAATAAACCTGGGTTTTCTTCAACACTACGGGTCACAGGAGCAATATTTTCATTTGTTCTTGAGCGACGTTCACGATTTCGTTTCATCACTTCATTTACTTGTTTCAACAGCTCAAACTTTTCACTATTGCCAACCAAGAAGATGCTTGACGACACGTCCAAAGCTTCACGAATTATTATAATAGAGCCCATGGAACTCTATATAATTAGATGAACCTATATACTGTGACCTTACAATCATTTGTACGCAAACGCGAAATCTAATAACACTTATTCTGTATTTATATAGGTACACGACAAAAGAGATTGATCATATCGAAATATTACACAATAGCAGCTCGATTTGACTATAATAGAATTTTGCTTAATTATTTCTGTTATTATTGAAAATAAGATTATTAAATAAAAAAAAGAGAATGTTATATACAAATCCATAAAATATTGAGTTTGAACACCTTACATGACGTGAGATTCCCTTTGTACGTAAAAATGTTAAACCCAACTTGGCTTTCATATTGTTATGTAAGACTGAGATTAATTACTAATTCACAAATGGCACTGAATTAAAAATATAATTACATTAATTAATAATTATAGATATCGAGTTTAATAGATCTGTTATGCTTTGTGTAGGTGGTTGAGGAAGGGTATTTATAAATAATTTTAATTGTTATAACAATTTTATTGTTAATTTTATCGATTTAGAACATTTGCAAGGTTTTTACTTTTAGTTTAGGGAAAGGTGAACAGTTACTAGGTAATACACTTGAATTGTAATTGGATTTTTCGTTGAGATGCAGATCAAAATACTGTATATATAAGACTAATAAGGAATGACAGAATATTTCGATTCAACGAACCGCTTAAATAATCAAGATTTAACTGTGCACGGAGCTATACATATATGATGAACGAAGATCCTGGCCACCATTATTCGGTGCGGTTCCTTTTCTGCAAATTATGTACAGAAGTAAGTACATTTCTCACTTCAGACCTGGCAGTTAGAGTCTATCACTCATTTTACGACCAACATACTCCATATAGATGGCACAATCAACGATATAAGAGAAAATTTCAACAATGTAACCACCACTGTTGGAATTTTACATGGAAAATACGTTTTTTACAATTTTTATGTAAATAACGTAATGAACACGGTAAATTACATGAAACGTAAATAACATGTAAACAACAAAGACAACATCATTCGCAGTGCCATCTATTTTAAAATGTCAAAAATTAACATATATAAAATCGTATTTGAAAAATCAGTTAGTTTTCAAGAGCACGTTATAAATGAGAAAGCGGGTTTTTTCACCTTCACCTAGGCTGTGACATTCAGTTAGTAGTCGAAAAAAATTGTACACACTTAATTATTCCACAAATTCTATTCATAAAATAGTAAGAAATTTTTTTAACAGATGGTGTTTTAGTTACAATTAGATTTAATAAGAGATGGCGCCTCAGTTTTTTTACGTAATATCGCATTCTACATATAGAATGTAAAAAATAACCTTATGTAAATAACACGTTTTATATGACGTAAACGGCTAAAACCGCATCTCAACAGAGACATTACACGTATTGGTACATACAGCCCCAGCGAATGATTTTACTCACATTCGCTTTTTATGACCGACTTTCAGTCTTTCCTAGGCAAATTTTGTGATCAAAGGTTTATACTGGAAGTCACTGTAACTAGTTTAAAATCTCATCCCGAAATTTTATGATGTATTCCTTTGCTAAAGTGTACCTAGCCCAATAAATGTAAATAATAGCCCAAAAAATGCAAAATGGCAATCCCAATAAGATTGTACTATATTGGTATAGTTCAGTACCATGTTATCAAAGCACGCCATTTACCATATGAACCCTAGTGGCATATACGGCCATTTAGGTCATGGTTATTCCAATTAACTATGATAATCTGATTTCCATCATTAGACTGAATTACATAAATTTTGAGTTTTGATTGTCTAGACCGTTTTCAAGAATTTAAGATTGCTATAATCAAGGCTCGCCTTATATTTCAATGGCTGGATTATGATGTACTTAATGTCAGGACTATGGCATGTTGAATGCTTAAATATTTCGACAGTGAATTAATAAGTCCAACCCAATGGTAGAATCAGCTACTATGATTCTATCACTATCTTTGGAATTTCTCATTTCATTGCTTCCTTGGAGTTAATGAGCTTCGCACTCCACAGTTGAAGGTACGGGATTGATAGTATAGTTTTACCATCTTTAGTTTTTTATTATAATTTGAGGGTGAAATTTTCATGGGATTGGATAACACATTTTGTAGATGAATACGTGAGTTGACGCGCTTATATAACTAGTATGAGATGCTGGGTCTCCTCGAAAGTATAATTATCTAAGACAGGCGGTGTTGGTGTCCTGTGGTACATTTCTAGCATATCTTTCGATAAGTTGGATTGATGGGATTTTTTACTTATTCGATCACCCAAAATTGTTCTTCGACGGTTATAGTAATTATATGATTTGGTTGTTATTCAGTTATTTTCATCAACTACCTAGCCATAATGTATATTTTGCAGAATTAGTTGATATTTTTTTTCTATCGTGGTTTTTAGATGACCTTAGTTTGTGGCGTTCAAAAAACTACAACTATTTAGAATTCATTAGAACTGTTCTAACTGGTCTCACACCATATATACGAACACACGATACATGGATTTGATCTTATCAATCACACAGTCATACAATGACGTGATAATCAGAAAAAAAACTGGCCAGCAAAACAAAATTACAGAATACAATTAGATTTTCATAGACTTCAAAAGGTATATACGGTCACTTTGGTGTTGGTGATGCCAATTAACCTTGGTAATCTCATTTCCATATCAGGAGACTCAAAAATGTAAAATTTTGCTTATTTCATCAGTTTCGCATATCGGAATCTGTCAATACAAGACATAGGTGGCACTAGTGACATAAAAGGCCAGTTCAGTTTTGGTTTCACCAATCAACCTCTCTTTTCTTCTTGTCTTATTATTCCAAGAATTGATTGACAGTTACCAGCTCATGACTATAACATCTAGATATCAAGCAGATGCGATAATACTGATGTAGTTCCCATGAAATAATCACAAACCCACAATTTAAAGAAAACTCATGTTTGTGTATTGATACGAATCCAGTGGGGAATGGTCTGTTCAATGGTGGGCCAATATATCACAGTGGCAAACCGATTAAAACGGACGAAGGATTGTTTACATAGAATAAACGTCTCACTTTTTATTTAACAACCGATCGAGACTGACTGTCATTCTTTCCAAGGTAAACTGGGTTTCCATTGAAAGTCACTGCAACTGTTGTTTAAATTTTCATCCCGAAGTTTGAAGATGTATTTCTTTACGAAGTCAGTCCAAAAAATGTTAATAATGAAACAAGTGTGGAACTGCATATAAGATTGTGCAAAATTTACATAGTTCAGCACCATAATATGAAAGTAGAAATTGTCAGAGTTGATTGGCATAACCAAGACTGAAGTGATAGTATATTTCACTAGTGCCATTTATATTTGATTGACGTCACAGAATTTAAGATTTTTATAACCAAGGCTTGTTGTATCATTTACCATATGGACCAGAGTGGCATATACGGCCAGTTATGCCGTGGCGCGGTTATGCCAATTAACCATGTTAATCTCATTTTCGTTAACATAAAACTGAATTATGTAAAATTTGATTCTTGATTGTCTAGAATCTTTTCAGAATTTGTCGTATATGTCTCTATACTGTCATTTACTTAATGGACCCTAGTGAAATATACCGCCATCGTGGTCTTGGTAATTCCAATTACCCGGTCATATCATGAGAGTAAATGTAAATTTTGATTCCTGACTGTCCAGAACTTTTCAGAATTTAACAGTGGCAAAGCCAAGGCTTATAGTATATGCCACAAATGTCATTTACCATATATACCCTAGTGGCATATATGGTTTTGGTTTATGTAAAGTTTAATAATTTATTGGCTCTAGAATTTTTGCAGAGTTTAAGATTCATAACCAACACTGACATTAACTATATGGACTCAAGTGGCCAGTTTGGTCTTTGTTATGCCAATTTGATTCTTGATTGTCTAGAATTATTTTAAAAGATTCGCACATCAATCTATCAATACCAATAACAAATCAATCAATACATAGGTGTAGTGACAAATAAAGCCTGGTTAGTTCCTTCTCTTTGTGTCTTATTTGATTATTCCAGGAATTAACTGGCAGCAACCGATTCTGTTCGTCTCCCTTATTACTGCAGCGTGTACCAGGCAGAGGTGATAGCGATTGAGGAAGTACTGAATTGGTTGAAACATAATGTGGTATCCTTGACTGATATCGCAATCTATGTGTACAGTCAGGTGGCAATCAAGTCACTGGAATCTGTTTCTCTGGCCTCTAGAGGGGCGTTTGGTTGTCACTTGTCTCTGAATGAGATGAATGAGCATTTCAACATTCAGAAAGGCAAGTGTGGCCAAACTGAAGTTACAACGCTCAAAGACACTTATCTCCTTACGAAAACGTCAACGAAAAACGATCGTGGGGATACTCACAGGATACTGCCTACTTGGAGAAAATGCTAGGTCTAGAAGCTAATAAATTTTGCAGAAGCTTTATGGAACTCTTATGCTCATGCCCGACTTTGGCACACAAAAGACATGAATAATTGGGTTAGTTCTTAATGAACTGCCTTTATGATCTCGGCAACTGTAAGGTGCGAGACTTATCACGCTACATAACTAGCTCAAACTTGTTCTCATAAGGGTAATACAGAAGAAGAATCATGTGGTATCTCAACGGACCTTCACCGGACTAAGTGTGCTGTTGCAGCCTCTAAACCTAGCCTAACCTTACCAAACCTATTCATTACGAGATAACAAGCCGATGCCTTAAAACTGAGGTAGTTCGATTCAATCACACGATCAAAAATTTATTAAAATTCCTGTTTGGGTATTCATACGAATCTAGTAGAGGATCGTTCTTTTCACGGTGGACCTCCTTCTTGGTACAAGTTGAACGATGAAGGCCGGATTGTTGCCACAGAATATATTTCTAATATTATGTTGGCAAATAAAATATAAAATTAGCCATAATCATAGATTTTATATAAAACCATGTACATATACATAAAAATACAGACCTTTAACTACATAATGAACATAAAAACCTCTTAAAGATTTCAAAACGTAGGTATATACACAGAAAAAACAACTCAGAACTACAAAACCAGTTCCTTAACTCGTTAGTTTTTTGTATTCTAATATTTTTTAATTTCTCTGTATATTCATTCGTCTTATTCTTAAGATACAAAGCATATTTATATATACATATATCCAGAATACAAGAAGAAATTTTTTTTTTCTTATATACAAAAGATGAAAGATAAAAAATTGAAGTAAGAAAAAAAAACTTGAAATTATAATATAGTAGCTGATGTTTAAATGCTCAAAACAACACTTGCTCTCAATATGAGGTCTGACTTTAAGTACTTTGTTATATATTTATCATTTATATACTCGTATGTTATTTTGTACATATATGTATATAAATATATACAGTCATGTATGTAAACAAGTATATATAGCGACGTCTTATATTGTCTGAAATCGGAAATTTAATTTAGAATCACATCTTGAATTACATAACATCCGCGGTCGTGTAATTAATTTTGTGTATTGTATGGGTGTGTGCAAGCGCGCACTAAGTGATTATCAATGTCGTATATATAGAGACGACACGAAAAACACTTTGTGTCAATTATTGTAAACAAACCAACAATGTATCGTATAAATAAACAAGTAGAGGATCCTCTGGTAAACATTGACACGCTCGCACTTGACACATTACATATTGGAAACGATGTAAAAAGTGAAAGATACATTTGAAGTAAAACTCTGTCTGACATTTTAACCTTTTTTGTTGTTGTTGTTTTGTTTTGTAAATAATATATTTTACTCCACTGGAAGTTCTTTACGATGAATGAGACTTAATAAAATTGACCAAATAACCTAATTTTTATTAGTTCTCTGATGATCGTTTTCATTAATGCATGGAACGATGATGAATGGATTTAATTTAATTGACAATTTTAGTCTTTACATGTCTATTAATGGAATACTGTTCATTGATATAAATTAATATGTTTGTGTCATAATTTATACACAGAGGTTGTTGGCCCTCTTTTGTAGAACTTTACACTTTGTGATGTTCACATTATACCAAAAACTTCTGATTTAGTTATTGTGGATACTTTCGGTCGCAAAAGTTTCAGGAGTCTCATTTCAAATCCAGCCACTGGAACTCGTTATTATAAAGTAGTTAAAGTGAGTTCCCAAATGTAATGGTCACGACCAATGTTTATACATTAGCTGAAATTAACATTATTGGAATGCTCAAGGTTCTTGAAATCGATATATATATATATATATATATATATATATATATATATATATATATATATATATATATATATACTATATATATATACTTATATATATATATATATATATATATATATATATATATATATATATATATATATATATATATATATATATATATATCTACTCCACTCTATTATCGTGACTAATGTGCCTTGGTCGCCAAACTAGGGAGATGAGTCATTGATTTAAAGATCAACTAAAGCTAAATACTGTTTACTGGTGAATCAAGTACACACAGGTATCATCTTCATATGCAGAACAATAATACTGTAAGTACACAGGTATCATCTTTGGCTACGGACCAATCCAAAAATAAACGGCCTTTTAACCTTCTTTTTAACAGTGTGCAAAGTTAATTCAAATACTGTACTTATAAGCTGAGTAAAACACAAAAAAATTAATTATTTAATTGTTGTCGCCATTTTGACGTTTTCTGTTGTGTGCAAATTTTTGGTTTCCGATTAGTAAGTATGTATATAAACAATTTCTTTTCTTTTTTAAAACATCATATTAATCAATTATAATCTTCATATTAAACTTCATATTATTAATGATATCAAATTTTGAATTCCAACTAAGTGGTATTATTAGAAATAAATTGAAATATTGAATAAAATTAAAGACGCTACCGAGACCCAAAAAAAATTATTCCGAAAGATGCAAAATTATGTTTATGAAAAATGTTAATTTTGTTTTTTATTTCAGGGACATTAGAGGAAGAACAAACACTAGTCAGAACTAGGATAAGCCTAGATAATCACTTCCAATCAAAAAATTGCAATCCGCGGCAGTGTTGGGAGTAAGTGTAATTCAGTAGTAGTATTCATATAATTTAGGTTATATCATGTTTAATTTCATTTTAGAAAGGTTATAACGCAAGTAAGCATTAATAAAAATGAAAAGAATGTTAGCCAAAAGTGGCAAAATATGTTAAAAAAATATAAAGTTAGTACAAAAATAATTAAGTTCTGAGCAAAATTTGCTCAGGTACAACCACAGTCGGGAGTGTAATGAGCTCCATGATTTTTTGAAAAATAAGCTTGGTATCAACCCTGCTTATTTAGTAGGTGCCGATATTAACAATTATTGCGCAGGCCCTTCCCCTTCTATGAGCTCATCAAGTAGCTCTCACAATGTCTGTAGCTATTCTCCGTCCTCGAAAATGAAAACGTCATCGGATTTGGATACCAACCTAAAAAATCCAAAAAAAAGACATAGTGATAAGTTTTACGAATTTCGTTTTTATTTAATGAAATAAAACAATTAATATTTTGGTTCAAAACTGAATAATTTGATTTTTATTATGAATTAAAAATTTTGTTTTACATTCCTGAACATAATCTATCTCTGAATTCAACGGCATCTAAGTTATCTCAAGGACCACTTTCATATTTATCTTGTTGTTCTACGCGTTCAAAGTCACGCAGCAAGCACACACGGCTTGAATGCATCTTTTAATCTCAAGCTCTAGGGATTTCATGAAAATGGATCTCCATCTTGTCTTCAACATCCCGGAAGTTTGCTCGATGGTAATTCGAGCTTTCGAAAGTGAATGATTAAAGCGTGTCTGTCGTTCCGTTAGTGTGCACCCTTTGTAAGGGGTTATAATAGCTATTGGATTCATTATGCATTTGTATCCTGCATCACCCAATAAAAAGTATCCCTCAGGAGGATTTTTGCCAGATCTATAGAGTTGGCTGTTGGTAAAAACACGTTGATCGTGGATTCTGAAGTTACGGTCGCACACCGCCTGTAGTTGAATAAAGTAATTTAATTTGCGGTTTATGTACTGGTCCCGTTGATTTGGTGGACATTTTATTTTTTAATGTGACATTCATCTATGGCGCCTGCATCTTTGAAAAACACCCATGATCGGACTTTGCTAGCAAATGTGTTTCCGATCTCTTCCAATTCTCCAACTGTTGGAGTTCTTTGAACTACATCAATCGACAATTTTTCAAATATAATTAAATATTTGTGTATGATAGTTTTAATGGTATTTTTAGGCATCACCATTGCCTTTGAAGCTTCCCGATAACTCGTTCCGCAACCCAACCAAAATAAAACACAATCAACTCAATCTCCTTAGCCCATCGGTGCCTTTTGTCGGGAATGAACTCCAATAACTTGCGGAAGGATTGTGGAGTTATTCTAATATTGGCCTTGGTTTCACTGAAATTGCCATTTAATATTTTGACGATTATTGGTGGTTTTTGAGTCAAGCAATAGCTCATTCTTGCCTAAATTTTAAACAATACATAAAAAATACATTGAATGTTCCGCAAATCTCTTGAACAATGGTATCATGCAAATCTAAATATTTATTTAAAATTTTTGCCATTTCGCCACATATCAATATTATTATTTTTAATGTATCCATATTGTTTTCACTAATATTGTTTTCCATTTTCATTTTTATCTGTTTGGATTGGTCCGCAGTCTTTGTATACAAACAAAATGAATTAGACTATAATGTTGTAATGACTACACTTTTACGAAGGATGTGTTCATTTATGTAATTAAAACATGAGTTTTTGCAATACAGTAGAAATATTTGATAGTTCTTGACTAATCCTTAAGTTCATTTATCTCTGATTTTACTATACAACGAGAACGTTCCAAAAAAATGTATTGGCTTATGTAGATTTAAAGGACTTTTTGCGCCTTTGCCATATTTTAAGCTAACTCAAACCATTCTGTAGTTTAAAAATCTTGATCACCCATCCTCGTCATTTCTATTTATGTGATAGTGTGAAAATTCCACTCAGATTTAACCCTCAAGCACCCATTTAAAAATTGATGTTTGTTAAGTAAGAGACTAATCAGACAAATTAGCTATCGTCAGAACGTTCTTTCTCGGTGGAATTTGAAAAAACTGAATTGTCTGAATAAGCCCATTGTGACATGCGACTATAGGTCCGATTACGTGAATCAATCTCTCATGGTGCCTCTACTCTAAAACAGAGGAATAGGTCACATAATTTATTCATTCTCACCACTGATCGTAATCAAATGATGAAAAAACTACTTTGACATCCCGCCCCTATTGGGATTCGAACCCGGTACCTCCATCTCCAACTGCCGCAGCTTTCACCGCTGCGACATTTGGGTGTTCATCAAATTGTAGGGAATCCAATTGTAGGGAAACAAAGTTAAATAATAGTAGACAGCATAAAATGTTAAATTACATAAAGGCCATTATTCTATGAGAAAAATTATTCCATGAGAAAAATTAACTGTCAGTAAATATTTAAATGGGACAGTAATATAGATTTTATAGTAGTGTAAGTGAAACAGAAAGCTATCTCAGTCAAACTTAAAAAAATATTTGTGTTTGTGGTAGTGTGACTGCCATAAAATTTATGTAAGACAAAAAATTATATTCGCACACAACCAATTTTATAGTCAAGGGTCAAATAGTACATATATTATTTTGGCAAAATTATAATTGAATTGAAATAAAACTCATATTTGTTTAGCATTGTGATATTTAATACTAAATTTTATTTCACAATCAAAAAACTCCAAGAATGAAAAATTAATGATATTTTTGGTTATGGTTTCTTAAATAGCGGTCTAAATGCTGCTATAATTTGCTATAAATAAACAACTACGTTGTCTTTGTCTTTTAGTTGGAGTTTTATAATTATTTTCTCTTTTCGTTTTTTTTTTACTGACAGTCAATTTTTCCCATGGAATAGAGCCTTTAGTGAGTGCAAACCTGCAAAGTAAACATTGTTTTGGGTTTTACACTGTATTTATTTTCGTTTTAAAATAAAGAAATTATTTATAATAATTCATAAATATTACAAAATATATTAAAATCATGAAACATAAAAAATATCTACATATGGTATATCAGTCTTCAAATTCAATTCAGTAAGTAAAAAAGGAACATAGGTTGTAAAGTAATAAATAAAACAATTCAATAAGAATTATTTTTCGTACCGATAGTCACAGCTCACAGTCTAGATTAGTTTTATTTTGTGCAGAGAAGTCCTGCGGCAAAGAAAGCTCTCTCTGCTTCAACGCTGGTTGGTGAAATGGTTTAAAGCGATTTGTATACCATATCTAATTAATGGCCACGCATTCCTGCATCATCGACAATTGTGATTTCTCGACGCAATCGTGTTGTCGTACTAACATTTCCTTTATTTTGAACAGCTGGTGGAGTATTCAACTGCTCGGTTCATCATTTGCCTAAGTTTTTCAGTTGTTTTTATATTTCGGGCAGGAATTTCATTTTCTAAAGCAAAACATTTTTCTTCATCTTCGTCTATGCTTTGTAAGCCTAACATCATTACTGTCTTCACAAACTTCAGTTCTTTGAAGAAATATTACTACAAATTTTAAAAGCTCGGACTTATTAAGTTTAAGAAATAACTCAGTTGAATATTTTTCTGCATTTTGTATTTGATATATGTTGTGCAAGTACTGCAGCAGACTTGATAGTTGAGTACGTCTTTCCTTGATTCTATTAAATAAAGCCACTCTTATTTCCAGTGAAAATGGTGTATTTACTTCATGCAATTTAGTTAATAGAAAATGAAAAGTGGCATCAGCATTCTCAGAAGAGTAGAATCTCTTCGATAAAGTGATTCAACTGCTAGCTCAGCAGGCAAGAGAATATAAGGGGCATTTAGATCAATTAACGACTTTTGCATGCAAGTACGCAAAAGATAAAATCGTTCCAGCATTAAATCAAGACTGTTCCATCTGGTTTTGGAATCTAAAATTAAATTTGGCTCATGCCCGAATTCTATTTTGACATATTTCTGAATAATATCGTCATTTTTTGTTGGTGAACGTCTGAAAATAAGAACAACCTTTCTACTTCCAGACTGTCATTGCCATCAAAAGAAAACCCCGAAAGTATTGTTCAATATCGCAATTACTCGTATCATGTGCGTCAATTTAATCACCAAAAATTAACGAACAAATTTTTTATTTTTATTTTATTTTTAATAAATAGAATATTTAATTTTAACAAATAAAAAACGTTTTGAAGAAATTTAAAACCGGTTTTCGTTTTTGAGAAGTTGGCCTAGAAACCGGTTTTACCGGAAACCGGTTTTAGATTCCCTACCAAATTGATAAGTTGTATTTTGAAATAAGTAACGCAATCTAGAATTTATTACGTCTACTTCAGTGGACGGTAATCACCAGGTCACTCAATGATCACCATTTATCTAGTACTATTGCATATTCGGCGTTGTTGGTCTGTGGGAGAAATTATATTTTCCGTCTATTTTTGTACCAATTATAGATAGTTTGTAGTCAAGAAGTACTTGTGTCTAATTAAATTAGCTGCTTTCAGCCTCTAGTACGCTTTTGAAATATTGAAATTCTGCCAAATCCGAACTATCATCAAGACGCGTTATTATGGATTTTCCTTTTCACATCACCATATTCGCAAGACTTGCTCTTCGCAGTAATTACATCTTGTCGTCGAGTAAATAATATCTGGCGGGAAAATATATTTCACAAACGATCATCATTGCTGAAACAAGTATATATCTTGAAGAGATGCTGAAGTTCTAATTTTTTAAGAGATTGAGGAACTGAGTTTATCAATATGACAGTTGTCAAAAACAAAATAAGATTTTATGTAAAATGACGTTTTCGATTTTTTAAATCATCTTAAAATTTGTAAAAGTTTCCGATCAGTCTCAGAAAATTAATTATTTCCTGATTAAATAAAAATAGGAAAGTTCAAAGAAGCTGTGCAACTTTCTAAAGTGATCGCGATTTTTATCTATTTTCTTGGTCAAAATGAGTTTTACAGAGATCATCAGATTGCCACTCTAGACTTAAATAATTGTTAACAATTCTACAAGTTCTCTGCCTTTCAAAGTCCTTTGAAAAAGGTACACACTACCACAAACTCGGTTAGTTGTATTTTAAAATAAGTGACCCAATCGAGAACTCATTAGGTCTGGATCAGAGGACAGTGGTCACCAGTCCTCTCAATATCATCACCTCTGCCATTGCATATTCGGTGTTGTTATTCCGCGGGAGGAATTTTATTTTTCTTCTATTTTTGTATCAATTTCTCCTCTGCTGGTATAAACAGTTTGCATTCAAGAAGGACTTGTGTCTAATTAAATCAGCTGCTTTCGATCTCTAGTACGCTTTTGAAATATTGAGTTTCCGTCAAATCCGAATGATCGTCATCATTAATATTACCCTCAGAATTGCTCTTCGAAGTAATTACTTATTACTATTACTTCCTGCCTTCGAGTAAATGATAACTGACGGGAAAATATTTGTATGATTAGGATATTACTGAAACAAGAGATGCTAATATTCTTATTTTTTGTAAGGGATCGAGGAATTAAAATTAAAAGTAGTAGACTTAGTCTATAGAGCTAAAAAGAAATAGTCCGAGTCTGATCTAATCGACTTATTAATTAATTTAAATTAGAGAAGTCCGAACAGGTTACGGGTTTCTTCTAAAAGCTTGCTTATTTATAAAGGATAGTCGATGTTCTCTCTATGCTAACAGAAGGAAAGAGTCTGTCTCAACTAAGGTAAGATAGTCATCAGATTACCACTCTAGCCTTAAATAATGACAATTTTTTATAATTTTATCAAATTTCTACCATTCTGCAAGTTCTTTGACTTTCAGAGTCTTTCGAAAACGATTATAACTACCAGTAAAATGGTTAGTTGTATTTTGAAATATGTGAACCAATCCCGAAATTATTAGGTCTGGTTCAGTGGCGGTTGATGAGGGTGGTTTACTTAATGGTCACCACCTGTACAGTACTATTACCTATTCGGTGTTATTGGTCTGTGGGAGGTATTAATTTTGCTTATATTTTTTTTATCAATTTCTCCATGCGGGTAGATAGTTTGTATTCAAGAAGGACTTCTGTCTAATCAAATTATCTGCTTTCGGTCTCTAGTACGCTTTTGAATTATTAAAATTCCCGTTAATGGATATTCCTTGTTATATCACCATATTGATACTCGTTGTAGTTACTTTCCTGTCTTCGAGTAAATGATTTAATAGGAAATAATAGCTAGAAATTAACTGAAGTATCATCAAAATGGTCAACGATTCTATAATACGGCAATTAATGTTTATTTTTAAAATTTTACGGGGCATATAGTTCAAATACGACTACCAGTTAATTTACAACCTCTAACAAGAGTCTGCTGTAATCGCCTAATGAATTAATTCAAAGTAGATAAGTTCGACCGGTCGTGGTTATAGATTTCCACCAAAAGCTGGCCAATTGATAAAGGATAGTCAATCTTCTCTCTACCAACAGAAGAAAACAGTTCATTTCGGCTTAAGGTAAAACATTGAGGCAGTTTAAGGTATAGAGTACATTAAACTCAAATTCATTACAGATCCAATTTTGTAATTATTCAAATGACAAAGACGCCGCTCTACGGTAATTTCAAGTATAGTGCTCGTTTTTATACGCTAACCGTTTGACCAAAACCGCTTTTACAATACATACCGCTCAAATCTCTAAACAATTTCCAATTAACGTATCTATATAACTACTGCCCTACATATATACACAATAGTATATATATCCTTATATACACAGATCTATATAGATAATAATAAACCTTCTTATAATTGTTTAATTGCACGGAAATAATCTTCCCAAGCAAAGAAACATAAAATAACAGACATGTACTGTAAAGTGGCTGTAAAAATCTAATCAAAATCGGTAAAAAATAAATAAAACCACTTTGAATATTTAAATTTTATTTATTTATTTAAAAACAATTTTACCTGCGATCTTCAATAGATTTATTATATAAAAGGGATTTTATCTTAACACAAAAATACGTTTACGTAAAGGAGAAGACGAGCGAAAAGGTTTTTATGAGTGTGTATAGGAATATATGTCTTATTTTAAATTTCATTTTTCTTACCTCCAATCAATTGAAAAACGATTATAGAAGAGAATGATAATAGTAAATCCATTTGTATTTTTCTTCAATTAACACTCTCTAAATTATGGTAATCTTATGTGTATAGAGACGAGAAATAAAATTAAATATAAACACTTGGGTTATATACCTCATGCTCCAGGGTTATTTTTCCAGCTGGTGATTTAATTTCTTATACATCTATTGAGGGTTCGGAAGTAGCTATAATTTTGATTAGTTTAGATGTGTTTGTGCCGACACTAAACTATTTCGACGGAGGTAGTCATAAAATCCATCTCCATATACTCCAAATAAATAACGAATTTTTAATAATAAAATTTTGGTTTCTTGCACGATGATTTATAGTCCTGTACCGAAATAAAATAATTTGCATACCAATCTACTGTGTATAAACTATGTTTTATACTCGTACGTATATATATTTTATGTACCCACATTTTTATCTCATAAAAAATAAGTTTTTTTTAAGTAGAAACCACGGTTAGAGCACATAAAAGAACTTACGTTGGATATAATCTAGAAACCAACAAAAATTTAACCAAAATTTTCAATTAGTTTTTAACTCAAACAATATTTTATTAGTTTATATATATATTTATAATTTATATTTATGATTTATGGCATTAAGACTATGAAAATATAAATAAAAAACTTAAAGATGCTGTTAAAGATTTTTTTTTTCGAAATTTTATTCTTATTCTTAATCTAAAAATTTGTTCTTTAAATAAATATTGGAAAGATGAATTCTTATATACAAAATATTTTATTATTATCAATTAATAACGGCGCCAATATATTAATTGAAACGTATAGTTATTAATAAAATTTTTTTTTTTCTATCTTAATTAAGAAGTTTACTAGATTTATTATGTGGATCTTAAATAGATAAATAAACGATCTTGTGGTGCTACATGGATTATGATAATATTTCTAGTTTTTGTTTTAGTATATTTTAAGTGTGGGGTGGGTAAATAATAGCGTCATAAAAACAAATCGTTTATTGATACAATTATAGCTGTGACAGTAGACTGGTCAATGATCTCGTTATTATTGGGTGACGCATTACATAGCACTTCTAGTGTGAGATACTAACACAAATAACTAAAACTGATCAAGCCAAGAATCCAATTGTACTTTTGGTTAAACACCAGATCTACCATACAATACTGACACTTAGTATTCGAACTTTTATGATTGAATGTATATATATATATATATATATATATATATATATATATATATATATATATATATATATATATATATATATATATATATATATATATATATATGTATATATATATATATATATATATAAATATATATATATATATATATATATATATATATATATATATATATTTATTTATTTATATATATAAATATATATATATATATATATATATATATATATATATATATATATATATATATATATATATATGTGTATATATACAGTAAAACTTCGATATAACCGAGTAATTCGAACGAGGGCAGTCCTGAGCGTATTTACTTAGCCTCAGTTTAAGGTCACTTATAAAGAAATAAATGTTGCGACAAGTAGAAGAGGCTCGCCACACGTTCTTCGTAATGACCAAATTTTTTAATATCTTCTCTTAACACTTTTCTTACGAGAGGTGCTTTGGCCAAAAAGTCCGTGGTCAAGTTTCTTACAATCCACAGTGTTTTAGTACCTATATGACCATAACATCCCTGTTAGACCAACTTTGTTAACTATTTTCAATATTTACTTCATAACCGAAGAAATTTACTTTAATTGACCCAACGTTATTCTTAGTAGATGTTCTGTCGACTGATGGAACATTTGTACCATCAATATCAGTTGATAAAGAAGATATATACTGACCATCATCTGTCTAGATCGGGTATAGCACTTTATATTTCAATAGGAAACTGTGCAAAAAACGTGTCCGATTTATCCGAGGTCTGATATATCGGGGTCCATTATATCGAAGTTTTACTATATATATATATATATATATATATATATATATATATATATATATATATATACATACATATATATATATATATATATATATATATATATATATATATATATATATATATATGTATATATATATATATATATATATATATATATATATATATATATATATATATATATATATATACATATATATATATATATATATATATATATATATATATATATATATATATATATATATATATATATATATATATATATATATATATATAAATGTATGTTCACTCTACGTTTACCGGCAAATTTAGACTTTAATTTTTTGTATTAATAAATGATTTCGTAGTAGACCCTAGAATGATTTCGTAGTAGACCCTTGAATGATTTTCTAGAATAGTAAGGGCTAACGGCTTCGTTAACCTCACTTGGTCTTTTTGTTAGATATGTCAAAAGATCTGGCTTTTGATTCCCTTACCTAAAATGAAGATTTATTCTAGTTCACATGCAATACGGAAAAAGGCTTCCAAAATGATGTTATTAATGTGATTCCTAGTTTTTACTTTTGGATTACAGACTCGTTATCAAGCCTGAACAAACTACACACAAACCAAAAGTTTGTTGAAAGGACTATACTCATTAAAGTACTTAGGGCTTATGAAGTAAACCAACGACAAAAGCTTGATTACGATTTGACATAATCGGTAATAGGACTGTTAAAACAAAGCCTTCATTGACAACATTTCGCCATCTAGACCAATTCATAATTTGATGCTTATAGTTGAGGGTGTCTCGTAAGTCAAAATACAGCTTCATATCTCTATGAACTTCAAATAAGTCCACTATTGGAACAATTTTACTACATACAGGTTTCATGTACATACTCAACCTAGGACACGTGCATCAAACGTTATTCCTAAGTAATTGAAATATTCAACTCTATCAATTCGTCACAGATCAGAAGTCACAACATAGCTGCAACTACATCTCCCTGGGGGCATCCGGTAGAAACTTAGATCGAAATAAAGGTATTTTCAACTTCGCATATCACTATGTGAGATACAAGCATACATTAAATCCACCTCATAATAGTGAGTTCGTATTATCAACAGCCTTTGTAATACCCAGAAAAGTTCCCTCAAGAAAATCGCTTATCTGCATAGATTTCCCATCGTGATAGAACATATAAATTTTCCTGCATAGATTTTCCAAAATGTGTAGCTCACCAGGAGATATACCATCAGAATAATGATTTTAAAGAATGAAAAACGACATTTGCAGGCTGTCCCAATCAATCGTGACTACAGCATTATTGTTAGCTTGCCATCATGTAGACGAAGTGGTCTGGCTACACCAGGTCAGCTTTTAATATCTTCATAAAAGATTAACCAAGATGCATGTGATCCTTAATTATTTTTTCATGTGATAACCTTTTAAGCACCTAGGAAGTGATCCAATTCTGCCTGAAAATTGGATCTTCTTTCCTCAATCTTCAGCCTTTTGGTAGTTTAGTCCTTAACAATTTTAGGACCAAACACCAAAAACGTCCATAAAATATGTGGAATGATATATAATTAATTCAGGTCATTATGAATTAAAACATAAATCTTAATGGTCGTGAAATCCCATCTAAAAATACATTGCGTAGGAGCAAATTAAATATTTACTTGGAAATTAATTAATTATGCTGGGACCCAACCAAATAAAAACTACAATAAAAATCTCACAAAACAGAACAAAAAAAAACAAAAATTAAATTCTCAGTTGGGAACAGTTTTATTATCTACAAAAGGACATCTCGTATATATACGAGTATAAAGCAAGACATCACCAGCAGCCACCAAAAGTACAAATAAACAACAATAACAATGAAATCGAAACTGAACCAAATTTAATTTATTCTGTTCACAATATTCTTCCCAACGAATCAATAAATTTCAAGAACACTAAATAGTGACAAAAAAAAAATCTAGAACTAAAATTCTGAAATTAATTAATTTTCCTGTTCTTGTTAATTAAAATGTTATCAATCTATTATTTATTTTATGTATAAAGAATGTACAAAAGCTGGATACGTTATAAAAAAGCACATCGGAACAGATTTAAACAGATTTTTTTTTATATTTTCGTTCCGTGTTTTGTCTGTACCATCGTCGTCTTGTTTATTTGCTTTGCTTTTCTTCACAAAATTTTTGTGTCGTTTTGTTTGTGTACTGTGTTTTCTTATTTGATTCTTAGAGATGCTTTTGTTAAAATTAATTTGCATAAATTAAATTAAATAAAAATGGTAAATAATTTGAAGATTTTTGTTTTTCTATTTATTGTTATGTAAAATTTTCAATTCGGTTTAATTAATTTTATAGCATTGTTTTGTAAAGGTGAAACATGATTTTCATATTTTGTTAATTTTTCGCCATCAGTTTGGTTGTGTGAGCATTATAATGCGCTCGTATCGTGTCACTAATCTGACTCCATCGGTTTCGATCGAGAGCGAGCTTTTCATATTGTTGTATACAATTAAAAGATTCCAGATCACTCTATACACCGTGGATCCATCGTTGCCGACAACGTGCCCTTCCTTTAAAGATCGTTGTTTCTTCGGATTAGCAGTCCTGGAATTCACATTAAATTCCTGATCTCGCGATTGAAAAGAACTTACCATCAACGTTCCGTTTTTATTCATACACTACACTTGTAATTCGTTTTACGAATGTTATAGAAGCCATCTTTTGAACTCATACATCATGGTTCAAACATTCAACTCCATACAAGGCAACGCATCTGATCAACACAGTAAATTTTCCGAAGATAATGTATTATAGTAACATGTATGCTGTACATAAGAGAGCTAAAGGGCATTACGCAGACACTTTCCATTCTTCATGCGTAACTCCATTTCACCATTCGAATAAGTTCAAAAAGACTATTCGACAAAGTTAGCCATCCGAATCGATCCTCAATGAAAACTTGGGTGGTCGATGTTAACACAGAGATTTTCATCCTGGCACCGAATGGCAGTTGACCGAGTTCTTAAGGAATAGCGCTCATTGCTGAGTTTTTTTAAGGACTCTAGCCTTTCGTTAAGCTGTACTTATAGCAAAGCCCGTTTTATTTCTTCTTGCGCTTGATTATGGGCTATATTTCGTTGCTCAACAGCTTACTCTTAAATAACCAATCATTGTTGGGCATATTTTTTATTATACCGAGAACTACCGAGGTTTTCGACACTTCCCAGACACTGTTCATTTGTGCAGATGGGATAAGATCACCAAATGCTATTGCTGACAAGATCTTGATATTTTTGTTGCGTTTTTTCATTTATCAGAGTAGCTTTGCAATAAGCATATTATTGTCACTGCCTACGAATTTTTTTGACGACCGATAAAATCTTACGTTTTAGACCACCAGAGCCCTCTCTTTTGAAATCAACACATGGTCAATTTGGCTTCGGAGTGTTTTACTTGGATGAGTTCATGTTTTCAATATGTTTCCAAGCTATGCCGGAAATCAATATGGTTATTGATATGCTTCTGCCTGTTTATAATTTTCTTAGATCATTTGAGGGATCTGATGATCTCGTCAAACTTGCTCAAACAGACATCTGAATCACTTGTATTCTTTTCTGATGACTCGGTCTGTTAACAGAGTGATGGTTACAGTTGTCACTGTCCTTCCCATGATCTGGGAATCTCAGGCAGTCTTGTGATCTATATTACGGCTACTATCTGCGTGATTTCAGCTTTTAGTCTCTTTGCCGATAGCAAATACATTATTTTTTAAGGAAATGTAAGAAACTTCCAAACCTCCTTGGTTGTAACAACAAGGTAACGGTCATGTGGGTTCCTACCATTTGTGACATTGACGGCAATCAAATTTCAGACAGTTTTGCTAGAACTGTCCCTAACCAGCTGCTCCTCTATCTCTTCACAAAGTGAAAGAAACAATTAAAACCGTTGCCCTATCGAATTTAATGCTGGCCTGGTCGGCCACCCCTACTTGTCGTAAGACGAAATACTTTATCAGTGGGCTTAACCCAAAGCTGACCGATTACTTTCTTTCACCGACGAAGGACAACTTGAGAACTCTAGTTTTATACACTTGCTGACCACCTTCATTGCATGTGACTCGCCAGATTGAGGATGTTGATGGTAGCTTACACTTCATCACCAGTTGTTCGGTTTTCAATCGCATAAGATCCCTTGAGTTTAAATTCATGAATATTTCTGTTAATATAATGTCTTTTCTGCACTGGTTCAAACTTTATCCTATAGTTGACTCACATCAGTGGGCGCAGGTATACAGGAAATTAATAAGTTGGGTAATCTCATATGCGAGCAAAGCTTACACATTCGATTATCGACTGCTCTGACTGAAGTCCAACGCAGCGTTTTTTATGTGTGGCCCAGTGAGGATTCTTACTCCAAGATTTCCGAGGTTCTCTCCACTATGAAAAAATAATTAAGCTTTGGAACACATAGTCCCCTCTTGTAGACCATCTTGTTTCTTTGATAGCCCGGGTTCCAGCCAATACAAACAGCGGTCCAACCAGATTAAGTATTCTCGTACGATAAGCTCTGATTACCGATGTGGTTTCTATGGATCTGGTGTTTCGTCCGAAATATTTATGAAACATGGATGCCTCCAACATGGATGCCGGAGTATTTAGGCTCCGATATCAATTAAGCTACTATCTATAATAACAAGTATTTTGTATAACTTTAACCCAGAGTTTTACCTTCAAATGAAGCAATAAAAATTTTCCAATGAAATTTTCAGAAAATTGTTTCAAACGTTTCAGGAGTGTTAAAAGTTCTGAACAGGAAAAAAGTTTCGTTTTACACTTTTAATCGTTATTTTATTTCACATTATTTCTTTATTTAATTTTAAATAAAATTTAATTTAAATACGAGTGAGTATATATGTATGTATACGTAGACATATGTACATTATAATAAGGTAAAAAAAAAAAATTGTACAACATGTAAAATAACATTACATGATTTTATGAAGGCGTTAGAAGTATTTGGTGTGTGGGATATATTTTGTGTTGTGCTGTGTTTAAAAATATAAATTTTTTTTGTTTGTTGCTTAAACAAATATAACACACGGAACATTAAAATAAGCAACAATACAAAAGTTTATTTGAAAGAACAAAAATCGCGCCCCGTTTTTTGTTACTTAGTTTTTTTTTATGTATTAATCAATTTTTATGGTTCACTTAACCCTTCTTATTGTGTACATCGCATACGAAAGATGAGATAATCATGTAGTTCATGAACATACATAAATTTTTATATTATGCGACTGACTTAAATTAATTTATATATAGACAAACGCACAAAAACTGTGTGTTATATATTACAGAAGTGTGAAGTGGAATATAAAGTACACGGTTTTTACGGATGAGTTGATCTTATCTGTACTCGTGAAGCATAGGACTTGGTCTGGCCCAAAAAACTGGAAGATGCACTCATCTGGGCCTATGCACCAAGTGGGGCAGTCTAGCTTAGGCACAAGAATTCTGATCCAACCGTCTCGAGTAGTGCAGTGGTGTTGTATGCATTGTTCCCACTATATCTAGACAAACAAGGTTTTACAGGTGTTTAAAATAATTGTTTTCCACTCCACTTATAGAGATAGAATATTAGAGTCCTGATAACTGAAACGTATAGCAAGTTCACGATTCTCGCTCTCAAAAAACCACGATTTACCACCGATGACTGTTAGCATTCAAACAACATAAAAGACGTATCAAAAATTGTCATTCTTAAACCTCACAAAATTTCAAAGTAAAAACTAACCTTTAATTTCGTTTGAAAATTGACTTTATACCAAACATAATATCTTATTCTTACCAGTAGTCTCAAAAAATGACAATTCGAAGTTCAGAGTTCCAAAAGATTATGGAAAAATGAATATGTGTGTTAATTTTGTTTCATGAACCGCGATGCGCCACAGATTTTATACATTTACTCATTTTACCACAAGCTCTTTGCAGGTTAGTATTGGCTTTTTCAAAATACATGTATTCCCATCATTTAAAAGCTCTTGCTATCTGGATTTAAAATAACGCTGTAGGATAAAATTTCTGAAAGACGTGAGCTATCTGAAAAACAATTCGATGTGAGTAATGTTAAATAACTTTAAACATAGGACACATCTGTCCAATAAGAAAAGTAAACCCAGTTGGTTTACTTCAAAGAGTACACAGTTTATTTGCAATATTACCAAGATCATTAATAAGTCCGTAGAATAAATAAGAAAAAACAAAATTTTGACAAAACCCGATTTTATTATTCAACTCAGTTACCTGCGAAGGCGATACAACGGCTATAGCGGTTTTCCAACTTTTCGATACCACTCTGTCTTGTCAAAATAGGCCTCAATATCATTGGACTTAAATTTCTTTTCATCAAGCATTTTATTGAGATCTGGAAACAGGAAAGAGTTGCTGGGAGCTAAATCTGGAGAATATGGTGAGCGGGTAAGCAATTCCCAACTCATTCAATTTTACCATCGATTTCATCGATCTATAACACAGTGCATTGTCTTGGTGAAACAATACTTGTTTCTTTTGCAAATGTGGTCGTTTCTTTGCGATTTCAGTCTTCAATCGATCCAAAAGTGCACAGTATTGGTCGCCGTTGATGGTGGTTCCTTTTTGGAGATAGTCGATAAATGTTATTCCGTTTGCATTCCAAAATATAGACGCCATCATCTTACCGGTCGACTGTTGCGTCTTTGTTCTCTATGAATTCGGTTTGAGGACTGCTGTCCACTCAGCTGACTGTCTTTAAGATTCGTGTAATTGTGAAGCCATGACTCATTCACTGTCACATATCGACGGTAGAATTTCATGTTTGGTCGACTGTGAGCCCACGTGGCGCCCACTTTACACAGAGCTTTCGCATACCCAAATATTCGTGTCAGCTAGCTCGTGCACCTTCAATGTAGCAAACTAATACTAGAATTATTCTACGCTTCAACGCATTTCAAGCGAAGCACAGTGTACGTATTGTGTCGAGCGTTAGACTTTAAGCGAACTTCTGGCCACAAAATGACTGATGTGTAGCCTAGCATTTTTAGAATCAAAACTTCACAAGTAAATGAAGAAAGCATTTTTGGAGAAAACTCTGAAGAATAACGAAAAGCTTTTCTGTATAATTGTCGAAAGATAGAAGTACCATTTTTGAAATTTGATATTCAGATGATATTTCCAAGAAAGTTTATTATGTTAAATGGCATTAAGATATTGATTACGAATAAGTCAAAAAAAACTTTTTATTGATGTGATTGGCCATCACTAGAATAACTGGCCATTATTTTGCTTAGTTCACCATACTGCCTAACTAGTGTAAATATATACTGGATAGAAAACAACGAGCACCCTAAGAGGCGAATATATAATATAAGTTTTAGTCATTGCACCAGAAATGACGGTATTTCATTAAAGGTCTTAGATCCTAACACAATATGGTACACGACGTGATGCAACTCAACGTGGATTTCTGAATTCCTATTTATTTCCAATTTCGGGAAGTATTCTTCGGATGGTATTCTCTTTACAGGACAGAATACATTCGTTGTGATTATATTTTGTATTTTTATTTAACAGTTCTTGTATGGCTCTTACTCCGCACAAGTATACAGCTTAAGTCGAACTTTATTGCTACTTTCTCGTATAATTTCTCTATTTTGAAAATAATTTTGCCATTTCACTTTAATAGGTGTCTGTTTTAAACTTTGTATGGGTTTTCAAACAGATGGATATTACGCATGTGATGTTGGTTTATCTAACTTAGATAGAGTTGTTACAACTTACGTATCGATCTTCCAGATAATCTTAGTGGAGTGTTACAGACCTTTTTAAGTGCTCCTTCTCTGAAATATATATCAGAAATGATTTAGAATTGTTTCACATATTCTGTGTATATAGCTGATCGTTGCTGATATAAAACCTTCGTAAATCCAAACTTTTACAACTTCATACTTGTCATTAAAGAAAATCTTTCTAATTTTATATTGTAAATATTTTCTCTAATGACAAGTATGAATTCTCCAAATGTCAATTATCAAGCTGTTCTTTTTCAATGAAAGAACGTAGTTTTGGTCAGCTTCAGGTTAAGCCCCCTTACAAAGTATTTCTAAGCACTGAGTAACCGATGAAATCAAGCACTGAGTAACCGCTTCTAATTATGAAGTATTGTAAGTGGGGCTTACATGCTATTAAGTACCGCTATGACGTATTGTAATTGGGGTAGGGATAGATACAAGCGATATTTTGAAAAAGATTCAGTTTACCAATTGAAGATTCTACTTAAACCACTGGTCACCAAACAACAGATGCATGAGTTAGCATTCGTAGAACCAGTGATTTGTAGATAAAATACAGCATTTTATGGGATAACCAAAGGCATTACTAAAAGAATTAAAACATTGTCAAAAACTAGCAGTGGCTTTTTGTGGTTTATAGTCCAGATGATGCTTCACAGAAATAAGCATCCAGAAAAACACCAAAGTGTTTGACGTAGGCTGAGTTATTCACCTTACATCCGAAAAGTGGTAGTACCCAAAAAGCTGCAGTGTTCCTACGTCATGTAAATACAGCCAAATTCGTTTTGTGACGGATTCACATGCAAACCCCTATCCAGACACCACTGTTCAATAATGAGAAGAGCGTGTTGAGTTAAATCTGATTAGACACTCAGGTGTTTGCCTGAAACTGACAGAACCAGATCGTCAGCATAACTTGGATCACATAACCGGACTCACGAAGAATAACAAGAAGTTAATTGCGGGCATCCTCTGGGAGCTTTGACCGAAGTAAAGGAATCCTCAACCTCGCATATTACTATGTGATTTTCAAGCATGCATTCCATACGTTTGATGATATTGGTTTCGAAACCAAATTAAGTAAAAGCATTTGTAATCGAGACGAAAGTAGAATTATCGAAGTTTCCGGTAATATCCAGAAAAGTGCCAAAAACTCGTTGCTGTGAATAGATCTATCAATCCTAGTTACGAGTTCATTTACGGCAGTTTCACACTATTTGCCCATTCTGTAATGTTGATTTCTCATGAACCTATCAACAATCTGTTGCAATAGTTTTACAGCCCGAAAAATGGGCAGTGAGAAGTAGGTCACCTATTTCCTTTATAGTGAAAAGTAAGCTTACTATTAGGTAGATTTTACAACAGCAAGATAAGCTTAATTTCCTTACAGAAGATTACCCAGGATAATCTCCGTGATGTTCTTAATTCTTTTTCGTGAAGTTATGGAGCTATCCCAATCAGATTCAAGATAAGATATTCTGGTATTATTATAAAGCTTTCTATGGTGGCTTTCATAAACCGTTTTAGAGAAGAGCGCCTGAAAGGTTTGTTGCGAGTTATTTGGTTAGAGATAAGTGGACACGAAATCCAGACTACACTCCTCAATGAGAGATGCATTAATATTGCACGCAATGGTTCCCGCGGTAGAAGTCTGCCACCGGGTGTATTAGGTCCAGAAACAAAACCATCAAGATTTTGTTGATTAAACAGTTTTTGTACGGCCCATGCATTTTGATTGCTAACGTCGACTTTCATTAGGATTGTTGTGGGATGTCTACTAAGTGAAGCGATCTGTTTGATTTAAGGGTCGTTTAGGTGTTCGATTTAGTATTTAAATTCTGCCCTGTATTATTTGAAATGCTGAAACAGTACATAAGAGGTTGGACTAGGTTCTCTACTTTGCTGCATACAACAATACAAATGAGTGTTGGAAAGACCACCACACTACACTTATACTTGTTTTACATAATGAAGCTTTTTTTTAGAAACCAAGCTTTTATCAAAACAAAAACCCAAAAAAGTGAAATTTTTGTATTTGTAATCAATTTACATATATCGATATATTTTATTAGATTAAATTTTTTATTTGTTTAAAATATAAATTATATTATTGATATTTAAATTTATCGATATTGTTTATTTTATATACAATCTGAAACTATAAATTTCATTTTAAAGTGATTTAGTAATTTTGATGTTATTATATATGTGGATGAGCGTATGTATGTGTATTTGTGTGTGTGGTTTATTAACAAAATTCTTCAAGCTGTTTCGGTGGCGGTGCGGTTAATAAAACGCTTTTATCGTGGGTTTTGATTAATTTTCCATAATGAATTGAAATGATGACATTTTTTTATATATTATAATTTTGGTCATTTAAGAGGTTGGAGAGACAAAATATTGATTTATTTTGTAATAACTACTTTAACCATTATTTATTTGTTTCAACAGCATAAACGATATTTTTTTTTTGTTTTGGCCAGCTTGAATGTCGCGTGCTGTTCATATTAAAATTTATATTATACGTATATCGTATATAATTTGCTGAGTTCACAAATATAACAACAAATAGTTTATATGAATGACCGCTTATTGAGTACGCCCGATTCGATTCATAAGTTAAAATTTTTGTGTAATTTAACACCTAGAACTAAAAATTTAGAATATCTATATAAGCCGAAATACAAATTAGACCATGATAAACCACTGTGTGTGCATACAGTATGTTGAATATATAAATTGGCTGATTCATTGATTGTAAATAATTTTTCGTGTATGTCTGTTTACACATATAAGGAGGTATACAATATAGCTATTTCATGTTCTAGGTCAAAATACTGCACCTGGTATTAGAAAATTGAGAACTAAAAAATGAAAATTTAAATTGCATAGAAAAAATCGAACAAATAAGCAACTAATATAATGCACGTCAATCACGAACTAAATTAGAGAGATTACGTACACACATATTATATTGCATAGTATTGCAGACTACTGTAAGAACTTGTGTAATTGAATGAAATGTTGATAATTGACTTAATTGTTTGGAAATAATACCTACTTAAATTAACAATGACAAAATTGGTTGGCATTTATGACATATGTCAAAAGGCTTTATTGACATACTTTTTCTATATCATTCGATCTATAGAGGAATTTCAATACGATATTTTTGCTATCGAACCACTTCATGAATATTCATACACAAAAGTGCATTTTGTTCGATTAAAAAACTGTAATTCAATGTTGTTGGCATTTCGTTTATAAATATTTTATTAAATTAAACACGAAAATGATTAAATTTTATTAACTTAAACTAAATCGAACAGAGCTTCTCATATGTGGTAGTACAGTAATTCCTTTCATCGCTTCAAGACGTAAAATCAATGAGAGGTGCGGACATCCATAGTGATCATCAATTGGTAATATTACAATTCAAAATCAAACCGGTCACCATAAAACACAACAAGTCAAATAGGAGAAAATTCAACATCGAAAGATTAAAGAATAGCGAAACAAAGCAGACCTTCAATGACATGCTCGAAACAGCTGCAAACTCGCTCGGATACCAGGATCGCCCGCACAAACCATGGATGACAGACACCACATGACTGAAAATTGATGAACGGGAATTCTCAAATTACCAGCAACAAAAATTGAACCAGCACAACTGTAATATAAAGGAAATACGAAAGCACGGCAAAAGAAATTAAGAAATTGGCAACAGCGGATGGTCAAAATAAAATATGCCAACATACCACCCATAAAGGATCAAAATGGTCAAATACAAACAACAGACGAAGCACAGCAAAGGCAGAATACATCGGCGATGGAACACCAACTAGCTCGGTAAATTTCACATTACCCAATAACGCTGACAACCAAACCATTAACACTCATCCAACAACGGAGCGGATAGTGTAATTGAGAAATTGAAAAACAACAAGACACACGGAATGGATAACATGGACACGCTACATCCACAGCGATGAAAACCATAACAACAGGCGTTATGGTTTTCATAACGCCTGTTATATGGACCATGAGTAAAATACCGCGGAAAAATGCCTGACCATAATGATTCCTATGAAAGGCGACCTAAGGGAATGTAAAAATTGGCGAGGTATATCGCTCCTTAGCACAATAATCAAGGTACTATCAATGATCACCATCAAAAGAATATCGCCTACAATAAACACGAAACTTACAAAAGAACAAGCTGGATTCAGACCACGTCGAAGTTGCACTGATCATGTAAATACAGTTCGCATCATCATAGAGCAATCAAATGAATGGAACTCATCACAATACCTTCTCCTCCTGGATTTCGAACGCGCGTTCAACATCATACACAGGAATGCCATATGGAAGATACTTTGCGAAATGGGCATACCGTCATACAACAATCATGGAGTACGGCAAGGATGTGTACTTTCACCACTACTGTTCCTAGTAGTATTAGATCGTGTCATGAAGAAAATGGACGGTGAGTCACCCAATGGCATTCAATGGGGATTAACGAACAAACTCAATGACCTGGATTACGCAGACGCTATATATGCCTGCTATTCATACATATTCCGATATGCAGCAGAAAACACAGAAACTAGCGAACGAAGTTGTTTTAAAATTCAACATCAATAAGACAACGAGCCTCAATAGTACAATAACCACACCAATAAGCATCAACCAACAAGTAACCGAACATGTTAAAGAATTCGTATACCTCGGTTGTACTCTATCAATAACCGGTGGCACAGAAGAAGATTTCCTTAATCTCGCGAAACATCAAAATACGGAATTCATGCGTGAAATCAGTGCTTTTTTACGGCTGCGAAACATGGAGACAAACTCGGCAGATCACAAACAAGATACAAGTGCTTCGGGCCTAATAAAATATCCAATACCGAGCTACATAGGCAGACATATCAAGAGAAGATTGAAACTGATAGGAAGGCATAAATGGAGATGGAACTCGAACGGCACTAGAATGGATCCGACCAGGAAAGAGAAAAGTAGGAAGACCATCTGTAACGTGGAAGCGAACGATAATTGCGGAAGCCAAACAAATTGGAAAATCAAGGGATGAAATAAAATCAGTGCCCCCAACAGAGTTAGACGGAAAAGTCTAGAAGACGCGTGCGTTCTTTTATTCAGAAACTTGTGATCTGCTTTCGACACAAACAACATAACACTGAGCAATTCATGGGTAATCTACCAACACCAAGAGTAACACCAGGGAGACCTGTTGCAAAAACAGGTAACGATTATGCTAGACCCATTCAGTTAAGAAAAACCAAAGAAAGGCGCAACAAGGCGTACAAGGGATACATTGCTTAAGAGATTCACTTCCAGGCGAGGGAATTACACTGATATCTTTTCAAACAATGGATCTTATTATGTTGGAGCTAACTCCCAAATGAGGCAAAATTATTACAGCGCAATAACATCGCTAGCACAAATAATAGCTCTAACTGAAACCACTTGACATTTCATACCGTACTATATTAAAGCTTTCGGTCACTGTATCATTTTTATGTTGCTCAAAATGACTTTTGGACGGTTCAATCTTTATCGTAGAATGATAAGTTCCTATATTTTATCTTATTATTACTCGTATTCTAGTACAATTTAAACCAATGAAAATTAGCACAATGAGATAATACAATGAGATACTCCTCTCGTATATGGAGTAACAAAATATGACTCTTAAATGTTTAAGGTTGGGTCGGGCTTTGAATTGTAAGGTTGTATCGCAAATGTTAAATAACCATCTAGGATACACGAAGAAATCTGCTCGATGGGTTCTACGAATTTTAAATGAGACCAAAAATAGGCTCGAGTGCATTTCGTAATAAAATTCAAATAAGGGCAGTCAAGCAACTTTAGTATAGTCATTACTGGTAGTGAGTATTGATTCTATAAGTAATATCCGGAAATTAAACAGCAGTCTATGGTATGGAGCCCAACAGGAGCAAACCCACAACAAAATTTCCCCTGGAAAAAGGGTCAGACGGTAAAGACAACATGGTGTACCGAAGACTGCTTACAAATTGTACAATATTTTTTTGAAAACCCAGAAGAAAGGGACACTAATTTTTACATCATAACAACCCACCAGTGCACGCTGAAATAACGAGTAATTTTATTGCAATCTCTAGAAATACGACCAGCACCATATTCCCCGGATCTAGCACTTTGTGATTTCTGGTTATTTCCAAATATAAAAATGAATTTGTGGAGATTCGTCTATAGCAGTATCGCGGAGATTAATAATGATGCGGTTCATTTTGAAGTTGATAAGAATTAATTTAGTCCCGCTAAAGTCTCCGGGATAAGAGTCCCGCTACCATTATGGCCACTCAGCGGAAATTGCGTTTAAAATATCCTAATCGTCCAGTTCCTCACAAGCCCAATAGCTATCGTTTCTGATAGTGTTGCAGAGTCTCCAAAAACATTAATTCGGAGACGTGGTTCCCAGTTACAAATTTCTGCACGTATTCCAAGGCGAATTTTGAAAACACAACAATTCAACTAGTCCAAAAATTGCTACCGAGTGAACCTAATCAACGAGTTGAGTACAGTAATGCAATCCTATCGCTGTCTGGTGAAATTGAAGATGAAGCCCAATTTTATCTCAGTGGGCAAAACAGTCGTGTTTTGGGAACACAGAATCATCAATTAATTCACCAAACATCATTGCATCCACTCAAAACAACTGTATGGTGCGTGGTATATGCATGCTGGAAATATTATTGATTTCTTTTTTCTCAGAATGATCAAGGTGTTGAACTTACTGATACTGCCGAACGGTACCAAGACATGATTCGTTGCCTGGAATGGAAGATCCAGGACTAGAGGATATGTGGTTTCATCAAGCATACACAGCCCGGCGATTTTTTTCCAATCAACGAAAAAAAAAATGTAAAGACCAAATAAAGTTTTTATGAGCAGGTAATGAAAACGATAGCGGGACTTTGTTGAATTTACTTCTTCACCCAGAGAAATCAAAGTACGTATTGTTCCTATAGCGGATTATCAATGGAAAAAGTACGGATGAAATTCAACTGAAAAAGTTATTCATAAAAAGAATTTATTATGCATAAATGATTAGTCATTTATCATACCAGTTTGGAATGAATTGTTTAAGCTTTATGCATATTTCGTCATGTTAAGTTCCAGAATAGGAAATTATTTTGGAATAAATAGTGCAAAATATCACACAGCTTCACGCATATTTCGGAATGATAAATTCCAGATTAACAAATTTTTTGGGAATAAATTGTGCGAAATTCAGAATGAAATTGTTTTGGAGTAAATTGTGCAAAATGTCAGAGAGGTTTATCCATATTTCGGCATAGTAAATTCCAGCATACGTGAATATAATACAAGAACTTTGAATAAATAATGAACAGATACGAACTTTTTATTCCTGATGACGGTTTGTATTATGCTTACAGGTAAATAGATGTAGATTGTTGAATACTTCTTAGGTGTGAGCTATCCCGTTCCTGAATAATTCCAAATAGATATATTTAAATATTTGTTTAAATTAAAAACAGTTATAAATACTATTAGCGTTGCTTAATTTACTAGTTTTATTTAGATCAAATTACACTTCATTTTAAATTTAATAAAATCTAATTTCATTAATTTCTTGTTTTTTTTTTGAAAAGTTTCGGATAATTTCAATGGCAGATTTGTCTTTTAGATTTTTCACGAATAGTTAATTTATCTTAGTTTTAAAACTTTCCCAGTAGTGTAGTAGTTTTCCGTGATTTATTGGAAACAGTTTTTGAAAATCTAGCTCGACCTGAAATGTAAGTGAATAATTTATTGTTAGTACTAGTTATCTCCCCCACCCCTCACTTCCTTTGTTCACCTGTCCTCAACTGCCCCAGACTCCCCTCACCCACCCACACCGCCACTGCCCCCCATTTCTCCATCCTTGAATATCTCCCCCACTTTCCACCACCTGCTCTACCTCCCACACCTCCACCAATTCCTTCACCTCTCCCTACTTTCCCCTACCTCCTCCGTCGTCCTACCTCCCCCACGTTTCTTGCAATTTATATAAAATATACTCAAATGTACTCTGCAATTTATATGATATACGACTAGATGCTCATTATGTTTTGATCGGAAAAATGAATGTTTATGTTGTCTGAAAACTATTAACCTCTTATTTTCAAAAGAAATTGGTCATATAAACTAATATTTTTAACTATAAAAAGAATTGTGCCTGACTTTATTAGTATTTGTTGATAAAATATATTATATAATAGTTTATACATACCAATCGAAAACCAGATGATTTCTTGTATAATGGCCATTCAGTTAAGATTATACTCGTATCGCTATTTTGTAGATTTCGCTTTCTAATACTCCAAGTAGCGACTCATTTAGTTTCTATTACTGCCCAGGGAGTACAATGCACTTTCAATCAATCTTTTATTTCCGTGTTTGTGTTATCGTCTTCGGTATTATCGTCGGTTGTATCACTGTTGTTGTTGTTGGAAACATCTACACAAAATGTTAAATGTAAGTATGTATGACAAATATAAAATGTTTATGTCGGCATGTAGCATAATTTAACAGTTATTAAAAAGAAAATATGACACAATCTGACTAACCAGCTGTAAAATTTAAAAAAAAAAATCGTTAAATTCCGTAAGCATGTTTACTGGCAGACTATAGTTTCCACCTAAATCAATTTTCAGAGCATTTATATACAGCAATTTTATTGTATTGAACTGTACAACCTATTTTGAGCTTTCAGCTCATTCTCAATATATGTACAGTTCAAGTCAAAATATTTAAAACAGATGGCCCTCAAACATTTCATACTTCCACTTATGTTGGATATACCTGAAGTAAAGGTTTCCTGTGTTTCTCGACGCTGTCTTTTAATCGCAGTAAAATAACCACTTATTATACAACTTGCCCGTTGGATTGGTGTGTTGCTTGAAATAGTAATCCTGAAACAAATATTAATCACATTTTAAAGTACAGAAAATTACTATAAGGTGCAATAGATTGATACTAATTTTCGAAATTTAAAAATACCCATTTCTGTGTAGATATCACTTACAGAGTTTTCTTCAGGAAACATAATTTTTATTTGTCTGGTTACATCACGAAAAATGTCGAGAGGCATGGCATGATTGTTGTTGACGAACTTATTTACTATAAATGTACAGAAAAATTTCCTACACGCAGGCGTAAAACTAGGAGGTGTTTTGTTATTGTATAAACTTTGAATTCGGGCACCATTTGAGCTTTCAAAAAAAATTTTTAAATCCATAAATAAATAGTGATGATTTAAATTATACTAATAGTAAAAATAAATAAGAAAATTATTTACGAAATTAAATCCGTATGACGAGGAACATGAACTTAACGATGAATTACTTCTTTTGTTAGTTTCTAGATCGGACCACGAAAGTGAACTAGAGTTTGATACTGTGGCACTTTCACTTGAGACAATGTTCTATAACAAAATAATTACATATGCATATTAGCTATTACTGAAATTAGAATAATAAATTTAGTTACTACAAACATTTTTTTTTCAATTCGTTGAGGCGAGCACGAAACTCCACGCGGTTGCCAAGATCATTTTTAAAAATATCGCATTTCCGTTAAATACGCGAGACTTTCAAGATCAATATTGAACTCTTAAATAATGGGAAAAAAATGGTTCAAATTTGTTCGAGGAAAAAATGTTGTTATTAGGTACATAATTATATTGGTAAAATTGGTTCTATTGGCCATTCCTTAAGAAGATTCTGAAAGTTTAATACAGATTCTATATCTATTGTTTCATTGTTAGTATTGATAAAATCTGTTTTATCTTCATTTGATGTAATAGTGGGATTACTAGAATCTTCCATATTGATAAACTAGATTAAATTAAACTATAAAAAATCACGTGGGTTAAAAGTTACATAAAAATTTATGTAGTAGTAAACTTACCGTTTATGTTAAAACCTATATATTCGTATTTCGTATATTATTATTATTGATGGTATCGAATAAACTAATAATTATTATTTGCACTGCACTACTAAAGTCTACTAAAAATATTATTTGCATTTTCAAATCTAATTTTTCATTTAATCAAACAATTAATTTTTAATTTCACTTTATCACACAAACACAACTAAATTGTTCAACATCTACAGTGGGACTGTTAAATGTGAATTCTGTCTGGAGAACAGTAAACCGATTGTGTAACTGTGCCTATTAGGATGGAATAATTCATTTCGTTGCATAGTTAATAGTTTCTTATTCATAAATTATTCTTTTATTTGTATCATCCGCAGAACTGCATGAAATGAACAAATATAAATTAGTCAGGATTGTATCATGCACCACAAAGAGTTTATTAAACATAATATCTATCATAATCCATGAGTTAATAAGAATGATTCAATCACAGTTTTGCGAAATAAAACAACCCGCAAGAAGGCAGTGTTGTTGAAAATATTAATAGAAATCATGATTTATGATTAATCTGAAATAAATTTTTAAGCATCAAATATTCAAGCTTAGGAATATTTTATAAAAGCTAGGAAGAAATTAATCTTAATTGAATCATATGTGGTTAATTGTATTCCTAGGAGAATATTCCGTGATTAATCATAATAAGTGAATATACTTTTCTCTGGGTGTTGCTAGTAGGATGAGGTAAATATCTGAAGTAAGAACAGGATGTACTCTGTTGTAGTTCTACAATATTAATGTAAGTTCTGTCTTAGAAGAGTAGAACCAGCAAAAATACTGACTCTTAGAAAACTGTGTTGTTACTTGATCTGGTCTTTTAAGATTAAAGTTCTTTTGTTGGTTGTTTACAAAAATTTTCAAATGTTGGCTTTTGACAAAGTTACAACGTACACAAAACTATACCAAATTTTCATGAACATGCATAATTTTTTAAACTATATCATTTATAACAAATATATAATGCACAAATAACATTACAAAAAAAACACAACATGAGAACTGTAAATACAATTAAATTTGCAACAATATAAGAATATATAATAACGATTTTATATAACAAGTATGAAAGGTTAAAAATGTGCATATATATGAAATAAGAAATAAGAAGAAAATATGTTGAAGAACAATCAAGAACAAGAGAAAAATCTGCTGCTGTTGCACATTAAGCTTCTGTTGATATTGTTGTTATTTTACCACCACAATCGCGTACATGTCGAAATTTTTCTTGTATACACGATACCATATCGTATTGAAAATGAATAAAAAAAAACTTTAAATATCCGAAAACTAAGCCAAAATGAAATAAATTATTTCACACAATTTAATATAATAAAATTAAAACAATTAAATTTTTTTTTATTTTGTTCAGTATCGGCGCGATTTTCTTATACAGTTTTGTAATCGCACGATTTTCTTAACACCTGTGTTACGAAATGTCTTATTGTCTTTCGCATTGTGTTCCAATTGAATGAAAAACTGTTGCGCACTTTTCTTGTTCATTCTCTACATTAATATGTAGATTATATTGTTGTTGTAATCTTGGATCAAATGAAAGGCCGTATGTGACTTTCTGATCCAATACCACACTCGTTTTAAATCGGTGGCAATCGTTACAAGCCAGAGAGTGGATTCAATTCAACTCAAGCTTCGAGACCACACATTTAGAGGTATTGATGTGTTGTACCTAATCCGACATGATGATGTTTGTTCCGAGAAGGTGGCTGATTAATTAACTCGAGCTATTCTTATATTCGGTAATATCAATAAACCTAAAACTGCCAGTTTTGATCAATGTCAAAAGCTGACTGTAAACTCCTAGATTCAAGGCCGTAACTCATTTTTTTACTAAATACTTAAATTGCGATTACACATTGCTTAGATTTTATACTTTCTGAAACTCAGCATTAATTCAATTAAGTTTTCAACATCTATTATCAAAACCGTCTCAAATTCTAAATTGTTCTGCTATTATTCTTTAAGGTGACCTTGAAACACGAACCACTTTTTCATCCGAGATTTTTGTTGCTCAGTGCAAGACGACGCTTATCGTCAAACTATTCATTTTACTGCTAAGTTCTAATCATTTGATGCCGACTTGGGGCATACTTTGAATACATTGCTCTGCTTTGAAATAATATATTTTGTAAACAAATTTTCTATTTCTGTCAGACTGTTGTGAAGAAGTACTGTCCTGAAAACTGTCAAAATTTGAATATGTTTTAGTACCTCTGATTAGAATAGAATAGATTTCAAAAGACCTTTAATGTGCACAACCTTGTTTTACTTCTAGGGCGTAAAAGTAGCAGAATCTATATTTTAACTCAACTTCTATGTGCAAAGATGACATAAAAGACCTTCTGGTATGTTACAAAATATAAGAACAACTCTGTATAGAGAGTATCAGTTATCCCTGGTCCTATAGAGGGTTAATGAGGCTACGTAGCCATGTACTCGAGTAAGCAATTTAAGAATCATATTCTTCACATATAGTTTGAATGTCTGTAGCTTATATGTTAAAGAGACGGTCTTATAATCTCTGGCTATTCCACTGACGCTTAAATTATTGGTTTTGGCGAACTTTGTTTTAAGATGTGGATAGGTAAATGAACTTCTTAATATTCGCACTGGCGAAGAGTTTTTATGACAGGTCAAATATATGAACAATGTTCCAACTGGGATCTGACACAATTTGCATTACTTAAATGTAAGAATTATACTTTAATTTGGATCTTAAAGTTTGTATACGATTTTGTAGATTGTAAGTGTTTCAGATGGAGTAAAGTAAAACTTACATCATCGATATCTAGAACATTTGGCAGCAGCAATCACTGCTTTGTGCATTTGTTTAATATAAAACATTTTCTTTAAGAACCTAAAATATTTCAGACGTTTATAGCCAAGCTCGATTTGCCAATCAGAAAAGATGATGAATATCAATCATAATTCAAACCTGTTGGCGTCATCCCATTCATAGCAAATATGGAGGAAACGACTTTTGATTAATGAGATTAATGAAGGCACCTTTTCTCACAGTTCGGTTATGATATTGATTAAGTCATCTGCTGAACGTCTCGGAAAAATTACCTGACAATCATCCAAATACTTCATCAGCTTGGAATTAATTAGTTTTAAACGCACCGAGATAATAGTTATGTACGATAAAACAAAAGATGAAAGAAGCCGATTATAATTGTTGGAGAGACTAGAAGAAACTTACTGTTCTATATCTGTGAGAATGACAGTTAAAAATCTTGAAGGAAATTTGCGTAAGCTGAACACTCTCTTGATCTGACCACGACTTTTGAAATTCCACTGTTTTAAGCCGATGATAGTCAGAGTTTCCTAAAGAGGAACCGGTACATACATAGTACTTCATTGTAGATGACCTATATCATTGACCTGATCTGGGGTTTTCGTAGACTGATCCACGACCTGTGTTGTTGGTTCTAAGCTACACAAATTTCAGCCGCCTTATCAGATAACGGATTTAGAATATAGATGCCATTTGTCAGTGTGAACATTGAAATCACCTGCCACGACGATATCGGGGGTCAGTAATTTCTGAAGAATATACTAAATGGAACCTGTCAAAGGATCAAAACCATTTAGACTGTTTGGAATATTTGAGTTTTCGATAAAGACCACTAACGAGAGGGTGTGTCTCAAAACATGGATTTCAACCAATATATTGCTGAACTCAGTATTCGTACTTCGGGTTAAAACGATGAAAATGGAATAAGGTATATCGTTGTGGATATAATTGGTCAGTCATTTGTGTTGAATGAATTGATGGATTAAGGAATAACTAATGATACAGATGACTGATAGATCACCCTTTGTTTTATGAAATCATCATGATGACGTTTGTAAGAGTCCGCTAATGTAACAGACCTGGACAAAAACATTTGCTTCACGACACAAAAATAAACTTACAGAACACAAGACTAGCGTTTAGTCGGCAAAAAGTAAGCCTTGTTCTAAAGACGTGAAAGAGAATGAGAATGTATAGATACATGTGCTTGGGAAAATACTAAGAATCAAATGCATTTAAACAGAAGTTCTATTTAATCTGAGAAAAGGAAAATAACCAAAATGAAGCTTTATCCGCTTAAATCGCAAAGCTAACATGATTTGTAACATCAACATCTGAGTAAAGCTACATTGACCATTTAAGTATAATTCAAATTGAATTATTAGCAATTATTAGCAAAGAAGACCAGCGACTATATAGTTAAATTGTGTAACGTCTTTATTAGCGTTATGACTGATAAGGCTAAATCATGTAAAAGAATAGAACTTTTTTTTCTCTTAAAAAGACGATTGATCAGTTTACTTAGAAATACCAAATGCTATCCTCCTTCACATATAGGTTCAACTACAACAGTAATATTTTAACTATACCAGTAATGTTCCACAAAGTTCAATTAAACAGAAATCTCTATATTCAACCAAATATTAGACACCTGTGAACCATCATCTCACCCTGGCATGTATATATAAGACACGAAACACATCAAAAACAAAATAATACATCTATTTGCGGTTGATATAATAAAATATAGTTTTTTTTGTAACAAAATATATTTATTGTGTTATTAAATGATTAATTTAAGAAACCACTAAAATTAATATAAGTTTCTTTAAATGATCTTTAATTCAAAAAGCAACAGTAAAAATAAAATATATAATTCTTTACTTTATTTTGCGGTCGACACCAAGAATTGAAATTATTTTACACAGGCACCTTTACTTCTTTGTAATATATATCGTATTTGTCTTGTGTCTCAATTATATGTCGATGGCATAGGACCGAGAATAATTTTGCGATTACATAAAGTCTAATTTTAGGAACCAAAGGTCGTAATCCTATTACATATCATTTTTTATTTTTTTATAATCGTCTCGATGACTTTTAAGATAAACTCTTTTCTCTCGAAATGTCTTAATAACAATGGTCTCCTTCCTTTTTCCCATTTTTACGTTATTTATTTAGGAATTACTCTTGTTACAAGCGAACACACACACACAGAATACAATAACATAATCTGATAACAAAAAAAAATGTACACTAAGCCGGAAACATGTTTAGAACTAAAAAAAAACTTATAAAATGGAATTACCAATTGATATTATAAAAAAAATATCTTATTTATTTATTATTACGGTCGAATGTTGTAAAAAAATATAAAATTAAAACTTAATTCTATGATGGATTTATAATTCTTTTATATGTAAGGCGTTTTTTCGTCGTATTTCCAATCTTAGCTGTTATACACCACACAGTGGATACAATTTATTTTCCCGCCGTTTGTCTTAGACTCGTACATATACATAATTTCTTACTGTCTATTACATATATGTACAGTAGTTGTAATTTTTTTAATTTAAAAACTGTCATACATTTATATTGCCATGTTGCAAGCAGAAGAATACAATAACAACTGATATGAGTATGAGAAAAAAAACTACATCTACGAGTATCTGCTTCAGTTGCACTTTACAAACATTTATATAATCATAAAACTATGCTATGTAGAAGAAATGAAGACAAGAAGTTTAATTGAAGAAATTATTATTCAGAACCAATTAACATCTAATATTCTGCTTATGCAATACAATATTAACTGACTGTATATACATTTCTTGTACAGTTTAACAGTTTAATAACATGTCTCAGTCAACAACATACAAGGTTCGTACGTTTTACGGATTAGAATGTGTAATTAGATGAACTGTTTTCTGCATAAGTCAAACGATGCTAAGTTGAACAGTATACGTGTAACTGTCATACATTATCGTGGCAAGAATTACTCCCCTAGCGAAGGAAATTATTGGTTACTACCAAGCAGGAATCCGTCCGAATCGGTCAGTCATTGATCAAGTTTTTGCGCTACGGATGATTCTTTCCAAGTACTACGAAACATCTCGCGATGTACACCAGTTATTCCTAGATTTCAAGCAAGCCTATGACTCAATCAATCGCAAGAGTTTATGGTATGCGCTTGAATATTTAGGAACAGGGCATTGAAAAATATTCCGACAATCCAATCAACATATGCAGTTGATATTTGTGTGATTGGATTAGATGGCAAAGAAGTGAAAGAGATACTTAATCCACTGCAACCGTGTTCAGTTTCCGCTGGTCTCAAAATCAATGAGTTTAAAACCAAATATTTGATCGCTGGTTTTCGAAACCTAGACGCAATTTATTTCAGCAGTGGTAACCACACATATGAAGAAGTAATGCGATTTAAATATCTTGGACCTCTCATTACTCACGATAATAGTGTGGGATAGGATATCAAGATTCACCTTGCCACTGGAAATTGGCTTTATATCCTACGTCCACTTCTGAAATCAAAATATCTTGCAAATACGGATAAGCTTAAATTATGAGACGCTGGCTCGGTCACGAATGATACAGCGATTTTTGAAGGGTGAGCCATCTTTCGGTAGACGAAGAGGTCACTGTCGGCGACGATGGCTCCACGATCTGGCATCTTCTAATTGTTTGCAACAGTAAGAAGATCTGGCTTGTGATCGAAACCGTGTAGGTGTAATGATACTGGGAGATGTAATCGTAACAAATCAATGACGTCATCAGATATTTTTTTTGATTATTTTGTTACTACTTCACTATTGTGGCGTGACTGTTCGTCGTATTTGTGAACGCCACAACCGATGGAGTCAGATTGTTGACACTAATGAGCCACTATAAAAGTCGTAAATCAAACCAAAAACGTCCATTTATTTCCACATCTGATACAGTCCAAGGTATTGATTTATTTATTTTTTTGTCTTTTTGTGGTGCTGTCTGTCACTCAGGCTCTAATGGCCCATTGTGACTTCTCACTATATTACTGTTCGTTCCGGCTATAGGTCCGATTTTTCAGTAGAATCCATCTGCACATTGCATAGCTCCATGCCAGCCTATAGTACTGACAAAGAAGATGGGACGGCACACGGATGCTAACCTCAACAGAGTCTCAGATGAGTACATTCTCACCACCGATCGTACCGCCCGTACGATCGATGGCGAAAATCCCTTTTCGCATCCTACCCCTATCGGTATTCGAACCCGGTACTTCCCACACCGTGCCGCAGTGTTTTAACCACTGTGCCATATAGGCGGTTATCTCTGAATTAATATGACCCAATATCGAAAATGTCTGAAATTGCTGCTGGATTGCGTTGAATGTAAACATCACTAACGCACTACAACTACTAACATCACTACAACACCTTCATTGAGTTCTAATCTTTCTGAAAATTATTAACAATCGCCTTAACTTGCTCGCGTGAAGGTAAATAGTGCTTATTTTTTAATACAAAGTTCTGTTTTTGCCAATACGCATTTAACCGTGTTTATGACCAAACAGAATTCCGACAACGTCACAAATTATTTCGAGATATTTAACAGTAGGGGTTGCATTACCGGTAAACGGTAAATAAATTTACCAGTTTTTTCGTCCAAATTTCCGGTAAAATTATATATTTACCGATAAATTTAAGTTTAACACTTTTAGATAAAATAAATCAAATAGTTTGTTAAAACGAGATGAGGCAGTTCATTACACATTATTCAGTCAAATCCAAAACACTGTCGGCGGCTACCATCAGGACTGATTAAAAATTATTTTAAGAGTTCAACTGATGATTCAAGAATGGTAGCCAAAGATGGTATGTATAATTTTGTACCTCTTATGGATTAAGAAATTGACTAACCGCCAAAGAATATTCCGTCCCAAAATCGTGAAATTCAATAAGAAATATTGTAATGGCCTACGCAGAAAAAAACACGTGTCGTAATCAAATTGCAAACCAAGAATATGGAATCAATTTTAGCAACTTTGTTGCAATAGCAAATGGCGCAACAGTGATGAAAAAGATAGGATCACGTTTAAATAGTCATCATCAGTTGTGTTTTACGAATGGTATCCAACTGGCAGTAATTACAGTTTTGTACAAGAAAAATGATGCGTTATAAAATGAAGCTACTTGCTTTGAAAGCTATGAAGAAGACGGGAGTTTCTGAGGGTTTAAATGTAATAACAACAGATGATTCGCAAGACTATATCCGGTTATCAATAAAATACGACAAATAGCAAAGATATTTCGGCGTGCAACCACCAAAAACGATTTGCTGGAACAATTCTTCAAATTAAAATCTGCTGTTCGAAAAAGATTGATAGCCTTAAATATCGACATCAGCATTTTAAAACATTAATTTAACCTAATTAATGAAATTATAAAGGCACTGGAACATGTACAATTTGCAGTAGAATCGTAAAGCTCATTTAAGTTTCTACAAAATCCGATGGATTATGGCAGAGCAACTGATAATATAAATTATGGTTTGTTCAATTTACGAAGGAGAACTGCAACAGTAGAAAATATTGTATAAGCATTATTGAGCGTTTTAGTATAAAAATTGCAGATTGTTTTAGGATGACAATTATACTAAATCAACTCGTCATTCAGACGAAACACAATGTAAATTTTAATTATGGGATCAATACCAAAATTATTTGGAGAAAATAATAAAAAACGAAATAGACTCGATTTTAGAGGAGGAGCGACTTGGAACCTATTTAGCCCCAAATAAAATATTAAGTGACATGCAAAATTCGATGATCTCATTTTATCAAGTTGAAGGGTGGAAACTATGTTAAATATGCATTTAAAAGCAGCTAAATAACCAGTCAATCGGTAAACCGAGCAAACTTTCATAATTTACCGGTAAATGAAAAATATGGTAAATTTGCAACCCCTATTAACTATTGTTTGAATAACGTGGATACTACGTGAATATCAAAATAAACAATCCAGAATTCTTATCCGAACAACACCTAATACATTAATCACCGAGCTGCTTTCCTGAGTCAAAAGTGTCAGAAAACTCGAACAACTCAAATGTACAGATTTTGGAGTTCTACATAAGAAATCTTCTCAAAAGTATGTACATATACGGCTGTGAAGTTTATAACAAAATAAATATCATATACGTATATACAAATTCAATTGGAATTTTGGTATATATGAATTAGTAATTACACTGTTAAAACTTATAGTATGAAGAGAACTATATACAAAAATGAAAAGAGATAGAAACAAAAAATGGATTTCATTCTAAATGGAAAATGAAATAGTGAGGCTTAGACAACGAATTCAATTACTAAATAAATTTAAATTACAAAATTTAAATAAATTATGGCCAAATAAATCTTAAAAAAATAAAAATTGTTAATTCTGGTCATTATATCTAAGAGATTTTACCAGAACGCCACTATAAACAATTGATTTCTTGATTTACATTGATTGATTTACATGCCTAATGTGCCCAATGTGCCACTTCACATTTCCCAACAGAGGGGAACACTTTCATTTATTTTGACTTGAATATATGACAAAATGTTAGGTTCAATGAAAGTTTTCTTAATCTGCCATTAACAAGACATCTAAAAGATTTTACCAGAACGCCACTGTATTCAAATGTAGGTACGTACTCCAGACCCGAAGCTTCGATCGATAATGGGGAAAAGAAAGATATAATTTGCGCACATGACCTCAGAGTGGCAAGTACATTTTTTACTCAGAAAACATTCATTTAGAAACATGGATACATCCACGTAAAACATGCCGTAGCCAAATGAACCATGTGTTGATTTCTGAAGGGCAGGCGCGAGTTGTCAAAGAAGTGGGATATTATCGGCCGTCAACCATGATAAATCTGATAAATGAAGAAATGGAACAAAAATATCAAGATCTTGTCAGCAATAGCATTTTGCGATCTAATAACCAGTCTGATGAAGTGATTATTGCTGTGAAGTATTGAAAACCTCGGTTGTCGATGCTGCCCAGCTCATTTTCAGTATCGTAAAAACTAAGCCTAAAAGTGATTGGTTTGATGAGGAGTGTCGTCTTGCTGTTGAGCAACGTAATATAGCCCACAACGGTATTGTAAGCCGTTGTGGGCTATATTACGTTGCAAGAAGAAACAAAGCAGTTCTTGCTTGCAGGACAGCTTAACGCATTTGTAGATTGAAGAAGCGTGAAGGGTGGAAGGCTTATGTCTTAAGAGTACAACAACTCAGCAATGGACGTAATTCGCGTGATTTCTTTAAAGAAATCACCGAATTGCACCATACTTTACAACTCGACACAACCATACAACTCGATCAACTTCCATTCGTGATTAGGCATGTATAAATCAATTGTATATAGTGGTGTTCTGGTAAAATCTCTTGTTTGTCTTGTTAATGGCAGATTAAGAAATCACTCATCGAATCTCACATTCTATGGTATGTTAATGTCATGATGTAGTTTATTTTTGATACAATATTTAAGTTATTTATTAATTTATTATTTTATTTGTCATTTTATTAATGGTTACTTTTATTTAAATGTTTTTTCTAAATATTAAAAGTATAATTTTGTTAAATTGCATTTTTATCACTCAAATTTCTTATTAAAATTTTTTAACAGTGTATTTATTAATACAAATAAATTTTTTGTTATTTGGTAAAAACTTCACATCCGTATGTACATACTAGATCTGATGTAGTATATGGCCTCGAATTACGGAACGGTGACATTATTTAATGTGAAATAATATCTACAACGTCTCTAGTTTGCGATTTTTTGACTCAAACTTACTATTCACTGATCGTCGAATCAAAGTAAATATCTGGGTGAGTATTGATTTACTGAAAGTTGGACAATAAATCCACACATGTAAACGACTTAAAAAAGATCAACGAACCGTACAAGATCAAAGTTTCGCTAAACCAATAACGAATTTAGAGGTTTTCCATAACATAAACCAGATGGTAGTGCGAATGTTATACTTTTAGATTTTCACATGTTATTTTCATTTCATGTTATTTATTTACAAACAATGTAAAAAATGTTGTTTACATGTAAAATCAATTTTTTAGAAATCTTTCGATTTCAATGTGTTTAGAGATAGAAGTCATATTACTTAAGCAGTAACCTTCATTTAACATTCCTTCCATATATAAGTTGTCCCGAAAGCTAATCTTTGAATATTTAAATAAAAGCAATCTTAAAGGCGCTGCTACCATCCAACTTGTAACAATCTAAACGTTTTATATATCTGTGAACTATCATTTATCAAGCTTAAGTATAGCAGCTTTCCAAATGTATATCAGTAACTCCCTTTTCAAGAGACACCACTATTGTGAAGTAAATTTTCAACCAAATTACCCATTTCAATATTTCTATTAAACCCAAAGTCGATTGCAATTCGCCTCCTTCTTCTCATTTTTTCGTTGAATTTCCATTAAAATCTTTTTAAAAATTCCCTTTCTTGTTACACAAGTTTTTTTTTTTGCCCAACTTTATGTCTTAATGTATTTTGTGATGCTTTTTCTGTAACTCCTCTCGTTATGCCATCGTGGTGATATTGCAAGCATAGGCTGATAAGAATAATATGGAAAATATATATGTTTTCTTCCTTGTTTTCTTTATGTGTGTGTGTGTATGTATATTTACATTACTACCTAATTTATACCATAAAGGAGCATTTTCCTCCGCGCTCTGTGTACCATACAAGAAAACAAAAGGAATTTCACATCTTCGCATAATACATAAAAACATATATACATACTTATATGGTTCGAATGAAGAAGAAAATTGGTATTGAGTTTTATCACATAAAAAATTATGAACTCCATCCATGAGAGATATAAGGGGGAGAAGTACATTATCACCTTTGTGATTTTAATACATTGTATTTTGGGGTAGGTGGAAATTCGCTTGTTTAAGTAAGAATACGTGTTTTTTCGGGGTTAATGTATATACGAATGTGAGTATATATAAGAAATTCTCTTTTATGACTTACCCAATACAATTCGTTTGCAGATGAGGTAAATCAATTGGCGCATAACTATACAGCAGGTATACGAGTGAGTATATATACAATAAAGCTATATAGATATAAAGTGGATCACATGATGCATGCTATTGTGCCACAATTATAATTTTCACTTCCCTTCTAGACTTGATCGTTTATCATAAACCACAAAATTAACTTTACCTACAAATTTTGTTACAACTCAACAGACCCATAAAATACATTAAAATGTAAACGTAATATATAAACACATTTTGGAAAATTTATGGGTCCGGTCTCCTATACTCGTATATACGTACAATCTTTGTTGCATATTATTATTATTATTATTGTTATAATTAATAATATTATTTTATATAATTAATTGCGGTTTAAAACTTAAAACGAGCGCGGGGTTAAAAAGGGACCGCATAATTTCATTGTTTTGAACGTTTTTTTTTTGTCGGTTTCTATTCTCGATATTGTAAAGTATATTAGTAGTTTTGTGTTCGGAATAGGGTGTACACAGTCGTATATGTCAAAAAAAAAACAATCATCAGAGGTCCCTTTTTTGATTTCCTCCTTTATTTTCGAGATCCCTGGGAAATGAACGGAAATAATTTAGGTCGTATTGTTGTTGATAACAGTCATTAGACGTTGTTTTTAATGTTACTGGAATCTAATGCGTTGAAAATGGTAATTTTATTGATGGACACGTGACACTGTATATGATATATGACATGGTTGAATTATCATTATATACGAATAGGCGTTATTGGTTCTCGATCTTTCGAAATGTGATGAGAAAATAGGTATAAAATCTTTCGAGTTTAAGCATTATATATATATATATATATATATATATATATATGTTTATATATATATATATATATATATATATATATATATATATATATATATATATATATATATATAAATATATATATATATATATATATATATATATATATATATATATATATATATATATATATATATATATATATATATATATATTTATATATAGAAAGAAAGATAGATATAAGATATATGCAGGGGTAGATCCATCTCGGCTTATAGCATTGATGACTCTGTCTACAGTATCACTGAATAAATGAGTCCTACGTTCTTCAATTTCAAATTAACCTGACGAGTCACTTTGAATAATAACACTTTTTATTTTATTTTTGATATATGGTTTATCTTTTATTATGTTTATTTAATTTATTTCACTCTATTTTAATTTTTACAAATAAAACATTTACAAATAAAATTATACTTGTATTTACTCATTTATTTCATTTTATTCTATTTTACTTTTTTAATTTATTTTATTTTAATATTTTATTTTATTCCCGTGGTTGTTGTTGTGTGATGTGTTGTTCGTGACTCTTTTCTGTAATCTGAGTGATTTCGTGACAATGCAATTTTCTTCTTTTTAGTTCTAATTTTTATTTCGTGTACTATATCTTAGTACTAAAATTGTACTAGATTAAGTACTTAAGTGACTTATTTGGTTTGTATTTTGTGGGGTACTACTCGGAGTAGAATTACTCGGAGTAGGTCACCACAGTACCCCCTCGGATTAAGAAGGAAAGGAATATAGAAGGATATTAGGGATAGGTTATTATAGTTGGAAACGGACTGATTTCTTCGCTTTTGTTTGGTTAATTTTATCTGCTAAGCTGAGATTACCATATGCCGGCTTTAATCTGTCAATGGAAACATTAACATTTCGACCGTTTTGATCTAAAATGAAATGCTTCCTGAAACGATGAATGACTTTATACGGTCCTTCGTAAGGTGATGATAGGCCGGTTCGTACTCTATCGATACGAACAAAAACATACTCGCAACTTTCTAATGTTTTGGGAACAAAAACGGGAGTGGAAGTTGACTTGCGAGTGTCAACTGGAATTAATTTGTGCATGTTGTCGCGAAATTTGCTTACGAAGTCTGTTGGATCGGGATTTGAATCCTGTGAACTGGTTACGAAAAATTCTCCTGGAAGCTTGAGGACTTGTACATATACTAGTTCTGCTGGGGAGCATTTCAGTTCATCTTTGACTGCTGCTCGTATTCCCAACAAGATAATGGGAAGCTCAGTGCTCCAATGGATAACATTTCCACGAGCTTTAAGCGATGCTTTTAGTTGTCTGTGAAAACGTTCGACCATACCATTTGCCTGTGGATGATAGGCAGTGGTACGAATTCTGTGAACGCCTAGTAAACGCGTGAGTTCAGAGAAGAGTTTTGACTCAAATGGGCTGCCTTGATCAGTTGTAATTTCGAGGGGTATTCCAAACCTTGATACGTATTGCTCAACAAAAGTCTTAGCAATAGTGGCAGCGGTACTATCTCGAATAGGATATGCCTCCGGCCAACGAGTGAATCGATCTACAATGGTAAGTATATATATAAAACCTTCGGATGGGGGGAGCGGTCCCACTACATCCATGTGTATGTGTTCGAATCTCGACGATGGAAGATCGAAATGCTCTGGTTGTGTTTTGGTGTGCCTTTGCACTTTACTAGTTTGGCATCCGATGCAACCACGTACCCAATTTGTAACGTCAGCGTTCATGTTCGGCCAAAAATACCTACTTGATATTAATTTACGTGTAGCGCGCATGCTTGGATGAGATAGACTATGTAGTGCGCTGAAAACTACTTGTCTCTGTGACAATGGAACGAATGGTCGATGAACTCCTGTTGATGTTTCGCAATATAATTTTATATCGGATAGGATGGTAAGTTCCAATTTAAATTTATAACTCGCGGGGCGCGATGAATTTTCGAGAAGTTCTCTCAATTCATCATCAGACTCTTGAGCCTTGGCTAAATCATCAAAATTTAGCCTAGAAGTTTTGTCAATTCTATCAACGTGATCACACGGTCGTGACAGAGTGTCGCGACCACGTTGTGCTTGCCTGCTATTTGTTGTACGTCCGTCGTAAACTGAGCGATTTAGTCTAATTGTCGAGTCTGCCGTGGACTCTTATCACTCAGGGAGGTTATTGCCGTGGTAAGAGGCTTTTGATCTGTGTAGATGGTGAATTGCCTACCTTCTACAAAATATCTGAAATGTTTGATTGGTAAATAAATAGCGAGAAGTTCTCTGTCAAAGGCTGAATACTTCATTTCTGCTGTTGATAATTTTTTGGAAAAGAATCCTAAAGGTTGCCAACATCCGTTATTCAATTGTTGCAACACTGCGCCAACGGCAATGTTTGACGCATCTGTGGAGATACTTAATCTGGTGTTGCTCAGAGGATGGGCTAACATGGTTATGTTAGCAAGCGCACTTTTAATTTGGGCGAACGATTGATTACAGTCGTCAGGCCACGAGAACTTTTTGTTGTTCTTTGGCATCTTATTTAGATGTGCCAAGTGTGCGTGAATAGGGGACAGCAATCCGGCTAACTTTGGAATGAATCTATGATAATAATTGACCATTCCGACGAATCGCTGAATTTGTTTAATTGATGTTGGAGCAGGAAATTCATTTATGGCTTCAACTCGCCTTGGCGAGGGTAGTATGCCATTTGCAGATATGTGGTGGCTGAGGAACTCTAGAGCGGGTATTCCGAATTGACACTTTGAAATTTGGATGTTTATTCCAAATTCGACTAACCTCTCAAACAACTGTTTGAGATGACGTTTGTGCTCTTCCTCGTTTTTACTTGCCACAAGAATGTCGTCTATATAAACGAATACAAAATCTAGACCTTTAACCACTTCATTCATGAAGCGTTGAAATGTTTGCGCAGCATTCCGAAGACCAAAGGGCATTCTCGTAAATTCGAATAACCCAAATGGTGTGGTAATTGCCGTTTTAGGCACGTCTTCGGGCGCAAGGGGTATCAGATGATAAGCTCTTACCATGTCAATTTTCGAAAAAACTTTGCATCCTTCAAGGTGCATCGAAAAATTTTGAATATGTGGAATCGGATATCGATCCGGTTCAGTGACGTATTTGGTTTGTGTTTTGTGGGGTACTACTCGGAGTAGAATTACTCGGAGTAGGTCGCCACAAACCCACACTGAAATTCATCGGATCCAGCACTGCTCGCAAAAATAGAGAGGACTCAAAACAATTAATTTCAGTATATTAGGATTTACATTGTTGCTGAGGTAATGACTACTCCTTAAATCGCTCCAATATTTGGTTGGAATTCTCCGGTTTCATTACAATCTTCTAAATACTGTTGACGAAATTGATGATGGTTAATGCTCAGGTCCGATAGTTTTTTCAGTTGACGAAACTTTGGCCATATTTATACTGTGATTCTATGAAATTATGTTTTTTAAATTTAACTTTCAAGATGTTACTAGCTTTTCGTTTTAGTTTGCTTAGATATTCAGTGAATCGCTAAAAGTATTTTTAAATAGTTTTATGAAACGAACGAGCAGTTCAATTATTCAACTATTATATCGGGTTTCGTATGCCCGACAAATGGTGGTTGTTAGGTAGTTTGTGTAAGACAAATGTGTATACTCATTCGTCTGGATGTCTGTAAGTCAATGAATTACTGAATGAGCAAGACTCAATTCAATTCTCAATTGTTCCGTATTCTATTTTGATAGTTGACTGCATCTAGCTAATAAGCATTTGTGAACCTTTCATGAGTCTTTCCACGTCGTTTTGTAACTTTTAACTGTTTTGTCTTAAAATTTTTGGAGCCGCCCAGGTGGCACAGTGGTTAAAGCCGCGGCAGTTGGAGTGGGAGATACCGGGTTCGAATCCGAATCGAGGCAGGATGCAAAATGGGTTTTTCACCTTCGATCGTTTTAGCGGTGCGATCGGTGGTGAAAAATAAACATATCTGGATTCTCTGTCGTGTTTAGAATCCTTTGGCCGACCCATCTTCCATGTCAGTACTATAGGCCTGACATGGAGCTATGCAATGCGCAGATGGTTCTACGAAAAGACTCGGACCTATAGCCGTATAGAGTGGTATCACAACGGATCAAATTGGTCTAAGTGTGCGATAGCAGCCACAACAACATAACTTTTTTTTTTTTTAAACTTTTTGGAACGTTTAGGAAACAATCGAACGTATCTGATGGTCGACTATGCTTTAAACCGTTTTAGATTTTTTACAGGAATGTTGAGTTTAATGTGAATTTTTTGTTTAATTACTATTATTTCACATTGATAATATTGAACTTTTCGTTGGCGATCTGGAATGCGGTTTTCTGATGTTTTTAAAAATAAAATTTTTTTAGGAATTATTAAGAAATATTAGGATAAATTAATTAGATTGAGACAGTTATAAAATTAAGACCATCAATCCGAATTCAATCAGAAAATAATCTCTAGAGTGTCAACAGCAACTATGTGGAATACCGCTGATATATTCATACAAAGATCCTTCGTAGTCCAATTGATGGCATGAATTTAGAATCGATCATATAGCCTAATCGGTATAAGAATGTACATCATGGATATGAAAAAATCATTATATTCTGCTATTAGGAGACTTACTGAATGGATGAGGGATCAAATTTGGAGCAGATGATTGCGGTTTCGTTTATACCGATAGGATTAATAGCAACACGGTGTTCACAATTTTATAACGATCGATAGTGTAATGGAACAGAATGCACTTTGTTGGTATGGAGTAGCCCTGAACATGGTGGCGGAGCTAAAAAAGAAGCAAGCATATCAACGAAACTGGTTTATTAATGGTAGATATATGTACTATTATAGGACTAGTCAGTCCAAAATACGCGATAAATAAGCATAATAAAAAGAATATTACTCTTCGTCATCCTACTCAAGATGATACTTGATTACAAAGTTAGTTGAATCCGTTTGCCCTTCTATTCATTCATCCGTTTACCGTTATGGAAGCCATGAATATCTGTTTGTGCCATCTTTTGCAGTCATAAAGCTTGCTCCAAGGTTTTTTTGATGTTATTATATCGGCATTCGGTATGAACTTTGTGTAGTCAATTCAATAGTTTAGCAGTGCCGTAGAGTAGTCATTCCCGACCATGATATAACGTGAAGAATTCAAGATACAACTAGTCATAAATAAAGTATTAAAGGCAGGTGTGCAGTGTGACACTGTTGATATGTAGTATTATGACCACTATCAATATAGGCCCTCTTACACATGTCTTTTTCAATAAAATATAAGATCGAGTTGAAGTTGTGAAGTGCCTATTTTCTTGACAGACAAATCTTGTTTAATTAAACTCATGCGATCCAGAACTGAAGTCTACTTTGGTAAACATGATCCAGTCTTAGTTACTTCCGATCTTCTGTAAGAATGTTTACTATATCACCGCAATTGAACGTTTCTCGAACGTTTCAAACGTGATCGTATAATGTTTTAAATATGCTACACCATCTTATGTCACATAATTTTGTAATTAATTGTTTCCAAATGTATATTTCGTATAATCGTGTTGATTATATGACAGCTGAAATAAGCTCTGATTGACTCTAAAATTTGACTATAACTGATGTTTGAATGTATCTCCGTTTGTACTTTTTCCTCTAAAATATTTTGTAACGCCTTGGTAGAAGTTAAATGTAGCTGTAAATGCCGATCATGTGAGCTAGGAACAGTGCCAGCTAATTGATAGGAAAGTGCATTTTGATGTGAACTTCCTGCTTTGTCACTCGAATTGTAGACCCGAATATATTGAACTTTTAGGCAATTCAAAAACAATTAAAAGCATAAATTAGACAAAACTGGACACATTGACTCGATTAGAGGACATATCAGGCCGTGCTTCGATCGGTTTGCAATAGTCATATATACCTGAATATTCACCAGTTCGTAGCAAAGAAGTGCACGTCGAAGACGTTTGTGGATGGAAGTACCTGGACTCATGGAGTCAGAAGTCGAAGACGACGACGATGATGCCGATTATCCGATTAAATTAAGAAAATACAAAAATTAAATTTAGTTCGGGCCCCATACGGTATTTACGACATTTAGTGTAACGGACTATCAGAAGGATAAGGTTTAAGTATTATTGGTATGGGCGCTGGAGCCGATGCTTATGGCATCAGTAAGCATTTTGTGGAGTAAATTTATAAAAACGGTATATCTATGCTTTCAAAAACTTAAACGTACACAACGTTCGAGATATATTCGAATATTTACACTCTTTAATCAATATACAGAATTTTTATAGATAAGGGTCTGAACTTTAAGGTCGTAAATGGAATTGTTTAATAATGCGGTAAAATTCTCTAAAACACATGCATGTTTGTTTTTTCCAATAAACCTTAAAAAATACAAGATCGATTTAAAGTTGTGAAGTGCCTATATCCTTGACTGACAAATTTTATTTAATTAAACTCATGCGAACCAGAACTGTAATGAATTCCCGTAAAAATGATATTATCGATACGGTATACGGACAAGCGTGTCACATACGCACACATCGCATAACAAATTATAAAATTGAAAAACTGCACAGTAATATCCGGCATCAACTATATACTAAAAGCTATGTAACGATGGATTTTAATAAATAATTTTTTTTTTTATAAATTTCCAATAATGGATATGAACCACGCGACTGAATTTCAATTCAACATTGATTCGATGTGTGTATATGCTATATGGTACAGTATGTAAATACAGTAGATTGAAAAATAAACAAAACTAGATTTCCTGTCACAAGACATATACATTGTGACGTACGTGTATAATATTCAATTCAAATGTAACAAATTTTGTTTTTAAATAAATTTATTTAAAAAATTTAAAGTGTTACGAATCTATGTACCACCAACAGCATAGCAACAACAAAAAATCGTTTCCTATACTTCCTTCCGATATTGATTTTCAAATTCAATTGAATAATTTTATTTAATTTTCGAATTATTTTTTGTTTGTTTGCGTTTTTAGAAGAACAAAAAAAAAATCCATCTCGTATACGAGTACGTCAATCGAATTATTATCGCTCGAAATGATTTCGATGTGCCACATAGTGTGTGCGATATACCGAAATGTAAATTTTTTCCTACTCTCAACACAATTTTATGTGAGTGCGGTGCGGCAAATGTATAATAAAGTGACTATACAGTATATAGTATAAAGTCACCTAGCTCGAATCGATAATGTTTATCGTTTGTATAAATTTATATTGTATAATAAATCATATTATTTGTCCAAAAAATTTATTATTAATTTTTTATCTCATTGGCACAAAATTATTTAAATTTGTAATTTTTGGTTGTTTTTGTTTTGGTGGTAATCCAATGGATTTAAAATTTTTTTATAATATTTAAATGTTTAAATATATAATAATATTTATTGTCGATAAATGCATTTATACGGATATAAAATTCGGATTGAAGACCAAAAAAATTATAAATAAAATTTATTTATTTGTGCTCGTATATCGATATGTAGTGGCTAAATAAAAAAAATTCTAAATCGAATCCAATTTACAAAATGAACAGAGACCTATGGCTAGTGAGCAAGCATGTCTAGTAATATTGGAGTTAGGCTCCATGGTATTACAATTCACGATGTGATGATCGATTGATGTTCTTACAACCCGTATACAAGTACAGCAATATACGGTGCTTCACATTGGATGGTTACATTAGGTCGTGAAATGGTATATGAGTATCCCGAGCGTTTCAATAATAAACTTAATTTGATTTACTTATACATAGCATTTTTTATTTGTTATGACTTACTATTTATTTAGTTTATTTTATTTTTATTGTATTGACTTATGATTACTATTTTGCTTGTATGGTTTGTGGCCCGCTATAATTGTTCTTTCTTTTTTGTTGTTTTTTTTGAGTTTATCTAAAATCACTTAGTACTAAAATAGTATAAAAGGATTTGTAGGATACTCGAGTAACCCTTGATCTACTCCCCCCTCCCCTGCAAGAAAATTGCCCAACGGGAATGAAGAAAACTGTTTTAGGAAAGGAAAAGTGGAAAACATTGAATCATCCAAAGAATTTCTGGAAAATACTCTATTTCAAGTTAGAAACGAACTACATAATTCCTTTGGTAGTACCTGATTAAGATTCAACCATTTTGATCTAAAATGAAATGTTATTTGAACGTTGAGTATCAACTATAAATAATTTGCGCAGGTTCTACCTAAAGAAAACAGGAGATTTGAAGACTTAACCATATAATTCTGCTGGTGAACATTTCAGTTCATTTTTAATCATTGCTCATATTCACAAAAAGATGTTGGGTAGCTAGTTCCAATGAATAACATTGCAGCGATATTTAAGCGAAGGTTTTAAAAGGCAATAGTGACAGCGTACTTTCTGAAATGGGATATGTTTCAGGCCAACAAGTGAATCAACCTACGATGGTATAAGTATTTAAACAAAACCTTCAGCGTTCGAGAGCAGTCCGACTTCATCCATGTGTATATGTTCGAACTTCGATGATGGAAGATTGGGTCATAATGTGCCTTTGGGTCCAAAACTAAAAACTACAAGAGCTACACTATATCAGCAATCTATTGTCCATCCAGATATAACCCAAAAAAGGAAGACTACATCAAACTTTTTAAATCGCTTGGTAACAGTTTCATTATTGGAGGCGACTTTAATGCAAAAAAACATATTTTGGGGATCGAATCGAAAACTACTCAAAAAGAAAGAGAGCTATTTGAAGCAGGCAGAACATTAAAATAAGAATTCCACTCCAGTAGAAAGCCAACCTACTAGCATACGGACGTAAATAAAATTCCTGATGAAGAAGGACTATCATCGGATCACGCTTCAGTCTTAATGACAATAAGTTCCACGGCAAAAAGGAAAGCAGGCGCTCCAAGACTAACAAATAACAAAATAAACTGGGAATACTATCGCCAGCTAGTCGAAGAAAGCGTCAATTTACAGGTGCTGATTTCGAACGCTTATACGATAGAGGAAGAGTTGGATAAGCTCATTGAAAGTATACAGAAAACAACATGGAAAAGCGCCCCTATCCAGCAAGGTATATTACAGAAAAGTATAAGCTACCCAGTTGAAGTAAGAGACTTGGTTAACGAAAAAAGACGAGTTTGGAAGACTTTGCAGAGAACTAGAGCCCCTGAAGATAAAACAATATTTAACAATCTGCGTGCAACAAACTTAAACTGCTTGCGTAAAAGAGATCAAGAATGAGCCAGTAGCTAGCTTTCTCAGTAACCTGACACAAACTGTTCGTTGTGGAAGCCCACTAAAACTCTGAAAAGATCTAAACAGCAAGTGCCACCTATAAAAAATGTTGATGGAACCTGGGTGATAAACAAAAAGCTGATCTGTTTGCCGAACACCTAGAAATTACCTTCAAACTATCAACTGGGCAGGCAGAGAATGAATATTTAACACAGATATGCAAAATAGACGAGGTACTTGTCCTACCAGTCATTGTGAAAGAAATCAAACAAGAAGTAAAAAATCTTATAGATAAAAAAGCTCCTGGATACGACCTGATAACAGCAAAAATAATCAAAGCACTACGAGAAGAAGCACTACGGAAACGACAGCACATGATCAATGCTGTCTTTAGGCAAAGTTATGTTCCGACAGTGGCAAGTAGCAGAAATCATAATGATTTCTAAGCCTAATAAACCGTTAAATGACAAAATTTGATATAGGCCAATCTCTTTATTAACAACAACATCAAAAATTTTCGAGAAGGCCTCTGAACAATAGTACAGGTACATGGGATCACTGATACGATTGAGAGCTCTGGAAGAGAAGAAGGTATGTTCAGCAGTATTCCTAGAAGAAGCCCATTTGATAAAATTTCGCATCATGGTCTCGAATTTAAGCTTCAACGAGATCTACTAGATCAAACCATTATTTTGAATTGCTAAAGTCTTACATGGCCGTTACTTTCGGGTGAGATAGGAAGAGGAGAACTTAAAACTGAAGAAAACATTGGACCTGTGTTTTACCTTCTCTATACAAATGATTTACCAAATATAGTAGAAGCCAGAAAAGGGACATTTGCTGATGACTCTGCAATTATGACTACTGATACTAGTATTTTCGAGTCAACACTGAAATGCTATTACTGCAGTAAACACTTGGACAAAAACTTGGAGAATAATTCTAAACGAATCAAAATCAACACACATTAACTTCACAAAAAAGAAAGTAGAATATATCCCGATTAGACTGAATTCCCAACAAATTTCTTGCACTAGACACTAAGCTCAGGTGGAAAGCACATGTTAAAAAGAAAAGACAAGAATTGAATATTAAATTCAGAAAATGCAGGGGCTTATTGGAAGCATCAGCAATCATGTGCAGCTAAAAATATCTACTTAAAATAAATTTACGAGTAGCGCATGCTTGCCTTTGTATCAATTTTAAGAAATGGTCGATGAGTTCCTGTTAATGGTTCGCACTACACGATTAGATTGGATAGGATGGTAAGGACTTTTTCATCATCAAACTCTTGGGCATTGCTAGATCATTTAAAATTTAACCTTGTTGTTTTTTCTATATTATGAATGTGATCAACCGTCCGTGCCAAAGTGTCTACCACAAGGATTTTATTGCCTATGGTATGTATTATATGTCTGTCGTTAACTGAGCAATATAGTTCAATCGTCGAGTCTGATGTAGACTCTTATCATTCAGGGAGTTTATTGCTGTAGTAAGAGGGTTTTCATCTCTGTAGAAATAGCAAGTAGAAGTATAGATCTCAGTTGTCAAAGACTGAATATTTTATTTCTGTTAATGATAATTTTCGGAAAATGAATCCTAAATAATAGCAACATATGAAGGCGGTCTCGATTTTTTTCATCTATTGTATTTGAAAATGATTGGTTTGCACTTCGTTGTGAATGACAACTTTACTCTCCTTCGTATCCCGTCCTTCACAAACTAAATTTTATCACCACAAGTATGAGGCTTACTGCCTCTTAATTTTGATAAATAAAATGACCCAATATAATGTTAAAGTTTATGACCAAAATTTGTGCAAGTATTGGTCAACGTGCAATTAAACTTTTAAATAAATGTTTGACAGTAAAATCCTAGTTATTCATTGCTTTGATAAATATTTACTGTTCATAATATTTTTTCGTGACCTTAAACAGCTGAGATTATACCCGGTCCTATATAAAAGCTTTCAAAGAGCTTGACTTTTATATTGCCTTTGATTGCGTTAAAAAGGACGGTTCCATTCGTGGTACATGATAATAGCGGGATGAGCAGAAAATAGCATGTTGGTATAAAGCTTCTTTGTTTTAGGCACCAAACGAACGCCATTGCCTTTAATGATGGATAAAAACTCTTCCCAGTTTTGGTTGTGTGGAATACCGTAATGTATTGCACGCATTATGTCAACGACATTATACATAAATAACCCACAAAGAACATTTAAAGATTTAAATAATATTTCTTAGCTAAAAAATTTACATATTGCTAGCCATAGTGGTATGTTCCAACGCACTCTAATGTAAAGGCCAAAATTGATATCTAAAAAAATGAGTCCAGAAAAGGATCTGCATTTACAATTGATTTACACAATCTGAAAAATCTTCCAACCATCCCTGCCACTTAATCGGCAACAAAGTCACTTCGCCTAGTCAGGCGCGATGTCACAATGTACAGTCAGTATTTTTATATAGATGGGACCGTATTTTCCGTATATTCCACTGTTGTCAGTTAAGCTCGTATCCTTACTACCGGTTTTGTTAATAATTGATTGTTAATATGTAAAATGTTAGCATCCACTTCCATTTTCATGTTGAGATTTAATAACAATTTGCCACATATAATAAGTTTTCTGGAGACTATAATCTTTTGTTAATGTCGGTCGAACCAACGTCTAATATTTAGGTGCTTATCTGTCAGAAATTATTATACACCACGGTATATATTTGATTGAGTCAGTAACGTTATCAGTAGTATAGTTAAACACGACTGATTTTTCAGCTACTTAACCATTTTACAGAAACGAATACTTTATACTCTTCTATCAATAACAATGCCTAGATACTTAAACAATTCAACTTTTCGAATCACCAAGCAATTATCACTACACTGATTGCCTACATAAACAGGGGAATGTGAATTTATAATCTCAGGGTTACCATCAATTTGATTACGCATAAGAAAAGGCATAAAGCGTGTTTTAGAACTTACGACCATACTGTGCAAGCTTTAATAAAATTTGGTTCCAGTTGTCAGCATGATAAGCAAATGATGTATCAACAGCAAAAGCGACAACCTTTCCATTGAAATTAACATTACAGAGAGATTTAATATATAATAGAAACAAAATTAGACCCAAAACTGAACCTTGGGGCACCCCACAACTGATATATTTAACATCGCTACAGACACCATCAATCAAAACAAATTGCGAACGTGCCGATAGATATGATTTAAGTAGCTCAAATGGAATGCCACGAAAACCAGCTTTAAACAATTTATCTAACAACAATTTGTAATTCACTGTATCGAAAGCTTTAGTTACATCTACAAACAATCCACCTACTTTTCTCTTTAAATTCAAATTTGTTTATATATGTTCAAAGAAGCTTAATAAAGCATCTTCAGTATTTAAATTTGGTCTAAACCCAAATTGGGATTTACTGAGAAAGTTGGTTTTGCAAAGGAACTCAAGAATTCTTTTTTTCATAGCCTTTTCCAGTATTTTGGAGAGTACAGGAAGCAATGATATGGGTCTAAAATTTGACATATTAGACGAATCATCCTTTTTGAATATAGGCAGGACTATGGCTCTTTTCATATGTGTTGGAAAAACTCCATTTAAAAAACACTAATTGATAATATGTTCTAAAGGCAATATGATATTTGATGCTATGAGATTTACTAACCTACTGGATATTCCATCAATGCCACATGCATCAGTATTCTTCAGGTTATCAGTGCTATCAAAAGGAGTGAAGAAACACGTTGTTGGCTCATTATAGTTGGAAAAAATCAAGCCTAGGACTCTATCAATATTGTAGCTGAGATTAACGTGGTAAAAAAAACTTATTGAATAGATTTGCAACCATCTTGGAGTTTGAGTGCAGGACATTCGACTCATCTTTAACGCAAAAATTTCCATTGTTTTTTTGAATTACCTGTATATTTGTTAAGCCTTTTTGTGTAACATTCTTCAATAGCCTGTTTGGTAGCCAGTTTAATTTTTTGTTGAGAATATCTTTCTTTGAGTGAGTTATTACCAGGATTCTTTTTAATTTTTTGTATAATTTATTTTTATGATCAATATACTGATTTAATGTGTAATCCATGGTTTTAATAGTTTTTTTTGCTTACTTGCATGGGGTAGGTATGAAAATCGATGTGCATTTTCAGAATATTTAAAAAATTATCGAAAGCTGTGTTCACATCAAAGCTACCATAAACAGTGTCCCAAGATTCAGCAGTTAAAGACTCATTTAAGGTATAGGATACTGAATTTTAGATTTAGTACTGAGAGGATGATTAGATTGTGTTGTGTCCTAATCGAATTCTATTATGACGGCATCATGATCATTGATATTAAAGTTAACGATTTTTGTTTCAAAGAGTATTTTCTGAAAGATATTTTGCCTGATAAATAGATGATCCAGGCAACTATTTGAAATGGGTCTTGTTGGTTCTTTTACCTGTGATTGAGGACCATGAGCAGCCATAAGGTAAAAATATTCATTAACTACACCAGAGTCAGCCAAGATGTCTATGTCAATGTAACCCAGAAAACAGAGATTTTTTGATTTAGAATTGTCCAGTAAAATGCTTAGTTCTCTGAAGAACTCATACACATCATAACTATAAAGCCGATAAAAACAGATGGCACAGAAGTCTTGTCCTCCGATAGAGCAGTGCACAGCTAACCCATCTGCTGTCCTCATGGTTTCTATTTGTACTATTTTACACTCAAACTTCATATTTACAAAGACTATAGTCCCACCAGCACGATGCAATCTGTTGCACTTACCAAGTATTTGAAAACCATTTAGTTTAAAGTTATTAAGCTCATATTCCTCGATCCATATTTCCGTCAGAAAAATCAGAGAAGGCGACGTTTCTTACAAGATTAAAAAATAAGATTTTAGTGAATCTATTTAGTGGACAAGTGAGATAAATTAAGTAAAATTAAGGTTTGAATGAAAGTAATTTTATAAGATCTTGAAATTTTTAATGTAGATAACCTGTTCTCCTTCACCACGCCGCACCATAATTTTGCCATCTCGAGTCCATAAGTACTTGAAACGACCTTCAGCTTTCAACTTAGCTTCTTCTTAGAACAACTTCCGTTTAAAAAATGATAAACTTGCATTTATAAACATACGACCTTTAGAAACTGGTTGAATGATTTGAGACGGAATGTTCTTAATAGTTTTACACTTATCCACAAAACTTTTTTTTTATGTCAGCGTTCTTCAGTATCACCAATATTTTCGATTTTTTATTATCACTAATTGTAACTCGAGAGCACTCCTGAATATCACTTTTATCAATTGGAACCTGCAGATCAGTGTTAATAATGGAGAGAACAAAATTCACAATAGTCTCATTTGACGCTGGTACATCCACGATATCGATAGAATGACCCATCAGAAACTCTTGCACATGATTTAATTGCCTCTCCAAATCAAATATACGTAGTTTGAGGCGTCGGTTTTCTTCCATAACAGCGTTAAGTTGGTCTATAGTAGCGGTAAGAGATTCAAACCGGGAGTTAACTGTTTTTTCCAGGTTTTCCATTTTGTTCTAAGTAGCTTCCAAGTTGGTTGTATCAATATGCGATATATATATATATATATATATATATATATATATATATATATATACACATACATATAATGTCATATCCCACATTTGTATTTTATTTCCGACTTATGTGTAGTGTACGATTATAGTTCTCAATAGAAATAAACCATCGCCACATAGTTCCGCTTCTATGATTTGTCATCTTGTATTCGCATAATTTTTTGTACAATTTTTTTTTCATATATCGAGAAAAGCGAGATAAAGGGGCGCGTACAAATAATTTAATACATAACGTACGCACATATGACACAATCTTTTCCCGACAAATTTTTTGACATTTTCCACACAAAATCCAAGCAGCAAAAAAAATACAAAAGGGAACCGAAATCTGTTGTGTTTTATCGAATCAAAAAAAACTTAAGAATACTATACAAAGGGATGGAAAATTCAAATCCGTTGTATGTTCCTCATCCGCTTGATCGTATTATATTGTTTTGCATTTCTTACCATAATCTTTAAATCAATTTCCGCTTTTTTTTGTAAATCTATATTTAGACATATTATCTATATGATTATTTAATCAATTAATTTTCAGCAAAATTATATTATTATATAACGAATATGCTGTTGAAAGCGAACCAAACGAAATATCCCAAAACAATAAGGAAAATGGAAAGAAAATTTTTTTTTTGGTTTTTCATTTCGGATTTTGCTGTTTTATTCAATCTTATATATAAGTCCCATAGCACAAATCAACAATTCGGCAATTGAAAAATAAGGCCCTGCCAGGGAACAGTTGAATGTGGAAAAACTAATGGAAAATAATAATGAAAATTGATAAAATAATGTTCACTATAGAAGAAATTGTGATATGTGTGTATGTTGCGCATTACATTTTGAAAATTTGACAATTGATTAGAAATAAAAAATTTCGAAGCGATTTTGGGCGATGAGGGACTGGGCACAAAATTCGTTTGAATATCTCCCATATATATAGTTATATCCTATTTAACCTTTGCCAACTTGTATGTATATTGTCTCTATTTTATATAGCCAACCTTTTGACCTTTTTGGATTGTTTTTTGCTACTTTGAACTTTCTCAAAGTTTTGTTGGTACACACATATATACAGGTTCGTTGTTGCTTTAATTTTCGAACAGGGAATCGTTTTCTGGATCATATTTACATTGTTATGATTATTATTATCTGGGAAAAAATTGAAGAAACAAACACACACTAACAGACACAAAAAAAAATGAAAATTCGGAAAATCTACTTGAAAAATACATTTGTATATTGTATAAGACTATATACAACATGTTGTCCAATTGGGGGATCTTAAAGGTACATACATATATATATATAGAGATGCGGAGAAAAAGATGAAATTTTTATTTAATTTCCAACCAATTAAGCTAACGTTTACGGAAAATTGTTTTCCATGTATTGTTGTTGCTATTACATTGTGTTTATAGCAATTATGTTGAAATACATGGACATATTATTAAATTGGATGTATTAATACTAAGAATTTTACAGGTTCCATTATGTGGACGATTAAATTTATTCGTATATCGAGGAGTCGGTTTAAGGTGCCCTACATGCATAAGGACACAATTTACATAGCATATAATGTATATCGATTTGTTGTTATATCGATAACAATCTCGCACACAGTATATAATAGAATAAAACTTTTAATTTCGCATAACATAGAATCAATATCGCAGAATTTCCATGAATTTCCAATCAAATTTGTATACGAAACTAGGAAAAAAAAATAAGTTAAATTCAATTTCAATCAAAGTTTATTTTTATTGGCACAAATATATACGAGTGGCAGGGTGGTAAATATATATCGGAAAATGTTTGTGATTATTTTTCACTCAGCATCCGAATTGGAAAAGCAAAACGAACAACAATAGAATTGTATATATAAAAATTTGCATGTCTTAAGATAAATTTTCATTTTCTATTATTTTCAAATATTGGTTTCAATTATACTCGAAGCTATTTATTAGTATTGTGTGTGTGTGTGTATACATACACGGATTACAAAAAACAAATCATTTAATTCAGTCGTGCAGATTTATTAGAGGATCTGGGTAAATTTGGTTTACAGAATTGTACAAGGCTACCAAAATAGCACCGCCTATAGAAATACAAGGGTAGAGTGAGAAGTCGGGTAAAATTGTAACAGATGGTGTCACAATCGCAAATTCTCAATGTCATGTGTCAATACCATCTGTCCCTAGATCAAACTACAATAAAATTTTCAAACAGATCTGTTATTTAGTTCAGTTTTGACAGCCATTATGAAAACACACCATCCACTGTTTTAGACAAAACAAGGCTTGATCAATTTTCACAAGTGGTTTACTGATTTAGCATCGTTGTGGTTGAACAAGCACAATCTGATGTCAAAAGTTCAGAACGCCTAAATGGGGTCACCACACCAAAAATGGTTGACAAAATCCATGATACGATATTAAAGGACCACAGAGTAAAAATGAGCGTTATATGTGGAATAGTAGGCATCGTGTGCGAAGTATATCGACCAATTGACCAAAAATTCAAACGTGTGGCAACTTCAAAAGCAAGTTCCAGCGAAAATTAAAAAGAATTCAAGCGAAGTAACAAAGAGTTCTTGCGTTCTTTCATTACTGGAGATGAAACATGGATCCTCACTATACTCCAGAGATCAAAAAACAGTCTAAACATTCGTCGCATATCCTCCAGTCAAAGCAACCTGCACGGGTGGACACGTATATGGTGTTTCCACGTCTAAAATCCATGAAATCGAATTGCTTCCACATTCGCCATATTCCCCAGTCCTAGCCACCTGCAAAAATTAACTGTTTCTGAACTTGAAGAAATGATTCGGTGGAAAGAGATTCACCTCTAATGAGGAGATCATCGATGCAACAAACACCAATTTTGATGGCACAGTTAGGATTTTACATGTAAAAAACGTTTTGTACATTTTTTAAGTAAAAAATGTAAAAAACAGCGTAAATTACATAAAATGTAAATTAGAGCGGGAGTTAGAGCGGGAGGTATACCGGGATCGTATTCTGATAGGGACAGGATGCAAAAGAGATTTATCACGATCGGATTTACGATCAGTGGTGAGAATGAATACATCTGTGACTCCTTTTTGAGTTTAGAATCCATAGGCAGGTCCAGCTTCCATGTCAGTACTATATATTGACATGGGGCCATGCAATGTCCAATTGGATCCAAGTAAATCGAATCTATGTCGTAGGGATGTTTCAATTTAAAAGTTTCTTCGTTATAAAACCATTCGATCGACCAGTTTATAAACTTTGTCTGAAGTATGAGCGCGTAATTTATATACTCCGTTGAACTTGGAACGATAAATGAAGGTAGAATGGGGGCCTCGAAATGATTGCTCAGCATTAAATTAGTTTACCATTCCAGATCGACATCTAGCAACACATCTCCGGAGCTTTACATTTCAACTAGTACGATCATAAAATCAGATTCTAGTCGGTTCATTTGACATTCCCAAAACAGCTATCGTAACACCTTTCGGGTTCCGACGTGTTGACGATTCACTTCAGACGTGGTTGTTATTCGGCCGTTAAATCTAAACCGTTGCGTCACACGACGTATTATATTGTAATGGGTCGATGATTCTAGTAAATCGATTTTTTCCGTTTTTAGGTCACACCCATAACAGCCTCAAGATCATCTCCTCTTGTACCGTGAACTGATCTTTATTTTAGAACAATTCCTGAAGTAAATTTGAGATAAACCCGAGATATATCCCGCTGTGAGAGATAAGGAAAACAGCAAATATTATAAGGCAGAGTATCCTGTGTTGATTTTAACATTGTGAACCCTTGAAAGATGGACCCTTTTAACCGCCGAACAGACATATATTAACTGATGGACGCTTTGAAGTCTGGGATATCACATAACGGTCATTTTCACCAGACTTCTCACTCCGCCCTCGTATTATATTATAACCAATTTTAATCATCAATAACGAGCCAAATAATCACCCAATCTGATCTGCCTTATAGTTGTTACATGGTTAACGAACCAGAAAAAAATTATGAACAACTTTGATAAACGAAAAATTATAATTGACTCATATTTTGGCATTAAATTATGCAACGAACACTTTTTGTGCATATACACACTCGTTTGTGGTTGCAGTCAATAAATTTAATTACGCTCGTAACCAAATTTCACAATCTCCAAATTAATCAATAAATTGTGTTTTTGTTTCAATATTTTGTGCGGTTGAGATACGATCACTCGAAGAAAATTTTTAATAAATCATAAATTTTTGAATTTTATTTTTAAGTAGCTGGTAATTTTATTATACCTTTTTGGTAAGATATCCGGATGCCTTGAGCAGAACATGTGCAACCAAGAATCAGAATAAAAAAAATTTCACAACTTACACACATATTTCGAACACAATTGAAATTATGTTGTATGTGTATGTATTATTGATATGTTATGCAAAATGATTAATCGAAGCTAAATAAAATCGTTAAAATCTCCATGGTGCCAATATTGTTTATATATACATAATCATTGTTTGATATACAGGTAACCCTTGTTGAACGATCCCTCGCTGAACGAAACCTCGGATCTACGACTAATAATTTTTTATACCAAACCTCAGTTAACGAATACATGCATACATACTATACACATACCGCCCAGATGACGCAGTGGTAAAAGCTGCGGAATATGGAGCTGGGTTCCAATCCCGATAGCGGCAAAATGTAAAAGGGATTTTTAAAAATCGATCGTCTGAGCTACTTTAAGCTGGCTTGGTGCTATATGCAAAGTACAGATGTTTTCTACGTAAAGTCGGGCCTGTAGCCGAAAACGTCAAATTACACATACTTATAATTTGAAATAGTCCAACTTTAAAAATGGCTTCATTGAACCATACCAGCCATTGTGTCGAGGATGGTTACCTTACGAGTTATGCCCACTTAGTTACTAAATTCAACAATGAAACTTCAAATGATCCTGGTTCTTTTATTAAAGAAAAGACGCTTAAATTGGGACAATCTTTTTCGCCAGAAACATAAGATACCATCCGTCAACATCAAGTGAAACTGCCGCAGAGACTTTGTTGCAATGAATGCTTATAGGTTAGTAAAGATGTTAGTAAAGATACCATTACTTTGAAAAACAGGAGAAGCAGCAATTGAAGACCACGAAGCTGCAGCCAAGTAAAACCAAGAATTAAAATTGGTCATAAAAATCCTGAGCACTGTAAGTCACTCAAACATAATCACTATCGATTATTTACAAATTTAACATATAGTGACTTGATTTTTTTAGGCCATTGTTGGCTTGTACCGTGTCAACAATCTGACTCTATCGGTTGTCAGATCGCAGCCATCGTCGCCGATAGCAACGTTTTCGCCTACCGATAGGCGGCTCTCGAGAAACGTGTTCGAGCCAGCGCACTCGCTGTCCCTTTCGTTACTGTAAAGAACTTCATTCGTTATTCTAAAAAACTCGGTAAATGCCATCAACGTCGCGTTTTGGCCATATATCAATGATTGTTCTATCGAATATTAGAAGCCAAATCTTTCGTACTCATCCGTTAACATAGAGGTTTCCGTTCTGGTCTCGAATGACAGTTGAGCGATTTCTTAAATTATGATGCAATTCGGTGATTTCTTTAAAGAAACCACGTGAATTACACTCATTGCTGAGTTGTACTCTTACGATCTTAGCCTTCAACTATTTGCGCTTATTCTGTTTACAAATGCGTTTTGCTATGCTCCTGATAAGAAATAAGACGGTTCTTGCTAGGAAGCAGGTTGACTACTTGTCGAAATCGATCGACTACCTGAAAGTACCAATATATAGCCTTTTTTACTGGAGGCCTAATGAGAAATGCAAGTCCAAGATTTCCGAGGTCATCTCCATGTGGAGCAATGTTAAGCTTTGGGACATATGGTCTCCACTTTTAGGCAAGTTTTCCGGAGAGCTATTAGTTCCAGCCGATATTCTTTCATACATGTGATGAGGCTTTCAACGCGTCAGGTTTTGTCAGCCCAGCGATCCACATAATTTCATACCTCGATTAACAAATCCTCGCTTCGCGAAGCATTAACACCAAACAGCAACTTCGTTAAGCGAAGTTTACCTGTATTCTCAATCCTGATGGTTTTATTACAACGCTGTATGCGAATTTCTATTCACAAAACCTACAGATTTTTCATTAACTCGAAACCAATAAACTTGCATAACTTCGCAAGCATAAAACGACACAATCAATTCATGTTCCATTTTATGTATGTTTTGCTATGTCTTAATTAATGTAACCGTTTTTTTTATGTACACAGTACCGCGAGTCTACTATATAGTGAAAGTGCCATTTAATCGTAATCGCGCGTATAAACCCACAAAAAAAAATTATTGTCCCAGTTGGAAATCAAATGGCGAACGAAAGTATATAAATGTGTACACACCAAAAGCTATAAAAATTGTTTTATTGCGCGCAAAGTAGTTTTTTTTGTACTATGGGTCGGTTTCGTTCTTAATTGATATGTCATTTAATTTAAATAATAAATTTATTAAATAAGACAAACGAAATAAATTTAAAAACTTTATATCGTATGTACTCGTATTGTTGGCTTGGTCTTAAGAAATTACACAAGGAAACGTTTAGATATTTTATAGTTGAAGCTTTTTTGACAATTCGTTAATTATTCGAGCATATAATTTTTAGTCCATATACAGACATAGCGAGTAGTTGCGTTCTCGTTCGATTCGATATGTAAATCGAATAAATTTTGTTACTTTTTGCGGTTTATATAATTGTTGTTGTGTTCGAGTCAATGAGCTTTCAAGTAAATTGAATGTATTCAATTCGGAAAACTGTTTTTAAGTTATTATAATTATAACTCTTTGTTGTGGTATTGATTAGACCTTGCTGTGCGAGCATAACGAGATTTTTTTTATGTATGGACATGTTGCTGGAAATTGGAGCAGTAGTCATGAATTTTTTGTTTCATGAATTAATCGGTTCAAATTGATTTATTGAATTATTGTCCCCCTGTCAACTGTTTATAACTAATTTTTTTAGTTGTCTGTTTTTGTGCACAAACTAAATACCAATTAAACCGTAGATAAGACCCTGGAGGGTAATTAAACAAGCTTTTTTTGATCGTTTATGTGCTACAACTGTTTGGCGGGTTTTCGATGTCTTATCTTTGCTGAATCAAGCTTTTGTGCGAAAATTGATCACAAACTGATGTCTTAATCGATCTGTTCAATCTAGATCTGTTCAAGATCAACCAATAAGTATTTTGAGTGGTTGTTTGAGTTTCTCTAGCGCTCCTTATGCAAAGGCTTTTATGTTATGAAGTCCAATTGCCTATCGCCAATATTAGTTCAATACGTTAGTGAGATCTTCAAAGGTGATCACCATTTGAACTCAAATAATCAGTGTAAACGAGTACACTTAACCTACGAGTATAATATATAAACCCGAACTTAAAATGAAACTTTCGTAATAGCTTTTTATATACATCTCAATATATATAGGTAAAAGCGCAGACTATTGTAACAGATCCTACCAGTGTCAAGTGGCGAATCTTACACAATTTATAGAAATTACTGTGCGCAATAAATAAAAACTTTAAGTTCGACTTAACTCTAGACGTTTGAAGTTTGATCTTCGTCGAGGCATCAATAATTCAGATACGACGCGTGGAGTGAAATTATTGGTTTATTAGTATCCGAGATTAGATTAATGTTTTACGAGATGAGGATTAGTATTAAAACCTGGCTCTGTCACTCTTAATCATCTACGTTCTAACCGCATCTTAACTAAAATTCGTACGAGTCATTAATAAACGTATTGGTGCACAGTGTAGTTGGTCTCCCTAACGAGTGCTTTGTCAATGTCTTGAATCAAACTCGGGCAGTGGTGTGATGAGAAACTCTGGTACCCACGAAACTAGAACCGGTATTCTTTTGGTTGGGTTTAACTATGTGCCAAAGTCGCCTTATTCGGAAGCTTCTTCCATTAAGTTCCGCAAACTTATTCTTAATTCTCTTTAGAGCCACTTATACCCGTATTCCAAAATGTCCGGTACGATCCAGTTCCATTAAATGTGTGTGGTATCAATTTGGTTGGTGCGGGTGGTGCTGTTTGTAAAACTACACCACCTGCTTTCAGATTTTCGATTTTCCAGCGCAATTCGTTGGCTATTTTATTAATTCCGCCAAACTTCTCCTCCAATCGGCCGAACTGTGTTTCTTGTTCTTTTATAATATAACAGCTTTTTTTAACTACTTCTGCTACTCATCTTGTTCTTGCTGCTTAACAAAGATATTACAGTTGTTTCAATTGTAGCTGTTTTTGAGTGTGAAGCGCTTGCAGCAGTGTTTGCATTTGATCCTACTTTTGGTTAGCTTTTGGTAAGGTTAGGTTAGGTTGTTCTGGCTGCTATCGCACACTTAGACCGATGATTGGTCCGTTGTGATACCACTCTATGTACGGCTAAAGGTCCGAGTTTTTTCGTAGGACCATCTGCGCATTGCATAGCTCCATGTCAGCCTATAGTACTGACCTGGAAGATGGGTTGGCCCATGGATTCTAAACACGACAGGGGATCCAGATATGTTCACTTTACACAACCGATCGCTGCACCCAAACGATCGAAGGTGAAAACCCATTTTGCATCTTGCTCCGAATCGGGATTTGAACCTGGTACCTCCCGCTCCAACTACCGCAGCTTTAACCACAGCGCCACCTGGGTGATTTCGGTTAGCTCTAACTGCTCATTAATTTTGGCCATTACCAACTGTAATCCCACTTCTGACACTAATTTTTATGACCCTTTACGGTTCGAATCCAAATTATTGACTAAGATTAAAAATGACCAGAGTTTTTGCAATCTTTTACAATTTATTGAGTGAAAAAAATAAAGTGATACAGTTGACTAAACTCTAGTCGTAGCGGTTTTGATCAGCGTCTGCTCGCCAATAACCCAGATAGGAACCGTTAAAAGACGTAGCAGTTGGGGTCAGAAGTGGGATTATTAGTTTATTATTATTCGAGATTATATTAAGGTTTTCGAGATGAGAATTTCTATTAAAACCACACACTATCATCACTTATCATCTACATGGCTTAATGAACCGCTTCTAATGTGATACTGTACGATCATTAATAAGTATTGGTGGACATTCTTCCGGTTGGTTTTAACTGTGCTCGACATTATCGGGATCTTCTTCCATTAAGTTCCGCAACCTTATCATCAATTCTGTTTTGTGCTACCAATACCGAATTCCTGAACGTCAGTTTCATTGAAGATGAGTGGTTTTATTTTGACTGGTGTGGCTGCTGCGTTTTGTAGAACTTTACTACCTCCTTTCAGCTTGTCCCGTTTTCAAGTGCAATTCGTTAGATATTTTATGATTTTTTTTCGTCTCATTGTCGCTCTTGTATTTGAACATTAGAGACGACTAGTTCTGTCCATTTATAAACTTTCACTTCGATGTCAGTTACTCTGTTCTCCAATCAAATCGACTGCGTTTCTTGTTGTTGTAACAGCACCTCTTTGAGCAACTTCTGCTACTCATCTTGTTGGTGTAACAGCTCTAATGTTGTCCTTGTTGATCTTATTGCTGCTTAGCAAGGTTATTAGCCAGTTTTTAGTGTTAATTTTTTTGTTGCTGTTGCTTATAAAGGATGTACACCCATCGTTGCTGTTGTTGAGCATGAAGCGCTTGCAGCATTGTTTGCATTTGCTGCTACTTTCTGTTAGCTCTAACTGCTCAATAATTTTAGCCATTATCAACTGTAATCCCATTTCTCAATCTTTCACAACTTATTGAGAGAAATAATAAAGTGATAAGTTTCACTAAACTGTATTGTAGCAGCTTTGAACAGCGTTTGACGCGTCAATAATTCGGATTTTAACCGTAGTGGCAATAATACTAGAAAAAATCTTATCGGTAGTTAAAAATGTTTCTTGTCGATCGAGAGGACCTGTTTCGAATTCCAGATACCTATCAATGATATTCCCAGGTATCAGTGAATTATATTGGATCAAATTGAACTCAAACTAGATGGCGTAAAAACACAAGGACTGTAGAAGCAGATAATTTAACGAATGAGTATTTTTTCAGGAACCAAGGAAGTTTTACGCCACGGATATGGTAAAAAGTGCAAAATGTTATTTACTGTTGTGTCGAAATTCTCACTTCGGCTTATGTACATCTCTACAAACGTATTGAGATTCACCGGTAGAAATTTAAGAGAAATTGTGTATTACAGCGTTGTTTACTTTCAACATGCACGGTGTAGTCATCATTTCTGTTGGTAATTGTATAAATTGACAGGATTAAATTTGTCATGGTAATATACAAAACATGTGTTTCTTATAAATTCCTGAATGGTTATCAAAACAATGTCGCTTGATGTAAAATAAAAAAAAGAACAAGCTGACTTAAGACCACGAGGAAGTTGCACTGGTCACATTAACTCAATTCGTATAGCATCAATTGACCACTGTACCTCTCGAACGCAAATTTGATAAAAAAGATAGGTGGACACTTTGTGATATAAACATTCCAAAGAAATTGGTTGACCTCATACAAAAAATGTATCGGGATGCTCTAAACCGAGTCCAATATAAAGACAAACAAAGTGAAAACACTTTAATACTCGAGAAGTAAGGTAAGGATGCGTATTTTCACCAATGTTGTTCTAGCTCATATTGGATAATGTAATGCGACAGTTTAATGGTATTCCATGGGGATTAACAAATGAACTCAATGATCTGGATTATGCCGAAGACATATGCTTGCTCACACTCAAACACTCAGACATGCAGCATAAAATACAATAGCTTTCAGATCTAGAACAAAGTTGGTCTCGAGATACGTTGACGATAAAACAAGACGATGAGACTTGTTCTTTTCACATATATAACTACACCAATAGACATCAACAATGTAACTTTGAATGCACAATAGCGAAAACAGGAGGGAGAGTCTATAATTTCAAGAATAATAAATAAGTTCTATCACACTAAGCCAATAAAGATGGCTTAAGCCTTAAATATATTTAAGTCGACTCATTATTCGATTGTCGAACTAATCAGAATGTAATTATGATGAACAATTGGATACGACTCTCCTTGCTTCGAGACGCTCATATCTCAACACTGAACCAAATGTATCATATATTTACCCAATGAGAAATATTTGTCAGTATTTTTATTGTTTTTTTGAAAAAATTATTGCATTCTGATAATTTATTGTCATTTCCAATAAGAATATTATAGTTATATCTTCATTTATATTTTTCAACAAAAATATTATTTTTTATTATTCTTAATGAAAATTATTTTTAACAATATTTTATCACTATGATAAAAATGTATTCAATATGATAAATTTATCAGTTTTACAAAAATGTTCCAGCTGATCAGTTTGCGTTCAAAGTGAACATAAGAAAATAGAAATTAGCGAACATGGCCGATATGGGACGAACATGGCACGTAAGTTCTTGTAATTCGCTAGCACTGAACGCACTCGACTGAACGTATATATAAGAATTGCTCATAAAATCAGGTAGCATACGCCTGAAGAGATGTATTTGAACTATTCGATCGCACAGCCATTTAATATGAGGTCAACCAACACGTCGAAACCGATGAAAGAGGAATTCATTGGATATCATGGGAAAGATTTTGGTAATAAATCCTACTCCGAAAACCGGCCATTAAAAACAAAATGAGAGAAACTCCAGTAATACAAACTGGGGGAGAGGTGATTATGAAGGGAAAAGAAGTTCAAAATATATGTACTCAAATGAATGTTTCAAATTAAGAAAGCTTTTTCTTACTTATATATTAACTTTAAGCATATATTTTTATGTATCATTCATAAATTGCATTAACTGAAATAAATAAAGTTAACTTAACGGAATTATTAAATAAGAAATTAATTGAAATCTAAATATAAAATATTCCAATCGATAAATTCACTTTTCTTATTGATAATATATTGTTGATCTTTTTAGTTGGTGATAAATTCGTAAATCTCATTGATAGGAATCCTTATCGGTTGTATATTGATAACGAGTTTTTCAATGTGATCGTAATTTTTATCAGCTTGAACAATAATTTTTTTTCAGTGACTTTGAAGCCGGGATATTTTTTTGGGGTGTAAGTGGTTTAACTATATCGACAAACAGACCAATAATATTCTGAATGATTTATTGTAGTTCTCATACATTTATTGTTCGTTTGGAAATTTGCAATTTTTAGTGTTCTGGTTTGATTAGCGTTTATCTGTGATAATTTTTCGGAACAGGAATACATAAATTCCTGGATATTGAAAAATTCAATATGCAACACAAAAATGTTCATCTCGAAACTAACAAAAATATTATTATTCCTAAATACAGAATATCCTTTGGGGAATTCAACATCCATGTATGTACACAAAATGTATACGTTCGTCCTGTTTCATATATAATTTTTTTTTTTTTGGGTTGGTGCTGACTATATATATGGTATATGGATTTTTATTTAAAAATTGTTGTTAACTCAAAATATAAACTTCCATATCCTGTAGTGAATACATAAAGTGCACACACATGTCATGTTTAGTTTCCAATTTCTAGTTAAAGATTTTTCATTTTTCCATGTTGCTATGCAATATTTTGCGGTTAAAAAGAAAAATCGATCTATGTGAGATGTCGAGAGTATATTATACATTTTTTTTTGTACATCAATAACGACGACGACGACTCCTCGTGATGTTTGTTTAATGAAGAAAATGATGATGATGTCGTTGAGGAAGGAAAAATAATGTGTGGATGATGAATTTTAGATTTTATGGTGTAACAACATTACAATATACCATATATACAAGTATGTGTCGTGTACACAGGGTGTACGTGTATACATACATATATACATAATGCATCGAATGGTGTGAATTTGATGTTTTATTAGAAAATGTACTGCTGATTTCATAATATGACAACATGATTTTTAGATCAAATGATATATAATGGAGGGGTTCGCTATATACACTCGATAATTCAGGCAATGACTAAACAATTTCGATTTGTAGATATAGTCAACGAAACAAAACCAATTTCCACTTACCCGCGTTAATTAAAAATATATATTTTTTGTACCGTATAAACAATCTGACTCCATTGGTTCCGATCACGAGCCAGCTCTTCGTACTGTTGCAAGTAATTAGAAGAATCTTCACGTCAAATTTTCACGTATCAGTCCATTTGAATTCGCGCGCAGAACGTGACCGAACTAGGGTACTCACTGCCCTTTTATTTCATGCACGATATCAGAAATTTGCACTAAGTTCCTGATCTTGTGATTGAAAAGAACTCGGTATGTTCAAACGTGTGGTTACTATGAAGCTTCTCAAGATCTCTTGCAGCAGTCAGTGTGGTAATTTGAAGCGTATCTTGCGATATGTGAGCATATTGTATTGATTAGTGGCAACCACTCGTTACAAGTAATTGGTTGTTCTGTTCCGGGATATGCCAGAGCAAAGGTAAACGGTATTCATATTTTCAGTTGTTACGCTGATCCGAGTGCATCGATCGACGAGTTTAAAATGGTAGGTTCTAGAGTGGAGATCAACAAAGCTGTTGCTCTAAACAATATCCGGAATATAGTGTTAAAGTCAACAGTTCGCAGAAATCCAGGTATTTTATCCGAGGAGTATACTGGGTGCTTGGAACGAAAGCGCTTTCCTAACAAATAGAAGGAACAGAAGCTGGTATATTACCGAAAAAACCAAGCCATCAAAACAATTGTATACGGTCGTATTGAGGCTGCAATTGTATACAGGACAAACGACCTATCCAGATGACTCTGAAGTATTAAACTGGTTATGGGACAAAAACGTGTGTTGTAAACACTGGTGGAGCATCCGTTCTAGTCCCTTTACGCTCTAGAACGTTATGTATGATGGTGTACTTTGTTTCCCCTTACCATGTGGAGCTCAAAGTGTTGGCTTTGCCAATTACAGTACTGTAGTGGTCTCAAGACATATTAACCCAACCAGCCATTAGGAATCTAGGGAAAATAATTGATGCCAGACTGTCATATTAGATCCATTTCATTACCTCCAGCGAAAGAGCAAAACGAGTGAAAACAGCATTTGCGTGGCTGATGCCAAATACTTTAGAGCTCAGTTGGGCAACAGCATTGTAATAGAAAATGCATAGAATAAAATTCGAATCTGTTCAAAGATTAAGTGCGGTATGCGCAAACCGTACGGTCACAGATGATACTGCCTGTATTCTTGTATGAATGCATCCCATAAAGACATGCTGGCTAAGGAACGTCAACTTATATATCTTGGAAGTGGGAACAAAAGAAAAGATCTGCAGGGAATCGAGACCTTGACAGTATGGCAGAAAGGATGATTACGGGAATATTTAGGTGCAACTGATCACCATCTAACACCAGATAATCTACCTCGTGAAGTAATACCAAGCAGTAGTCCCATGGGGCCGAACGACAAAAAATATTTCCAATTAACCGGAGGTTATGGTTAAGTCGAAATATTTTTTGTAATATCTTGTTTGTTTGTTTGTTCGATTTTGTCAATATTATCCATCTTGTCTGCTTAAGTTATTCCAGATATTAAAGTAAGTTTCGCGTAAGCCAGGATAGGATTCTATACCAATTTTGTCGCAATTGTGCAATCTGCTCAGTCGACCAGTATGCTGGTTGATCATATTCATCAGGGATCATTAGTGATCATATTCATCATTTGTGTCGCTTTTGCATTGGCAGTCCCCGAGAGGTTTGGCTTTACAAGGAAAAGCTTTTATAAGTCTTTCTCCAACGTACTTGCTCTCCAACCAATCTGTTTACTTGTAAAGGTTTTGTACATCTATTTTCCTCTATACCAGTTCCATTTCAAACAGTATGGCTTGGTGGTCATTATGGCTTGGTGGCCATGCACGCACAAACCGTATCAAGCAGATGCTACCAAATGTCAAATCAATTACGGAGAAAGCACTGTCATTACGAAAAGTCGGTATATCTCCAGTGTTTGGTAATACAACATCTATTGAAGAGATAGCCTCGAGCAATGCTACTTTTGTTCTATTTGTATTTTTACTTCCTCAGTCTGTTGCCTCCCAGGCGTTAAAGACACCAGCAATAACAAAACCGCATCACGCTGTGCTACTGTTTGAATTGTTGCTTCGGTATACCAAGAGATTTTTCTAACGCAGTTTTCAATCCTAGTTTCTTTGGCTTCCCAGCTTCTCCTAACTCTAGTAAGAGATCGCTCTTTGTTGTCCTTCGTAGGTGGGAAACCTTTACAGTGAGGTCGTTCAGATTTCAATCTCATTTCCCTTTCTTTAGCATCGCAGCATACCATAGGGATCCACCCTTCGTTAATTAGATGAAATCGAAACTTGGACGGGGTTCTGATAGATTTTTCATTTATTAAGGTTTTATCAGTTGTCAGCTGGATAATTCTTCATTATCTGACTTACTTTGCCCATGTGGGTTTTCACATAGATTTCTTGCTCCTAGTTCTTTGGTTTCAACAAATTTATTATTCCCTTTCTTCTGGACATGCTAGCCGTTGGATTCTGTTCATTCAATCATCTTCTTTTGCTGCTGGATGCCATTTTTGTTTAATTTTCCAACGGCATTGTGTCTTCCTTGTTTTTGAGATTATTGACGTCGTTTGAGTCTCGCAGCATAGTGTTATCTGCTTAGCCAGTTTCACTCAGAAACCATTAGAGTTAAGAACGAGCTCATGTGATTTCGATCTGATATCACGTCCACTAAACGTACTAAAAGACCAAACGTATGTTGAGATTTATTCTATTGGCGCATATGTATGGCCGAACCATAGTTTAATGTATATTTGGTATACTATACCCAGAAACCATTGCAGTTTCCATGAGATTTCGTATTGATATCATGATCATTAGCTGCAAACAAGTTGGATCAAACACATATGGGCTAATATAGCAAATCTCAACTTGGGGCTGGTCTTCTTATTTTGCTTGTGGTTAGTGGACATAATATCAAATCGGTTTCTAGGATGTAGTAAATTATATTCCATTGAACATTTGACATTTTTTTTGTGGGATGGCATCGTGGGATAACTTCACACACTTAAGCTATGTCTAAAAAATTTATTAAATCATTTGATTACAACTCTAAAGGCCATATTGGGATACAAGAGCAATAAAACAGTATCATTGTAGTGTACCAAACCAACCCATGATATAGATTATTATGTGACAATGGCGAACCTCTAGGTAAACCAACACGTCACTTCTCGAGTATAATTCTTGGACAATGAAAATATCATATTGTGGATATATACTCAAAACCAGAATTATATCTGCAAATGCAGTTAAAATCCATCTCTCGCTATGATATGTATAATATATAATGACTTGTAAGCTAAACAGTAAACACGAAATGCTCATACATTGATAATTTCGAAAACATAAGAATGCCAGAAGCTTCTATACATACAAACCAACATACAGAAACAAAATCAAAGGACTCAATCCAGGAACCCTTGGCTGATAGGTGATATCTGCTTGAAACTCCTAAATGAACCCTGTTGTACTGACCTTACAGTAAAGTAGCAGTGTAACCGACGTGAGATTTAAGTGATGTCTGCTGATTTCCCCTATGATTCAGAACTTCCAGGTTTTATCAAAGCATTAGAGTAAGCCAACCGTAATGATATCCCGATCATTTCCGGTTGCGATGTAAACTAACATCTCGATGCATTTCCCTATTAGAATAACTATTGGCGTCTGACCTAGTCAACTCGAAGGTGAGAAGTAATTGATATTGCTTTTGCCAGGTATAAACGTGAAATTAGGGAGTTCAGCACTGATTGGGAACTTCATAGACTTCATCTTAACCGGTTGCATCTATCTTCAGTAATGATAATCAGTACCTCTGCGGAGAAATGGAAAGGGCAGCTGGCGAGTTTTAAGAAGCACTAATCATCGCCTATTAGAAGTCCTATCTTCGCAGTGAGCCTAAAACAACTGGGACACATTGCTAGACCAGAAAACTGGACAGACTGACAAAGCAAGTTTTGAGGTTGTCTTATGTAAACTCATTTCCTGAATGTATGAGTTCAAATATAGTAAATGAATATCAACGCCCACACCAACTACTGAGTTTCTGAGATTTGAACCTGGTGGGAAAGATAGAATCCGATGGAGCATCGGTTCTTGCTCAAAATTTAAAAAACCTCGTCTAGACGGGATATATTTCGGTCTCCTGCAAGAAGGACTGGGAAATATCCTAGACTGTCGTGACCATACCTTCAGAGTCAGTTAGGCAATAGGATACATTCCAATATCATAGAAGAAATTCAGTGCTCATCTCGAAGGATAGAAAGCCTAGATATGACCATGCAAAAAGTTTTCGACCTAACAGGCAGTCCTCTTTTCTACTTAAATGTGCAGAGCGATTTCAACTGATAGGGACTTCAGAGATAATGAACCATTAGAAAAGCCCAAATAACAAGCATACCAGAAATGTAAAGCTATTAAAACAGCACCTCATGAAACCATTGAACAGATTGAAAAATCTCTGGACAAATATTAATTTGTCTTGGGAGCCCCAAGACAAATTCCTATTTGTACTTGTCCCTCCGAATATCAAGATCTCTGAATTAATGCAATCAACTTCTGATGAACGTTTTTCTTTAAACTTGGCATGGCCATGGTGAATTCCTCATAGGATGGATCCTCACTGATAATCACTATGGTCTGTATTTGAGAGTATTCAAATACAGCTTGTGATACATGTGGAACATTAAGTAGGTCAGAAAAATGTTCACGCCATGTATCAGGTACCGAATCGACGTTAGCACAGAGGTTTCCATCCTGGTCTCGGATGGCAGTTGACCGAGATCTTGTGCAGTTTGGTGATTCTTTTAATGAAACGACGCGAATTGCGTTCTTTACTCGCGCTTCTTCTGTCTACAAACGCGTCTAGCTGTCCTCCTAGCAAGAACTGCTTTATTTTTAATATACACTCACACACACACACATCCCCACATACACCATCACATTTTATATATAAAGTTTATGTTTCGTCTAAACTAATTTTCATATTTTCTTTTTGTTTATTTTCATCCTCTGTATCTAATGATAACGGTAATAATAGACGCCCAAATCTCGAGGATGGTGCGAAAAATTGTTAACAAACAAAATAACACGCGATGGTGGGTGGAAAATTAAAAAAAAGAAAAATGATAATTTTAAAGTTTTTCCATCGTTGTTTTTCTTTTATGTTTTTAGTGATAAGGAGAAGAATGTTAAGTGATAAGTAAAAATATTTTCTACTCCGGAACAAAAAAAAAATGTTTAATAACTTTTTCTACTTTTAATGTTTATATATGTATACACAGCATTTTTGTGTTGCCGGGGTTGTGTTATGCTTAGACACCGCACATAGACAAAAAAAGTGTTTTGTTTTTATTTAACGAACTTTATATGATTTTCATTAAAATTGTTATCAATTTTCGCTACTTGGATAAATTTATTTTTTTGTACCATCCTGATTATTGATAACACTCATCACACACACAAACACACATACAATGGGAAAAACGAATGATAAGACTAAAAAAGAAAATCTATTCATCAGCAAAAAAACAAAATCCGATTCGAATGCTCATTTGAATGAAAATTCTGTACACAAATAATATGTAAACAGCATTTTGTTCCCCAAATTTTCACTTAAACGTCCCTCATTCTCGATTATATGGGAACACAACGGAAAAACAAGTAGGAAAATTGTTTATATTTTCACGTTTATTTCGTTGTTGTTGTATATTAAAATTTTCCAAACGCTTATTATTACATTTTATTTCGAAAGCTTCGAAGTGGACAATACGAGTATAACAAAGTTTTGCGACTATTGATTTCGATTTGTACACAAAAGTTTTTTTATATACGACAATAGGAAAAGTGAGATTTCCAATTTTCTTTGCTTCGAATGAAAATGTATACACAATATTGTCAATGAATTGATAAATTGAAATTAGGTATGAAAATACATGAAATGAACAACACAGAAGAGAGAATATATATTTGAAAATGAAAACACTGTAAACTTGAAGGAAATTAATTTCCTTTTTTTTTGTAGTTTTTCATTGTTTACATATTTGTTTTCAGACAGAACGGTATCGTTTTTATATTGTTGGTGAATAATGGTCATTCAACGATTTTGTTCACTGTTATATAGTGATTGAGCTATATACCTCTCTAATTTTGTAAGTTCCAAAAGCAACGAAGGAAAATTTATAGTACGATCCGTGTTTTGAGTAGGACTTAGGATTAAAGAGTGACTCACTCGATTGGTTTCTTAGGTGTGTGAAGTTATCCAAGAAGCTCATCCCAAGAAAAAATAAAATGTTCATCAGGTAATACTAATTAGGTAATAAACAAGATACTACTGTCTATAAACTACGAATTCAAATTTTATATATCGAAAAGAGTTTGTTGTTAATATTTCCGAAACATTATTAGAGTTATGAACGATCTCATGTGACTAGAACACCAGCCGTATGTTGAGATTTGCGCTAAAGGTCTTAATGTATATGGCCCAACCTACGATTGGACTTATAGTTTTGCACAGCGTTAGTGAACATGATATAGATTTGAAATGGTCCATAACTCTAATGATTTGTGGGAAAGATTAACAACAAATACTTTTGGATATATTAAATTTGTTTCCAAAAACACTTTGATCTGGATTGTAAATCTCATTGATTATGAATTCTCAGTTTTTTTTTATAGAAGGCAGAAACTTGTTTCGTACTTATTTCCCGATTTCTATCAATTACACAGTTTTCAGGGATCATTTTGAAAAATTCTGGGATGAGATGAAATTAGTATTACCTGATCGACATTTTATTTTTTTCTGGGATGGGATCCTGGGATATAACTTAACTTCACATACTTGGTTTCTTTAGAGGAGCTTTCATACCAACACCTACACCATATGAACTTGATGTTTTGGATCTTTTTGCTTATAGCTGTCCCCGAGGTTGTTTATGGAGTCTAAATTGTTAATATGACCAAAAGAAGGCTAAGATGTCAGGTATTAGATAAGCAGAGCAGTCTATGGTAAGAATATAAAGGACAGAGAAACAAGAAGTGCTCAACAGTTTCTTTTTCTCCTCCCCCACATTGTTCTCAGTCTGTGTTGTTCCGAATTTTAATTCGGAACATGTAAATTTTCAGGGAACAATGTCCAGTGATAATTCCTAGCAAAATCCTCAAAGTGTGTCTATATTATTCACGAATGACTGAGATCTTTGCTGATTTATTGTTCAAAAGAAGATTTTGGATAGGGGACAAGAGATGAGGAGAGACAACCTCTCTTCTGATGCAGACTACCAAATTGATAGTTGATATCACTCACAATTGATAGTTGAAGCTGTGCCCAAACAATCCAATTTATCAGTCTAGTCGAGCCTAGGATATTAGTGCCTCCAAAACCAGTTTTGTTGAAACAGTATTGGAGTCAGTCGTGTTTAGGAAAACCTGGTTTTCCGAAAGAATGCAAGTTTGATGATTTTTGCAATTCACCTACTTTACAAAGATATACATAAAATATTATTCTTAAAATTTTAGCAATTTCCGCCTAAAAGACAGAAACTATAGTCACCAAGGGGATAGATATAATTTTAATTATCTATCCCCTTGGTGACTATAGCTTCTGTCTTCTGTGCTAGTGCAGGGTTATACATTTATGATTGAAATGTATAACCATGCACTAGCCACATTACAGCATGCTGATACATAAGAGAAGATCATCAGAGGTAGGATGAACTGGTGTACTTTTCCGAAAACGTGTGTCGATCCAAGTGCATCAATTGATTGGGTTTGCCTAATAGGCGAACACTTCTCGGCATAATCCTGACAGCAAAATTCGTTGTCGTTTAACTGGACGAGTCGTGAATTAACCATAAGAGTGGAGGCAGACCGTCACCTGAAAACATGACACTAAATCAACGAACAAGTGTAGTCTCCATACCATGTGTTTCAGCTGCATAAATAACTATTTGTTCTCAAACGCTATGTTGTCTAGAAACGCTCCGAACTGAGATTCTTTCGTCCACCGATTTTTCAATACATCCAACCACTCCATGGAGTGCTATTTCAATAGGGTTACGTTAATGGTATGTGTGTTGTTTGGAATGGTGTTACATTTCTACTACTTCATAACCTCTAAAGTACCAATCGCTTTCCAGCAATCACTCTGAACATATTAATCACAAAGAGCACGGGTTTATAGCCCGAAAACTTTTTGCCTTACATCCTTCGGGATGAACACGACCCTGAATTTATCAATGGCCTTCAAACGTGTCTCCAGGTCTAAACTGGCACTAAGATATGTGCAAGACAGTCTAAGATAGCTTCCAGCCCTTCCTGTAGGAGACGCGGAAATATCCCGTCTGTGGATTTGGTGTTTGGATTCGATCTTTTGTCACAACGGTTGCTACAAAGTTACATTCTCTGAAACTTGTTAGTTGGTGTGAGAAGAAATTTCCATCTACAATTAGAATTCTTACTTCCGGGAAAATGAGATTTCATTAAAACATTGTGGGCTTCTTGAGTTGTACTCGTGTGACTTCAATAAGGTTTCTCTACAGTTCCGATAGTGACTTTCATATTACCACAAAGAATAAAAAATAATATATTGCTTAGAGGCCATAAACGTCCCTTACCGCGTCTCAACTGAGACCTTACGAACCAGTTTTAACGATTGGTGCACATTGTAGGTGGTCAGCCCAACGAATGTTTTTACACACAAACGCGAGAACACTCTTGAGAAATCTCCATTTTAATATTTTTTTCCTTTGGTTACATTTCTTATACTCTCTTTGTCTATATATGTGCAAGTCCCAATCTTATGTTATACCGGTTTTCACGGCTTTGTTGAAAAGTTTTCTTTTCTGTTTCCTCAGTCTACCCAGTGCCCTGATCCACTATGGTGGCTCAATTCATTTATGCTTACTTAGAGGACAACATTTCGAATAAGCGCTGATTAGTTGCTCTGTTTACAGGTTGAGATAGAGTCTATAAAGTTCCCAATCAGTGTTTTTTTGACTTCCTAAATTCTCTAACTTCAGATGTATCACAGGTCTGAGAGAGTAACGTCATCCAAGATTTTCCAAGATGAGTCTTCCCACTTAGAATCTGTGGAGAAGAGTAAAACTTTCTTCTTGCCTTAAGGATGTCCAAAAGGTAGGTCTATTGCCTAGAAGCTGCGAATCATATGGAAGAAAAGCAGAAATCATTAAAACCTTCCCTGTTTCTTTACTACAATGAAGACTGCTGTAAGGTTATAGCAACATATTTTATGTTCAGGTATCACTAACTAGGAAAGTGCTTGAGGATCCTGGATTACATAAGTCCTTTGTTTTGTTTTTGTTTTCGTGAAACTACGGCTGAAACAAAAGAAACAAAAGAACATGTTTTGATAACTTCATTATCAAAACTACGTCAATTCTTCGATTCTTTAAAGATACTGATACGAATTCTAAGAACTGCATCATCTCACTAAATGATATAAGGAAGTTTTACTCTTTATCTTGATCAACCTAAATGGTTTTTTTTTCATTATTCGTCACTCAGGCTCAATTGGCCCATAGTGACATCCCACTTTTACTTGACGTTCCAGCTATAGGTCTGATTTTACGTAAAAACCATTTGCACATTGCATAGCTCTATACCAGCTTTTAGTACTGACATGGAAGATGGAACGGAACACGGATTCTAAGCTTAACGGGGTCTCAGATGAGTTCATTCGCACCACAGATCGCACCACCCAAACGACGGTGAAAATCGCTTTTCCCATCCTGCCCCTATCAGGATTCGAACCCGGTACCTCCCGCTCCATGCTACAGCTTTTTAACCGCTGTGCAACCTGGGCGGTTACCTATAGATATACTAACACTGTATTATTCTGAACAAGAGATATCTAAATAATTTTCTAATATTTATGGTTCTGTGATTAATAAAAGGTGATTGAACTTGTTGGTGGTAACCAAAAAGATCATTATTAAAAGCAGGTAGTTTGCGACGGATTGTTTTTAAGTCATTTAACGTGCTGACGGATCTTTCCAAGTTAGGTCTTTGATCTCAAGTACTCACTGTAGCGTTATATTGTTGATCTCCCGTTGACTCAAAGCAATTCGCTAAATGGTCAATGTGCTCTTGGACTTCAGTGCTTCGGTATTGCTTAAGTTCTTAATTGTTTTTTATATTATAAGATTGTCAGCAAACCTTGTAGGATTCTGTTCTCCAAATTATAGTGCGCAATGAAAGTAATTTTGCACGACAGCTTCTCGTTTGGTAATAAAAATGTTTTACAGAATTTACAGTATAAATTTTATTTTATTTTATTTAATGTACACAGCTCGAAATATTCCATTAAAGTGATCGAGACAAATTTAATAATTTTATACAAAAAAAACCCGCGGCGAAATCGCTCCATATTTAAACTGCTTGAAAATTAAAACTAACTATTAACAACGAGATGGCAGTGTATCACTCTATCGATAATACAGAATATGGAAGAGTGGTAAAAGTCTTTGTTTAGCGATAAGTTTATCATCTTATCGTTAACGATAAATTAAATTTGTAAACAAACAAATTGATGTCAAATGGAGTGATAACACCAGGTAAGCTAATAACATAGTAAATAAATTCTATAAATTAAATTCAACTAATTCAATTAATTAATAATAACATTCAATTCATTTTAGCTGAACAACTACCGTGGACAGCTTGTAAAACCATTAAAGGTTTTCCAAAAAAATAAGAAGATAAGTGATTAACCTAAATTACAATCTAACTTTTGTTTGACATCAGGTTTTTAATTTTCATTCCAGGTTTATTATCCTGAACAAACCTTACAATTTTTGAATGTAGTTGAACTTCAGTCATCGGGTCGATGAAAATAGCTGAAATTCGAGAGCCATGATGGAAACCTGGTGGAAACCCCGATTTATAGCTTGAATGGACTTGGGCCTTCTGTTTCTGTTAAACCATGCAATAAAATTATTTGACAACAAATGAGTATTGTAAACGTACTTTTCACTGAAGGTAACGGATTCAAACGCTTTGACAAAGCTTTACAATAGCTAACCAAGATAAAAGTTTTGGCAAAATTAGTGTATCTCGTCAACTTACTTATGATTTACGTTAACTTTAATTGTGCTTATGAAGAATTCAATAAGAGTAGATGTTGATCTCGTTTGAATGAGGGTGTTATCTCAGCGATTAATTGAACAACATGCAAAGGATAGTTTCCATCCGGTGTTTTTTTTTTCAAAAATGAAGCATCCCCGATTGTTTTAGGAGATTAATTGTAATGTGGTTCTTTAATCGATAGGTTGCTGTTTTGAGGTTTCTAAATACATTATATAATGACAAAATTCTGTCCTTAAGCATAATTTATTCAAATACAAAAAATTAAGCTTCCAATCTGTTCAATCAAAAGCACACCACATTTGCATGTGTTATACCAAAATTAATTATTTATGTTCATAGTGTCGTAAACTACTTTGTGTAGAAACAACAATTAATGTTACAATATAAAAGCTCTATATCTTACTGCGATTTGTATACGTTAGGGCGTCAATTTGTATTTGTCAGATTACCAACAGTTTATTGATAATTTACTTAATCGATGTGTGGGTAAAAGATACGCTCACTTGACACGCAATCTTATGTGTATCATCGTATTCTCGTACCACCCAAAAAAACGGGTTAACTGTAACTCTCTAAAATTACAATATACATTCATTAATTATAAGCATATCCATTTCAATTTAATATCTTCGAACGGAGACATTACACATCAAACCAAGAAAAAAAAACAAAAAACATTTCTCGTATATAAATTAAGACGTATGGCAATTTCTTAAGATCAAATAATTAATCACCATAAAATCGTATTGTTTTTTTGGTTGTCTTATTTTGGTGACAAAAACGTAGTAAGTTTCATAAGCTCTAAATAATAGTTGTTGTTGTAATACACCACAAAAAGTTGCATAACTCGCGTTAATACACCACCAAGTCGCGTAACAATTTTATTTTTTCCATTCTCACATACTTTTACTCCGGATGTTGGGTAAATTTGTAACAATTTTTTTTGCTATATGCAAAAGATTGTCATCTAATCTCGATTTTAGATACGTCAACCGTATGTATGTATATATGAATGATGAATGGTATATATGTTGATTTAATTACACGAAATAATAATTCACTTTCTGTTATATTCTGGGATTATTAATTACCATTGTTTACAGCTGTCGGCAGATATAGGTACATGCTGTATAGAAATACGATTGAATGGCAGTTTAGATACGAGATAACCTAATTATTTTCATAAAGCAGTCCTTCAAACTTGATGAGTGGAAATCATCAAGGTTGCGAGTGTGATGAATTCGTCATGCGGATAATTATACTGCAAGGTTCTCATTAGACCATAGTACCACATTTTAATCATATATATACCCGAGATTGATAATTTTGATTAATATGTCATCTGTGTTGTTTAAAAATCTGGTAAAAAAACCACAATTGTTACCAAAACAACAATGACCCACCACTTCAGTACATGGACACTAGATCGACATGTCGAACGTGCAGGCACTTCGAGAACTTGGCGCGTTTGACGACCATATCACATGTAGCACTCCAAGAAATTCAATTGCCTATACATGAAGACCATGTGTCCCAAGGCCTTACAGTGGAGTTGACCTCCAATTTACCATGTGTTGATCTGGAAAGAGCGGGCTCGGGTTGCCCAAGATCTTGTCAGCAATATCAGTTTGCAATCTTATTACCAATCTGAAGAGGTGAACAGTGTCTGGGAAGAATTGATAACTTCGGTTGTCTCCCCAGCAAATTCTCGATATTGTGAAAACTAGGCCCAAAAATGATTGGTTTGATAAGCAGTGTCGTCTTGCTGTTCAGCAATGAAACAAAGCCCATAATGAAGCGGAGACTCGGTTTACAATTGCAAGAATAATTCAAACGGTTAGAACAGAAGATGCCCGAATGGTGGAAGGCTATAGGGTCTTATAAGTACAACAACTCAACAATGAGCGCAATTCGCGTGGTTTCTTCAAAGGAATCACAGTATTGCACCATACAGAAAGATCCCGGTCAACTTGGGCCATTCAAAACCAGGATGGAAACCTCTGTGTTATGGTCGATATATGGCGTGAACATTTTTCTTCCCTACATATTTGGTGTTTCGGTCGGCGACGATGGCTCCATGGCATAGAGAGCGATTTTGCATCTTCTAATTGCTTGCACCAGTATGAATAGCTGGCTCGTGATCGGAATTGATGAAGTCAGATTGTCGAAACAGTATAATTTCAGCAGTAAAAAAAATTGGTTAAAATTTGCCATACAAATACGGTTGTTATATACACTACAACGGGTGTAAAATTGTGTTCGAACCAATTTTATCGATTTAATGGTCCATATACATAATAAATAGATAAACGTTATCAAGGAATTGAAGTATAGGACAACATAGAAGAAGAAGAGTTAACTTACCTATATACAGTATATATAATTTTTCTTCGTTTTGGTCATCGGTATTTTATAACATATGATTATCTGGGTTATTTTTCGTCTTCGTTCAATAATAAATGAAATTGGGCAACAGAACCTTATATACAAAAATGTTATATAAGAATAAGATCGCAAGATGAAGAAAAACTTTTTTGTTTTTTTTCTGGTATTTAATCACATTGATAACAAGGGTAGAAAATATTCTGACATTTACCACATTTCTTATATACTCGGTTATATAAAAAATGTTTTGAGATTCAGTCTGTTCGGTTTGATTTCAGTGGGCGATTAATTAATATTTTGACCTTAGGAAGCTTCGGCGAATGACATATCGCCAACGTATTGTGCAAAATTACTATATAGCTTTGTGCACACCTTCCTCAATATATTATAAATTGTACACTAGTCTATGATTAAGAAATAAATAAATTCCATTCAATTACAACATAATTTTAATTATAATCGATTTTTAATTTTAATTAATTAATCGATACTTATTTTTCTTGTTTATTTGGTTAATTTGTAAAGTAGTTTTGGTCAATCTATATTTTATGACACAATAACAGACAACAAAAAAATTGTAAACTAAATTAAGAAATCGAAATTGAATTAATTTAAATATTAATTAATTTGGATTAAATAGTATTGTTAAATTAATATTCGGAAATTCAAATTTATGATCTCGTCGCATTTCGATTTGTGATCGTCCGCCGACCCACTTTAAAGTGTTTTCAGTTTTTTTGTTTGTTGTTCAGTTTATGATTATGAAACTGCTTTACATTTTTTGTGGTATGATGAGTATTTTGGGTCGAGGTTATGCATATTTAGATTCCATAATAATATGCAGCGTATAATTCATGAAGCAGGTGGAATTCAAAATATTTGTGGTTTTGTTATAAGCAAATTGCGGGTTAATTTAGTGGTTTGAGCTTATAATAGAACTTTGGGTATACTAATGGGCTCTATGGGATGATACGCCTATAGAATAATAGTTCATCGAACAGGAAAAGGCATCTGCTAGATTGTAAAAGTGCAAAATAATCTCAAAAAATGTTTAATTTACCAGTTGGCCTACTATATTGGTCGGTAAGTAGGGCATCCAATTTATAGCAATTTCGGAATTCCGGAATTGATTTTTTGTACAAAATTTTTGAAGCAAAATAATTAAAAACCAAAATTTGATTGTTATAAAAAAAAATTATATATATATATATATATATATATATATATATATATATATATATATATATATATATATATATATACTATATATATATATATATATATATATATATATATATATATATATATATAAATATATATATATATCAATTTTCAATATAAAAAATAACAAAATCCTTTTATTACATATAAAAATTAATAAGTGATTAAATAGATTTAAATTTAATTTAAATATTAAGCTTTACCCGTTTTGTTCAGCTGTTTAAATGCGTATCGCATGCAACTTAACGCATCGGGGTTGTGTCGTTGAGACTAGAACGAATTTTAATGGCGATATTACCTGCTACTGAAAATGCTCTTTCGGCCTCAACGCTTGTTGATGGTATATTTATTTTCATAAACATTGTTAAGCAGCGGGCCTCGAGGACCCCACCGTCCCAAAATTTAATTTCGTTTCGAAACGCAGAGGAAATCGATTTTGAGTTTATTTTTTCCGTTTTTAAAGAACTGAGTGAATGATTTATCTTTTGTTGTAGCAACGTTTCTAATGAGTATTCTGGATTAAGATTATTTATATCCTCGGCCTCGCCATCTGAGCTTAAACTGCTCTCATTGAAATTACAACTGGAATTATAACGCCGACACATTTCCTGCAATTTTTTGTTTATTTCGGATTTTGAATGACGTTTCACTTTGATATTCAACTTAGTTTTACCACGATTATGGATATATTGTAGTATATCGGACAAAATGGTTTTTCGTTTATTGATTTGAACGGCCAGCTCGTTTTTTAATTTAATTCCAAAATCATCGTTTGATATAATATCAAACATAAATGAAATTATGGCATCCGATGATAAAAAAATTAATATCCTCTCTGCAAAGAGCTTCAACTGCTAATCCAACAGGGTTTAAACATTTTAACATTAATGATAAGCTGTCCCATTCTATTTCAGAAAGAATCTTTTCTGGAGGTTAATTAAGGTTAATTGAAGTTTTTTGTATACATGTCTTAATTTTCGTTAACCTTTCTATCGTGAAACAAAGGGAACTCCAACGTGTAGCGTAGTCTATCATTAGTTGCAGTTCTTTACCATCATTTTCCTCTTTCACGTACTTCTGAAGTATTTCATTTTTTTAGGGAGATCGCGGTCGAAATATCGTTACAATTCTTTATAATTTCACTGATAGGAAAGTTAGGAGATAGTTCCGCGAAATTCGCGTTCCATTGTTTGGCATACTTTGAATCCCAGGACTGCATCATCATCATCAAGTTCGTAAGTATCGTCGTCACTTTCAGTTGGACCTATTACGCCTATGACATCATCGATTTGACTTTCATTGCAATCTGAAGAATCTTGCACATTTTTCTTATTGTAGAGAAGATTTATAATTCCGATTTGAATTCCACGTGCATAGCATAAAATTTGGTCGCATGGTAAATTACTCCCAACTTTTATCATTACAGCGGTCCCATCCGTTACTACGCATGAAATGTCTTTAATATTGTTTGTTGTCACCGCGAACGTAAAATATAGTTTTTCAGCATAACAAAAATAGAAATAAAATTTCATAAAATGTAATTGCAAATACTTAAATTAGTGTTGAAAATAGAAATTCAGTTTTAAATTCCGGAATAATTGAAATTACAATATAGGCCAGTATTCCAGAATACCGGAATTCCGATTATCCGGAATTGGATGCCCTATCGGTGTCTCAGTATAGTGTGTTACTGACTAGATAAGTTTCCTTTATTGTTTGTGTATTCCAATTCTGCACCCTAGTCTAACAACCTTATTAATTTTTTAACATGGTTGATTCTGATCAAGGATACGCAAAGATGAAGTTTTAGCACCAGAACTATCCGTTGGCATAATTCAGTGAAAATAATTCAGTAAAAATCGTTTGACGAGGAATAACAGCATCCTACTTCAGCCAAGATAACTCAATATACAAATGTTATAAATATTCGTCGCATTGTCTCTCTTCGTTGATAAGAATACTATTATTCGGATCTAAGACAATTTATATCATTTTGCACTATCATCTTATCCAACAACTGATCTTTCTCCCATCTATTCATCCATTTACATTACTACTCTCTTATATAAAAGCTTATCTGTCAAACATCTGTCTTCCATTAGCCAAAGAATGTATTGCAATTATTGTAAACTGATACATAATTCATTCATGAGAATCCCAAAATTTGAGTGACAATTTTTGTACTAGTTCAAATAGGTGTTCGTGGCAGGTCAGTTCTTGTTCTGTTTAAATACGACAACAATTTCGAATCTCACGTCTACCCCTGTTGTAGTGTAAAATTCATGAGCTGACCTTCTATGCCAATAAAAAAGTCTCGAAAAATGTCTCAGTTGACTAGTCAAAATGTCTATGTCAAAATGTGCGTATTGACCCGTATGTCTCAGTATAGCGTGTAACTGAATTATCCAGAATTATTCATTGACAAAAATTCAGCATGAATGGTGAGTCGAAGAATCCTAGCATCTTACTTCAAGCCAACGTCATTTCATTGATAAGAACAGTAATATTCAAATCTTAGACCACTAGAACTCTCACCTACATAACACCATCACAATATTTAGAGGTGCCCTGAAGTGCTTTAATGCAACAAGACACACCCTTAAACACAAATGTTTGGACTTGCCCCGGTTGTATTATGTTAGCGCTATTACTGGTGTCATCTCCGATCTTTACGTGTAATTTACGTATTTTGTTATATTATTTACATAAAAATGTAAAAACGTTATTTACATGTAAAATCCAAACTGTGGCTTAAAGTTTTATCGGCGGATTTTGACACTAATTGATAATTTTTATTTATACTAGGTTGTGAATCTGCTCATGGATTTAAAAGTAACCCATAAAAAATGTGTAACAATAAAACCTGTAACAACAGTATAACAGAGAACTGCCGTATAGTTCGTTTATCGACTAACACTAATAAAGTAAATCTGGAAGGAGTACGTAAATATAATGAACACTTAAATGTTTAAAACTCATCTTCATGACGGTCGGTAAAGCTCATTCGTAGCAGGTCAGTTATAATCTATGGCTTACCTCATCTCAACTGAGACTCTATGAACCAGTGTTAACATGATTGGTGCTCATTGTATAGGTGGTCAGCCCAACGAATGTTTTTACACATACAAACGCGTTGTTATGTCATCCGGTTGCATGTTATTTTTTAAGGTTAACGGCGAGAATCGAACTCGAGGCCCCAGCAACCATTAAGCTACAACCGGCGACAGTTCTTGTTCTGTGTCAGTTCTTGTTCTGTGTAAATACGCTAAAAATTATTGTTTATGCTACAGCAGTTGGAGCGGCAAGCATCGGGTTTGAATTTCACATCTAAGACTCCTTGTTGGATTTTATAATTCTTGAGCTAATCCATCTGCTGTGCCAGTACAATAGGCTGGCATACATGTGCAGATGATCATACATAAATCGGACCTATAGATACTGTACGTCCTCGATTTTTATTGAATATTCTTTCAAAGAAACTCGCTTCCTCATTAAAAGCATTGTATAAATGCTCTGTTAATGTACGAACGATCGAAGACAAAATAACGTGTTGTTGCTAGACATCTGAACGTTAAAGATTTAACACAGTGTGAAAACAGTAATACAACTAGTCTGTAAAGAGATTTCAAACTCCTCCGTTATTCTTCTGAAATTCACAAGGTTAATGAACAAACTATTTTACATGCATTTATCAGTTCTCAAATCCGAATGATTGAAAGTTTTAATTCGAGTCCTGTGTGGTGTTCAAACGATTTGTTCTAAAGGGTGTTTTTCATAGGGTTACACAAGTTTGAAGCAAAATAAAACCAATATATTTTTAATATCAATGGAACGGGCTGCCACGGTAGGAGCAACCAACTTTTTGCAGTGTTTGCTTTTGTATTTCGCCAATAACTCTTCGAATATTGATTAGACAAGTGATTTTATATAATCCTAAAGGAAATAATTCAATCGGGTTAAATCACACGATCTATCTTTAAGTAAATTAATGTAAGCACGCACTTTGCGTCTACCGCTCCCTATACCGCTCATCATTGACAGTGACATTCTGACCATCATCGTTTTTGAAGAAATATAGATCAATGGTTCCTCCAGCCCTTAAAGCGCACCAAACAGTATTTTTTGGTGAATGTAATGGTGTTTTGACAAAAGCTTGTGCATTTGAGAGTGGGCTTTGACTATTATGTCAAGTCGAAGTAATTTTTATCTTATAAGAAATTCAAATTTATTTCAATGATTAAGTTCTAAGACCTATTTATATTATCAGTTCAGTTCAGCCTAGACACGCCCCGTGTCAGACAAAAAACAAATATTCTTTCATGTATTTTGTATGGAAGTATTTACATTATTCTTTCAGTTACTTTCAGTCAAACTTTGTTGGAAAGAATGATTTGTCTGATGTCTGAAGGCGGAAAAATGCGGAAGAACATCGAAAAAAGTCAAAATCATTTTTTTGAATTTATGGAAATATACAATATTTTATAATGCAGCCATCATCACCAGTTGGACTAACATGCAATTCTATAAGAAATGGTCAATCAACAATCTGCACATTCCAATTTTGTAACAATCGGTAAGAATAGCAGAAGAAGCATATCAAACAATACGTCATATTATAATACCGCGACCAAGACCTTCTGCCAATGTTGTTATGGGCATACACTCTAAATTCCACCCAACCATGCCAATATTGTTCTAGACACACTTTCGAAACTCTGACACATATTCGAAATCCTATGGAAGTGTTGTTATAGACATATATCCAAAATACCATCTTACTATGCCAGTGTTGTTGTAGACAAACCTTCTAAATTTCATTCATCCACGCCAATGTTGTTCCGAACATAGATTCCAAAATCTTTCTTATAGGGCGTTGTTTTCAACCTGCATTCTAGATTATCTCGTACTATGCCAGTGTTAATGCACTTCCGTAATAAAATAGAATTTGGCATTTATGTCTTGAACTACACTGGAGATACAAGTTGGGATGTATGTCCATAACAACACTGGCATTATTGTTTGGAAATATTTATGTATGTCAATAACAACACTGGCACAGGAAAACAGAATTTCGAATGCGTGTCTAGAACAGCATTGGCATGGTTGGGTGGAATTGAGAGTGTATGGTCAGTACAACATTGGCAGCCAAGTGATAGTGGACAGTGTAAATAGATGATGTGTGATAGTATAAATTGATGATTTCAAAATGTAAAACCCCAAATTAAAGATACGCTAAATTGAACAAATGTTCAGAATCGTAATCCGATTAAGTACTTGAAAATCCTCACAAGGTCACTATTTTACATTCTGTTTCAACACTTAATGAAACGAACTGGACCGAGGACTACCACTAGTTCTGCAAATCCCGAATTTCAATGTTCGAATTCTGTTTTCACTATGATGAGTTTCTCAGGTACCAGTAGTCGTGATTTACATGCATTCGAAGGTAGGTTTGTCTCTAATTTGAGCTTTTCGTTATGTTTGATGATATCGGTGTTAATGCCACCGTCATTTACTGCAGGATATTTAAAATTATGTTGAAGAACTGGGTCCATTGCTGACTTGACGATCCTAGTCTTTGTATATCCACCGGTGCTTTTGAGAAAATCTGAGCTGATGATAGGCATAAGCACTTCAGCAACGACGAACTCCCACGAAAATTCGTGTTCCAGCCCAAAGTAGAGTTTTAACATATTGGTTCCGAAAGCGTTTGCGACAAATAAACAAAATGAGGAGTAGATGTATGGATTATTGATGAATCGGGCCGACAAGGCCGAGACATCAGCTTCTGTATATATTAAAAAAAGTGTCTGAACAATAATTTCGAAAATTAAAAGACGGTTGGATTTGTATATAGGAAACATCATTCAAGTATCAAACTATTCAACTGAATCTCAGTGCATAACAATGAGAAATGTGACGAAGAGATTGCTCGCTCAGTGCATACCAATGATTTAAAAAACTAACAAATGTATAGCCAACTGAATTGTTTGCAAAACTTCGCTTGTCGGGCTGTAACTGGAGCCATGGCTTCAACTCCGCTCCTAGCTGTGGAGCTAATTCTCTCCCTGCCCCAGTTACAATCTTTCATTATAGGTACAGCTTGTTTGGCTGCCTTTCGCTTGAGGAGTGTTGGGGCGTGGAATGCTCTCGGCGCTATTTCAGGCCAAAGATCTATTCTTAATGAATTTAAACTGGCTATGCCAGAACTTGACATGGTAACTGATACGCTTCTGCCTGTCTTTAATTTCAATAGATCATTTGAGGTGTTTCATCCATCCAGGGATATGTGTTCTCACCAGATTTTCTCAAACAGATATCCGAATCGTTTGTATTCTTTTCAAATGGCTCTGTCCTCTGTCACTGAACAGGGTACGGGCTTTGGTTGTCACTGTCCTTCGCATGATCTTAGAATCTCTGGAAGTCTGGGGATCTACTCACTGTGTGATGTCAGCTTTTAATCTCGTAATCTCGTAAGAGATTATATTTTGTACGGATAGCAAAACTGTCCTTAACTCATTGAACAACCCTCTAACCAGCTCTTAACTGGTACTAGATTGTAAGAAATTTCTGAAACTCCTTGGTCGTAACAACAAGGTAACGGTCATGTTGGTTCCTGCCTATTGTGACATTGAGGGCAACGAAATTGCAGACTGTTTGGCTAAAACTGGTTCTCCGTCCTGAACCAGCTGCGCCTTTACCTACTTATATAGTGGAAAAAAAAACAATTAAAACAGTTACCCTATCGAATCTAAAGCGGACGTGGTCAGCTACCGCTACTTGTCGTAAGGAGAAATAATTTGTGAGAGGGATTAACTCTAACCTGACAAATTATTGAGAATTTTAGTTTTTATACTTACTGGCCATGGCCGTTTCAAAAGCCACCTTCATCGCATGGGACTGTCCAGTGATGCCGTATGCGACGAATGTCTGGAAAATGTTGACGATAGTTAACACTTCATCAGCAGTTGTCCAGTTTTCGACCGCATGAGATCTCTTGTGTTTAACTGCAGGTATATTCCTGTAAATCTACTGTTTTTGCCCTGGTTCAAACTGCTTCAGTTTGCTAAGGTTGCAGAACGCGTCTGTGCGCTTTGATGAAATCCTAGGTTTGCACCATGGGCCCTTTGTGGCATTGAGTTCCAACCAACTTTTATAATAATAAAAATAGCAATGCGGGGGATTTGAAAAGATTCGTGGCGTTTCTATATCAGGTCTCAATGGATAACTTCATTTTCGGAAATCTATAAGCTGCACATCCTCCTGTAAATGAGCTTACAAGCTCAAAGTAAGGTGTATAGTTAAAACTGTTGTAAATTGTTTGAATGAAAATTCAACATCAATATCAATTTGTGCTTCAACCAATCCCTCGTTTCGCTTTAATTCCTGCACAAGTTGAATGTTGACAGCTTTTAAGCCCAGATCCTTTCGTAAAATCTTCCATAAATTGGAAGCACATAACCCTTGTTGATGTGAACGGCGATGAATTGATTGATTTGGATCTTCTCCAATGTTTGCCTGTCTTCAATTACTTTGACAAAAAAATTGCAAAGAAGTGTTGCCAACTCAAAGTTGTGAACCTCTAATATGAGTGCCTTTATATTTTCCGCTCGTTCCAATCCATTTGCATTTTATTAACGAATTTTATTGTTAATTAAAGCACATAAAATTTAAATTTTCAATCGTGTAACATAAATATTATTACAAAATAAGAACAACAATATTATATTATTAATAACAGATAAAAAATAATAATAAATAAGAAAATTATATTTCTTGTGATTAAAATCTAAAATAAATTTTTATAAGTAAACTTTTCGAAAACCTTGGACACAAAAGTTGAATTACAACTTGTTATTTGTTACAATTATTTATTTTGTTTTTTTTTATATACGATTGTTAAACATAAGACATATATAGTTATATACATAAATACAACAAAAAAAAGTAAAGGGTTTTTTATATGCTGTACTTGCAATTAACAGATTTATATTTAAATATTTTTATTTATTTTCTCGTTATCTGTCGAAACACTGTACAAGATATCTATTAAGATTTGAATATAAAAATATGTTTTACGTTTGTAACCTTCATAATGCGTGGCATTTAAGAATTTAACGAATGAAAAAACTTCATCAAAGTGATTGAATGCAGACCAAGGCGTACAGTAGATAATAATCCATATCTGAGTACATAATCCGGCCGATTAAACTGATTTGTGCAAACAAAACTATATATAATCGGATATATGTGTAATCGAAATATTTCAAATACCTTGGAACACCTTTCGCTTATACTCATATAGGTATATAGACGAGTGTATGTAGACCGCTTGGTGCATGTCAACATATTAACTTATATAAATTTACTAAACTGTCCTAAATATCATTTTATAAATAAAACAAAAATTAATTAAAATTAAAAATAAATTCTTGTCATGTTTCGTACACATATGTATGTTGTCTATATGTCTCACATATCGTACATACATATATGCGATATCTCGAGATTTTGTTTTTGGTTTTTGTACCATTGCAGAAATCTCTTAAAGAAATGTTAATTTATAATCGATTTCATTTTATTTATACAAAAACAAAAAAATGTACGATATTTTTATTTGCGAGATGTTATCATTTAATCCAATCAACATATATAAAAGATTAATCGATTTTAAATAAATAAAAATATGTAACAATTTTCATTTTTTTCTCTCTGATATATATTGTTGCATAATGTCGTCTTGGTTGATATTTTTATGTTTTGTTTTAATCTTAAACGTCTTGCGATTGTAATTATATATTGGTATGTGCACCAAGTTTAAAAGGTTTTTATGATAAAGTTGTGTTAGGCGGTTGTTCTATGGTATATGTACAAGGTTGATTTGAGCGGTGGCGTTGGCAACGTATTACATAAACTAGTAGTTAAATAACTTCACAATATCAGAGAATAAGAGCTGAATCTGTTCGCTACACCCATTTTAGAAATAAATTATGCAACTGTAAATCAAAATGTGACTCTCAATTATTTTAGGAAGGTTAGCAAGTGTGTGGCTCTGAATACTTAAATAGTCGTCTAGTCCGCAAAAAATACCAATAGGTTTGTGATCTCCGATGGAAAATACCATGATACCATGAAGATAATTTCAAAACTTTAACTTGCATACAGGGAATACCAGATATTTTTTTTTCATCCGTACTATTTTTAGCTAGATTAGGCTATAATATCATCTCTAGCTCCATTAAGTCCAAATCATCAGAATGAAAAAAAGTGACCATTCATATAATGAATTCATTGTGTAGTCATACTGGCCTTTACGCCTTTAAACTTTAGAAAAGAAATAAACCAAAAATATTTCTCCAAAACCCGTTCTTCTGAAGCTCGTTCTTCTGTATACTCGATCTCTTCTATCACTACCGTGAAAGAACTACTATGCACTAGTCAATGAATAGTACGCACCTTCATTGCTCGATGCTTTGATTTGAAGTGTTCGCCTTCGCGACCAAATTCGAGTCGCACTTTGCGGTGGTGGCAGCCAATTTTTAGCTACATCTGGAATTTATACGCCATTGAGATGGTCATTTTCCAACGAAGTTATAATGATAATTCAATCGTTCGTCTCAGATGTATACTGACTCCTTCAGCAACCTCACAGAATGTCGATATATCGTTTAGTGGTTACATCTCCTCTTACCTATACCAAGTACGAAAATACGATTTGGCTTCACTCAATATACTCAGCCCATACAATGCACACACCGCCTCCATACGAGAATGTAAAGGCAAAACAGTACTGACTAAAATCGCTCTCCTGAACGCCAGTAGACTCAACCACTTCAATATATAATTAAAAGACATATTCTGCACTAGTATGAGGTGTTCAGCCCCCTAATGGCGCAGTGGTTAAAGCTGCGTCTGATGAAACAGACTTACCGAAGATGTGAATGAACACATCTATGGCCCTCTTCTTGGAGTGCCAATTTCATGGCCATATTTCATGTCGGTACAATATAGGCTGGCATCGTTGGTTTTATGTTTGCTCGGTTTCTTTTGTTTTACTGGAAATAGAAAAACTGGAATTCCATGCCGCCGTTTACTAGGACCGATTGATGCTTACATTTGATAACCAGAAGGCTTTCCGCATTGATGATTGATGCGCTCTCTCACAGTATCGTATGGGTTAGTAAATAATTGGTTTACGTCAAGCAACAAAGTAATCGCAAGCCTTAACTATTTTCTTTTGTTTGTGAAATTTGTCTTCAGTGAAGTCTATTATTATTCAACATACCTAATCGATTCTAGGCAATTAGTGTGTCCAAAACATGTTTCGATTTAATGGTTTTGGAGTCAATAGTCTATAGAACTACCTGTGAGATTTAACGGTTACCTCTAAGCCTACAGTTAAGTAATTCTAATAATGTGACAAATGAGATTATTAGTCTGATAACCGAATGTATTTATAGCCAGTACACACGTCTAGATTTCAAGCCAAATTGCATTTCCAGTTAATGTAAGCATTATTGCATTTCTTTTCCATGAGGTTTTTCCATGAGGTATGGTATATGAGTCCCAATTTTTGCAAGATTTGTAAGTTTCCCAGAGTCATGCGTCTATAGTGAAATCACAAGTTCCTGTGAAAATTTAATTAAGGTCGAGGACTAGTTAATGGTATTGAAGAATTAAACAGCCTGAAAAAGGAGACTGACAAGAAATGTAACAAAGGTCAAAGAATGTGGCTCCCGCACATAATCTCCTACTGTGTATATGTGAAGCGAACCAATTCGACCGAATACCATGCTGTATAAGATAGCAGACAATTTTCAGCAGAAAAAATGATTTTTATACTCGCCACCAGGGGCACTTCTATCGCTAAAGAGTATTTCTTCTGCTGTCATTCTTGTATAGCCAACAGAATTTTTCTGTAAATTTTTTAATTTTCTTCAATATTTTAACTACAAAATTATTCCAGGTTTCAAATAAAATATGTATATTATATATTCTGTATAGAACATATTAATTTCATCTACAGTTTAACTACTGTAAGCTATGAATGAAGCGCTGTGATAAATATTTCAGTTTTATCTTTTATTAATATTTCAGTCCAAAATTTTTCAACATTTTGGCCCATATATAAAAATCAGTAGTGAGCTATGGATGGTCCTCCCTGTAACCAACATTTAAACAATGGAGAATCTCCACATTAAGTTGATTCAGTTTTCGTGCGATAAACTTTTAGGAAAAGGTATATGATGAAACACAAGCCAGTTATATAACTCGGTCGATTATCCTCAAACTTTATATTCAAATGTATGGTCACCTTAGCTATTGGAAAATCATAATTGCATATTGGTTACAGGGAGGTCCATCCAAAGCTCACAGTGAAAAAACTGATTTTTATGTATGGGCCAAAAGTTTTGGCCCAAAACTTTGGAAAGTCAAACTGAAATATTTATTCAGGGGCTTAATTCATAGCTTCCAGTAGTTAAATTGTGAAATTAATATATTTTATACAGTATAATCTTATGGAATAATCTTATGGAAATATTATACATATTTTATTTGAAACCTGGAATTAGTTTGTAGTTAAAATATTGAAAAAAATTAACAGAAAAGCTCTCTATGCAAAAATGACAGCAGAAGAAATGCTCTTTAGCGATAGTAGTGCCACTGGTGGCGAGTATAAAAATAATTTTTTCTGCTGAAAATTTTCTGCTATCCAAATACCTATAACCACATTTGTGCGGAGGATTGGATCAATTAATCGATTTTGTCCACACCGTTAAACAATTGTGATATACCTTCGACTTAATCAAATAAAATTATCATCAGGAGAAATACTTGACTTAAAGGCTGTCAACGGCCCAAAATGCGTTTCAACTTAGATCTCACAATAATTAAATATACCATTGGTCAGCCTAACGAATGCTTTCACTTTTTATGTCATCCGGAGCATGTAAAATCTCGAAACCGATTGGGAATATGTTTATTCTGTCATCAAAATGTACAAACAGGCTAGTGTGATATGGAAGAATTCATGAGCTCGACAATCTGCCAATTAAAAATCTTTAAGTGACAGAAAAACCAAGGTTTCACTCGAAAAGCTACTGATCATAGTTAATATATAGATTGGTATCCCGTATGTCACTCCACCTTCATGGCATCGATGGTTACATGACCTTTATGAAACCCATGCTGTCTGGGGTCTCCTCCTTTCCCTTTATCTATAAGTGCATTATGCCCTCTTTCGATCTTGAAGGGATCACAAATGTTCAAAACCAATCGCGGGAAGTTTATACTAGCCACTTTTAAAGCTACTTTCGAGATTCCAACAGGTTCAAACGCATTCTTGTTGTTCATAGTACAAACTGCTATAGTCAGTTAAATTTGGGAATAACTTCATTTTTTTTCTCTAAGGGGGTGTAAACTGTAAACGAAAGAGGTTTTTTACTATGTTTTTCATTGTTCAGTCAACATCCAGTTTTAAATCGCACGAATGTTGATGTCAAGAAGTTTCCTTGCGGATTTTTATTCAATGAATATGTAAGACTCACCGAGTATCTTGAAACTTTTGGACGGAGTACTGTACTAGCCTGCCAGAAAATTCGGCATGAAATCATGAAGGCAAAGTCATGAAATCATGAAGACTACAAATCAATTGGTATAGCTCAGACAAAACGCACAGAGAGTTCGGAGCAGAGAACAAACTTTTATCGCCGTTGCAACTTGTGGCCTTTCCGTTCATAGTATCATGCCGAATCTCCTGGCAAGCTAGTGTAGTACTCCAGCGAACAGTTTCAATATACTCGGTGAGTTTTATATATCCATTGAATTATCTCAGCGGAAAGATCAGTAGGTATGATTTATCGACATTCGTTTAAAAAAATGCACAAGAATGTAGCCTATTGCATACAAACTTGTTAAATCAATTTTTAAAGATGACTCGATTAATCAAAGAAAAAAGATTTTCATTAAAAAATATAAAATTTATTGAGTTAAATTCCAAAATGTTTATTTTAATGATTAGTAATTAAATTGAAAAGTTGTCAAATTATAAAATATATCTTCAGGTAGATTACCCCACCGAGTAGTGTATAGACACACCGATTTATGTCGTAACACAAGACCAATTTCCTGCAGTAGTCTTATATTGTAAATCGAAACATTTAGTTCCCAAAACATAAAACCGACATTCGAAATCATTTTATCGGCAATAATCAATCTAAACTTTACAACTCCTAATTGATGTCATCTTGAAACCAAAGAAATTGTTCTATCCTCGATATCCGATCGAAATGAAATAAAAATTAACCAACAATCCAATGAAATTGAATATGTATGTGCTCCAACTTGTTTAAATTCACACAATATATACCAACTGATCGACAATCGTGTTTGTGTGTACATTTGGTGTTCTAATCTTAAGATACTTATACCAAAAGGAAATACAACAATAATTTCTAATAATATCAAAAAAAAAAAAAAATTGATAAAATCTAATCACCATTCTATTTGAAATTAGATATCGCCGAAATTTCTTTTCTTCTCGTTTTCGAATTAAATCTCAGATTTCCTATATACTTACATAGATTTCTTCTCATAGTCATTTATTTTATATATTTATTGTTATTATTTTTATTTATTTAAAAAAATGTTCAAAAACCGAATAAACACAATCAAATTCCCATTCACCAAATCTGTTGACAAAAAATAATATTATTCTTCAATTGACAATATACATGCATACATACATACATACACACATCGTCTTTAAGAATAAAATATATAAATAGGCAGCGGAATGTTTTGAAATAGAACAGATTTTTAAGTGGAGAGGACGGAAATAAAAAATTGATTTGTGTTGTGATATCTTTGCATGACGTATAAGATCGCGCAACAAATATAAGTGATCTTCATGCTTTCCATATGTTCATATGTGCATGTTATTGAGATGAGCATCTGATAAATGGCTGGCCTAGATGATTTTTTAATGCCTCAATAAATTTTATTTGATTTTTATTAGTTTTCAGTACCCATATATTGAAATGGATGTTTCCGAAACGTTTAACATATTTAACCAATAAAAATCTGTTTAACAACAAAATATCGAAATTACACCGGATATGCATTCAGTCACTATGCACACAAATTTATTTTAAAATTAGATTCGTAAATTGTACTTTCACTTAAATAAGGAATTATTGCACGTTAAAGGAGTACGTATGTCTATATATTTCTAGGAAGGTCAAGCTAAATTAGTATTGGCGTCGAGATAGATAATTAAAACAAAAAATTTATGACAAGGCTGGTTGTTTAAGAAACTGTCGAACGTCACATAAATTAGTCACGTTTATGTTACTATTCGACAGTCGATAGTGTAGACTATCACTGACCTTGAAATAATATTATAATTGAGATTATTTTCATTTCCCCTAATTATAATTGGATTTGTGTCCAAAACCCGATGAACTAAACCACGCTGGTGTTCAATAGTTTAAAGTGATGTTAAGTTTTTTTAGCCTACCGTAGCTCTTCGGGTTTTTGGGTTTAAATTAAATTCTTTCCTTGGTGTCAATACTGGCTTTGTGATAAAACGATTTTGGTTTCTTAATTCTAAGGGTCCACCATCTAAAGTTTTTTTTTTCAACTAGTGCTTATTTCGTGAATGGTAACACTTAACTCATGTCTTAATTGACAGATAATTAGTTTTATCCTTCCGCTGAACGAATATGGTTGTGTATACGCTTGAACAACGCTGGGAAATATTGCGACATTACTTTGAAAATCATGGTAATGTTGCAGAATGTGTGCGAAAATTGCGTACGGATTTTGGAAGAAGAGAAGCACCGTCAGCTCCGTATGTTCGTTATCTTGTGAAAAAAGTGATAGAAACTGGTATCCTCATCGATAAACCAAAGCGTGAAAAGCCAAAAACAGTGCGTACACCCGAGAATATTGATACTGTGGCAGAAAGTGTGCGTGATGCGCCATCAACATCAATTCACCGTCGTTCTCATCAATTGAACATTTCGGAGACATCATTGAGACGAATTTTGCATAAAGACCTTGGTATGACGCCATACAAAGTCTAATTGGTTCAGGAATTGAGGCCAACTGACCATCCAATGCGTTTTCGCTTCGCTGAGTGGGCCTGCGATCGACTTACAGAAGATGCCGATTTTGCCAAAAAATCATCTTTTCGGATGAAGCTCATTTTGATCTTGGCTGGTATGTAAACAAGCAAAATTGTCGCATTTGGGGCACGGAAAACCCGCACGCATACATTGAAAAGCCGGTACACCCAAAACCATTTTTCTTCGAAAATGGGCAAGGAATGGCCGTTACAGTCAATGGCGATCGTTATCGGACCATGTTGAACGAATTTTTGTTCACAAAAATTGAAGAGGATATTGGCAACATTTGGTTTCAACAGGAAGGCGCTACGTGCCACACAGCTGAAGCTACACTCGATGTTTTGCGCCCTGTTTTTGAAGATCGCATTAGATCAGTTATTTGGCGGACCCATATACAAACTTTTAAACCAGTATTATTGGTTCGAAGGGCCTCAGCTGAGTACCGTGTCAACAATCTAAGCGGAAAGCTCCATTCACCGTTCGATAGGCGACCTTTTCGCCTATCGAAATTTTTATCAGCACGCCGAAAGTGACCGATCCAACGAACTCGTTGTTCCTTCAATCCGAGATCAGGAATTAAATTCGCATTAAATTCCTAATCTCGTGATTGTCACATGATTCTTCTCCCGAATGTTGGAACTTGGAAACCATTTTTCGTACTCATTCGTAAATGCCCAACTCTCACATCCATATATGACAACGGGTCTGATCAACACTCTGTACAATTTTATATCCATATTTGCAAGATATTTTGATTTCAGAAAGAACGTAGAAAATATAAAGCCCGATTACTAGCGGCAAGGTGAACTTTAGCGTGGGTTTTTTTTTTAAGCTTTATTTTTATTGCGACTGAGACTGCGCTCATCTAGCAATTTTTTTTCAAACACAAGTTTTTATGATTCAAATTACAATTCAAATTAGTTAGAATGTAGCCAGTGGGTTATATCCATAATTAATTAAACCTTTTTACTAATTTTAATTTGGTCGAATGGTCTCGATCTTTGGAGCCTTCTTTCAACGATAGGGTTATATATCATATCGCGAATATAGGGGTTTCTATGTTCCTGAAGCCTTATTTCATGCATTTTTATTTCATCTTTGATGTATTCCATCCGAAGGTTCCTGTTTTTATTTCATCTTTGATGTATTCAATCCGAAGGTCCCTGTCTACATTTCTTATGTACCACGAAGCATTGACGATGCTACGAAGAACCTTGTTTTGAAAAGTCTGTATCAATTTGGCATTTGTTTGCTTGGTACATCCCCAGAGTTGTATACCGTAGGTCCATATCGGAGTTGTATACCGTAGTCCAGAGCCTCTACCTATGAGCCAATAAATTTTTCTGAACTTTATGTTAAGTTCTTCTTTTTTCTTTTGGACATGATCTCTCCACTTGAGCTTGGCGTCGAGGGTCATGCCAAGATATTTAGCTATATTTGCATATGGCACGTGTCGTGGGTTATTTTCTATAGGAAGATGGTAAGCCTTTTGATATTTAAAGTTAATATGCGTGGATTTTGTCTCATTAAGCTTGATTCGCCAGCGCTTTGTCCAGTTATAAACCGCATTGGTCATCTTCTGCAGTTTGCTCGTTGCATCGTCGACATTACTTCCAATTGATATAATTGCTGTGTCATCTGCAAAGGTGGCTATGATTCCTTCATTTGTGGTTGGTATGTCTCTTGTATATAGTAAATACAGGATTGGTCCTCAAACACTCCCCTGCGGGACACCGGCAGAGATTTTCTTAAGCTCAGAGTATTCATCTTCATATTTCACTCAAAACTGACTATTGGATAAATAAAATTTTAGTATGGCGCAGAATTGCCTCGGCAGATCTCTATGCAGCTTGTATTCCAGACCACTGTGCCAAACTTTATCGAATGCTTGCGCGACGTCCAGGAATATGCTTGAGCATACTTTTTTATATCTAACGTTCTTTCAATTATATTTATTATTCTATGCACCTGTTCAATTGTGGACTGCTTTTCACTGAATCCAAATTGATGTGGAGGAATTAGTTGTCGGTCCTCAATTATTGGTTTAAGTCTGTTTAGTAATAATTTTTTAAAAAGTTTTGACATAATTGGCAGCAGAGAAATTGGCCTGTATGATTTTTTATCGTTAGATGGTTTATCACGTTATGGTATCATGATTACTTCTACTATACTTTCCAGTGATGCGAAACATATTTTAACCGAAGGGTCGCATTGATTATGTGTAGTAGCTTACAAAATCCTTTGTCTGGTAGAGCTTTGATAATTTGGCAAGTAATCAAGTCATGCCCTGGGGCTTTCTTAACATTCATATTACTTTTCACTCCTTCTTTTAGTTCTTTGAGAGTTACTGGCGGTATGTCAAACTCATACAGCTTGTGAATTGGTTTCCTGGAGATACTCCGAAAACAAAACAGCCTTCTCTTAGTGGCCTCTTGTCCAGGTCCCATCATCCTTTTTAAGTGGAGGTACTTGAATTTTTGGTCTTTTAAGTCCCTTCGTCGCCTTCCACAGTGAATAATCAGAATTTGTTCATCAGTTAGACTATATCTGTTGATTGATTCATTTTAGATACTTGAATCCCATCATTCCTTCAAACATGTATTAGATGGCGCTCGGGCATATTCGATCTCGGTCGCCAATTAGAAATTAATATTAGTCTTTCATCAAACGTTTCTTTGAGTAAATTTATTGTATATTGTGTGTCATATGGCACCGTCCTGTTGGAACCACATATCAGCAAGATCTATTCCAGCCAATTGCAGTACAAAAAAGTTGACTGTTATATTTCGAAAATTTTCGTTTTTGAAGACATTAAGACAAATGATTTCGCCAACCCAAAAAGATAACCAAACAGTGATTTTCGCTCCTAATGTGTTAGTGTTTCGGAAAAGGCTTGTGGATTATCTTCATCACTGAACAAAATATTGTTTGGACAATCAACATCAATTTGTGCTTAAGCACATCTTGACATTACCACCTCAATTTATAATATAGAAATCTATCTGGGTAAAAGAGTTCGTTGCATTCGCAAGGTCAATATTTTGATCACTCCTAACAACATTGTATATAGTAAAAGATACATTTTGCGCAAGGATCTTGGCTTGCACCCTTATAAGATTGATAATAGCAAATAGTCCACGTTATTGATCAGGTGAAAACCCTCATGTGCGTCAAGAAACATCACTTCACGCCCAAAAAATAATTGTATGGTGTGGTCGTCCGTCACTAGAGATCACCGCACAGATATATTACAACGTTTTTTCTTTCAGCGCATTTTACAATCGACTTATTCAAAATCTATATATTCGTTGGACAAGTTATATCCATGAATGAACCTATCGATTGGTCGGCTAGATCGTGTGATCTAACACCTCTAGACTTTTTTGATGTTGTTAGAGGAGCTCAACATCAATATTGAAGTGAGATAGCGACTGTCTCCGTTGAAATGTGTAGCTGAGTTATCTAAGATGGGTTTGAACGAATCGACACCTGCAAACGCACTGGACCGTAGTGAACATATGAACGATATCGAATTCACTTAGGCGTTATAAATGTTACTACTTCCTTCACAATTTCGAAATTTTGTTGATGTCGGTAAAGATAGGGTAAGCGTATTTTTAATCTAAACAACTTGTTGTCCAATAATCTTTCTAGTGATTTTGAGTTTTAAATGATAATTTAGAGATTGCATTAATGTAAGATGCTTCGTCGAAAAAGACCGAATGTAACTTTGCCCGTTTAACACGTTTTAAAACAATATCCCTGATTTTGTCTCTACCTTGAATCAATTGGTTTTGCGTGGTCTAACTTATATAAGTTGCATTTGCATTGAAATGTTTTAAAAGACTCACATAAAGGCTACCCCGACTTTCTTTTCCTTACTTAAGCATTACTCTGAACTTTCCATTATTGATATCCAGTTATATCCATATATTTGCCAAGACAATCTCGCAGTATCAATACCCATACATTTATTATCTTTTTAATGGTGTGCTGAAGTATACATTGGATGTAGTAATTGAATCCAGAATGTTTCTATATCGAACTTCTGTTATTCAGAATATTGATGAAGAAATTTATTCTATAAATTCGACATTACCACTGCAACATGTACATTATGCAAATGTAGTTTTGTACAAGACGCTGTCGTGATAGAAGAATATCTTGGCAGGAGTTTTGGTTCACTCCTAAAAAGTTGTAAAAACTATACATATATGCGATAGAACGACATTGGGCTTTAAAATAATAGTGTAAGATGATATTCGCTCCAGTGTAAGATGATATTCACTCATATTTTTTTTTTTTTTTTTTTTTTGCGGTTTTTACAGGCCATTATTGGCCCGTACCGTGTCAACAATCTGACTCCAACGGTTTCGATCACGAGCCAGATCTTCATACTGTTGCAAGCAGTTGGAAGATGCCAGATCGCTCTCTACGCCGTGGAGCCATCGTCGCCGACAGCGACCTCTTCGCCTACCGAAAGGCGGTTCTCCCTTTAAAGATCGCTGTATCATTCGGTTCGGATCAGCACGCAGAACGTGACCGAGCCAGCGTATTCGCTGTCCTTTGATTTCATGCACGATATCAGGAATTTGCATTGAATTCCTGATCTCGTGATTGAAAAGAACTCGGTAAGTGCCATCGACGTCGCGTTTTGGACCATATATCACACGCATGATTCTTCTCTCGAATGTTAGAAGCCATCTTTCGTACTCATCCGTCAAGGTCCAACTCTCACATCCATACATGACAACGGGTCTGATCAACACTCTGTACAGTTTCAGCTTATCCGTATTTGCAAGATATTTTGATTTCAGCAGTGGACGTAGAGGATACAAAGCCCGATTGCCAGCGGCAAGGCGGACCTTGATATCCTCGCCCACACTATTATTGTGAGTGATGAGAGATCCAAGATACTTGAATCTCATCACTCCTTCAAACGTGTGGTTTCCACTACTGAAATCAATTGCGTCTTGGTCTCTAAAACCCGAGATTAGATATTTGGTTTTTGACTCGTTGATTTTGAGACCAACGGAAGCTGAACACTGTTCCAGTGAATCAAGTATCTCTTTCACTCCGTTGCCAGTTAATCCAATCACACAGATATCATCTGCATAAGCAAGAAGTTGATTGGATTGTCGGAATAAGATATTGTCCTGAGGTGTTTCACTTTTACGAAGGATGTATTCCAACATGAGAATAAAAAGTATCGGGGACAGCGCATCTCCTTGTCGAAAACCGGAATTGATTGCAAAAGTTCTCGATAGCCTGTTCTCAACTTTAACACAGCATTGTGACTGCGTTACTGTCATTTTACACAGATGTACATATTTTTGTGGTATTCCTAAATATTCAAGCGCATACCATAGCCTCTCTCGATTGATCGAGTCATAGGCTTGCTTGAAATCTAGGAATACCTGGTGTACATCGCGAGATGTTTCGTAGTACTTGGAAAGAATCATCCGTAGCGAAAAAACTTGATCAGTGACTGACCGATTTGGACGGAATCCTCCTTGGTAGTCACCGACAATTTCCTCCGCTAGAGGAGTAATTCTTCCCAAGATTATGTAAGACAGTAACTTGTATGCTGTGCAAAGGAGAGCTATACCGCGATAGTTCTCGCTTTTCATGCGATCACCCTTTTTGAATATTGGGCATAACGCGGCCACTTTCCATTCATCAGGCATAACTTCATTTCGCCATACCAATCGAACAAGGTCGAAAAGACAGTTCCACAAAGTTAGCCCTCCGAATATCAAGAGCTCTGAATTAATGCAATCAACCCCTGGTGAACGATTTTTCTTTAATCTCTGCATGGCCATTGTGAATTCCTCATAGGATGGATCCTCAATGAACATCTCCGCGGTCTGTATTTGAGAGTATTCAAATACAGCTTGTGATACATGTGGAACATTAAGTAGATCAGAAAAATGTTCACGCCATGTATCGAGTACCGCATCGACGTTAACACAGAGGTTTCCATCCTGGTCCCGAATGGCAGTTGACCGAGATCTTAAGGTATGGTGCAATTCGGTGATTCCTTTAAAGAAACCACGCGAGTTGTGCTCATTGCTGAGTTGTTGTACTCTTAAGACCTTGGCCTTCCACCATTCGCGCTTCTTCTGTCTACAAATGCGTTTAGCTGTCCTCCTAGCAAGAACTGCCTTGTTTTTCCTTGCAATTGTAAACCGAGTCTGCGCTTCATTATAGGCTATATTGCGTTGCTCAACAGCAAGACGACACTCCTCATCAAACCAATCATTTTTGGGCTTAGTTTTCACTATACCGAGAGTGTGCTGGGCAGCATCGACAACCGAGGTTTTCAATACTTCCCAGACACTGTTCACATCATCAGATTGGTAATTGGATTGTAAAATGCTATTGCTGACAAGATCTTGATATTTTCGTTGCGTTTCTTCATTTATCAGACCTTCACAGGAGAATCGCGTTGTATATTCTCCTGTCCTCCTTGACTTGTACGAAAATTTCCATCGTAGCTTTGCAGCAACCATAAAATGGTCACTGCCTACGAATTTTGTTGACGACCGATACGATCTCACATCTTGGACAACCCGAGCCCGCCCTTTTGAAATCAACACATGGTCAATTTGGCTTCGGGATGTTTTACGTGGATGTGTCCAGGTTTCCAAATGGATGTTTTTGTGGGGAAAGAATGTACTTGCCACTTGGAGATCATGTGCGATCGCAAAGTACATCATTCTTTCCCCATTTTCGGTCGCAGTTTCGTGTCGGGAGTACGGACCTATGTTGTTACATAAGTCGGTCTGATTTCGGCCAGCTCTAGCATTAAAGTCACCAATCACCAATCTGATATCGTGCTCAGGTATAGAGCCCATCAGATTATCCAAATTATTGTAAAATGAGTCTTTATCTTGGGGTTGGCTTACATCAGTGGGCGCATGTACACATACAATTGACAGGTTGGCTAATCTCATGTGCAAGCGAAGCTTACACATTCGATTATCGACTGCTTGGAAGTCCAACACAGCCTTTTTTACCTGCGGCCCAATGAGAAAGCCAACTCCAAGATTTCCGAGGTCATCTCCACTGTGTAGCAACGTATAGCCTTGGGACACATGGACTCCACTTTTAGGCCATCGAGTTTCTTGGAGCGCTACGAGTTCCAGCCGATACTCCTTCATACATGTGATAAGGCCGTCCAACGCGCCAGGTTTTCTTAGTGACTGCACGTTCCACGTGCTGATCCACAATCTCGTATCCGGGTACTTAAGCGGGGGGTCATTGTTATTTAGGCGGTATCCGATTTTTTTGTTTTTGTTGACATTTTTAACTGTTATTGTTTTTTACGGATGCGGGTCGTCAGCCCAGCGATCCAACCAGATTTAGTCGCCTCCTACGACAAGCTCTGGATACTGTGGTGGTATTCTATGGATCTCATGTTTCGTTCGAAATATTTACGAAACATGGTTGCCCCCACCCACAGGGCTAAAAGTCAACTCATATACACACCATGTATATTGCTTACTTCTTGCCACTATATATGGGGAACTAGTATCAAAAATTTAGGTTTAATTACAAACACTGCAATTTGACAGAAGGTCACATATGTATTCATTCACTGCTCTGTTCGTAATCCAAGTCGCGGCCTTAAATTTACTAACAACAATTGCAAAATACCACAAACATCCGAAATGGCTTAAAATATTTAATTTCCATAAATTTCAATTATAATGAGTGTCTTACTATGAGATAATAGAGATGCGATTTAAGCTCTGTTTTGTAGATTATTTGCTAAATATGGTGCGTCGAAGAGCGATTTACTCGATCTTTTTTATCATTAAGTTGTGATGGAAAATTTGGAACAAAACAAAATTGGTTGGGTTCACTTTTGAGAAGTTGAATTACAATATATTACCCTAAGACTAATCTTAGTGGATCATTATGCACCGCAACTGCGTAAATAATAAATAAAAAATTGAGCTGATAGAGCTGATTCAGACACAACAGTTTCAATCTATTTAAATGCATTAATATACAAAGGCTATTCTTCAAAACAATAAGGTGTAATGCTTTTCCAATTGTTGTGTTTTTAAAGAGATCCGAAGGCAAGTTATATTCCTGTCAAATGTTGGTAAACTTGTTGGATTATGTATATAATATTAGATATGTGTACTCATTTTATGGTCCATCTTGCATGTCAGTACTATAAGCTGACAAGGGACTATGCAAATGGCAGATGGTTCTTTGTGAATCGGATCTATAAGTCGTAGGTCCACGATTTGGATGTAATAGCATACGATTTTTTTACGTTAAGTTTCATTTGGGTGCAAGGTGGACTTTTAGACTGTCCTAGCTCCTTGCAACTGTCAGAGCTCCTGCACCCAACGCGCGATCCTTCAAGTAAAGGTTGGTAGTTGCCTTAAACTTGTGCATTTTATATTTCAACGAAAACTGAAAACCGACCAACGAATTCCACTTCTTAGATCTTCGATGAATGAATTCGCGCTTTGCATCTTCAGGTCGAGGTTTCGGCAGCTATACCGTTAATCTATGCGCATTAACCGTTCCTCGCGTTACCCGTCCTGGCGTAACAAATGGTGGTATTTTCTCCTTTAATTCTGCAGAACATTTACAATTTGTTAATTTATAGAACACGCAGAGTTCTGCAACATCTCTGCGGTGTTGTAGACTGTCTAGATCTTTCGTAAGTCTGGGGTTTTGTATTATTCGGATGGCACGCCGCTGAACTCTATCCAGCAACTGGAGAGCAGTGCCATATGCTCCACCCCAAACCTGACAGCCATATTCCATACACGGTCTAATAAAGGTTTTATATATTTGGAGAACCTGATGCGATTTAAAAAACCGTCTGCATCTATTGAGGAACCCGAGTTTATGTGAAGCTGATTTGGCTAGTGCGATGATGTGTTCATTCCACTTTAAATTGTTGGTAATCTGAACACCAAGCAGACGAATTGAGTCACAACTCACGAGAACGTGTCCTTTTACCACAAAAGGGTATTCGTTGTGACTTCTTTTACGCGAGAATGTGCATATTTGTGTTTTTTCCTCGTTAAATTTGACCTGATTTTTAACTCCCCACTCAAATATTGTACTTAAATCGTAGTTAAGCAAAGTGACAACTTCCAGCCGTTAACCGTTTAACTGTGAAAGAGTAGGCCCGACCTCGAATGAAATAGAAGAGTGCAATGTTGCATCATCGTCAAAACTGTGGATAGGGTTTACAGTGCCATCCAACAAGTCATTAATATATAACAAAATCAAAGTTGGTGACAAAACTGATCCTTGAGGGACTCCGGCATTTGGGGAGTGTGTCGTTGATGATCTCACATTTAGCACAACGTTGATCTTTCGGTCTTTGAAAAAGCTTTTTATAACTTAAAGTTTACAAACGAGATTCCCATTCCAAACCTTGTCAAAAGCCTTGGAGATAACATACGTCAAAAGATCGGTTGTGAAGCGGGTTTCGCGGAAGCCATATTGTTTATCTGAAATTATTTTAATAATCTCAAGATAATGCACCAGTTTTGATTAATGCATTTCCCAAAAACTTTAGCCACGGCTGACACAATTGATACTGGCGGGTAGTTTGAAGGGTCAGTTCTATCACAATTCACAACCACGTTTAAGGACCGGATGCACCATCGCACTCTTCCAGGCGTTCGGGTATTTACCTTGCTTATAGGAAAGGAGAAAAATATAAGTTTATATTGGAGCCAAGTCACTGGCAAATATCACTGGCCTCTTTCAATATTCGAACAAGAATTCCATCAGGTCCGGTGGCCTTATTTATGTCCATTGCCTTCAGGTTCCTGAAGACAATTTCCTCCGAGATGTTGACAGGATCCATTTTGGTCCCACAATACGGAATTGATGGAGGTGTAACTCCATCTGGGACAACTAAGGTCGAGTTCGAAGTGAAGACGCTTGCCAGTAAGTCGGCCTGCAAATATGGATCCACCACCAATATTTCTAAAACATCTTTTTCAATGCTGAAATAGATGTTTTAGAAATATTGGCAACCGATGCGACCAACTGGTAAAAGTTGCGATTGGAGATTTTCAACTCGGAAGCCTTAGCGGATTTTTTGTTGCCAGCTCTTTTCGGTTCCTTAGCACAGATTTTTTTACAGATGTTACGTGTGGCCTTATATTCTTCAAACGAAATTTCGTTGCGCTTATATGTCTTGTGAGCAGATTTATTTTGTCTGGCTGCTCCTTTTGAAAAGATTTTAAAATTAGGATTGGGATTGGAAAAGGATGATGGGATATATTTATTCATTCCATGTAGAACGGTTTCGGTGAAATTGGAAACGGCGTCTATTTGATTGTTATAAAAACAATGGCTCTCCCACGGAAAATGTTGAAAAAATGACCGTCACCCATCATTGTCAGCCTCGTTTAAATGCCATAGACGCCTTGGTTGCTGTTTAAATTCTGGTGGTGTAGCGATAGATATTTGTACTGTTGCCAGGTTGTGGTCAGAATTTCCAATTCCAGCCTCGACACGCGCTTCCATATACGGCATTGATGTGGATTGACTAACAATCTGCGTAAGGTCATGCGCAACAGCAATCCACTCCGTCTAACGCCCAGCACAGTTCGTGATTGGGGGATCTATATAAACTAACTAAAAAAAGGATTTTATTAGGAAGGGATATTTTCAGTACAATAGTTTGAGCGCTCTTCGAGAAAATTTCGTATTTTTGATGTCGAGCGTACGGTATGTGGTCTTTAATCTTTAATGAATATGCACACTCCACGTTGTAACTCGAATGCTTGTCCGAACTGGTAACGCTTGAAGTAGAATTCATTCTCGTAGATGTTATGAGATACTTTTGTTTCTGTTAGCCCTTATATGTCGGTTCTGCGTGATTCGAGAAGTTGATGTGCGCAATTTTTATTAGTCACGAGTCCATACGGACATTGTCAAAATGGATGGTAAGGCTGTCAATTGTATCTTTACGAGGATTATGCCTCGCTCCAAAGATAGGACGTAAATAAGAGAACCGCGTAAGAGTTAAGAGTATTTTGAGATCCACATGTTAAAATTTACGCCATATATTGATTTTGGTCCAAAGTAATTTTGAGTTTAAACCACTTCTTACTAGCCCATTGAAAATAAATTGGAAAGCTTTAAAGGTTTTGAGCCAGTTTGCTGTTGGGTGGTGATATTTATAGATTGTGGCAGTAAGAATTTGTAAAACTTTTGTGCCTGCATTTTATTGTATTGACTTTTGGAAAGCTATTGAATAGATTTATGTATTATGACAACTTCATGTTAAGTCTAAATGCTTATTTGGACTTATTAAAATATGTTTTTAAGCTTGTATAAAACAAGATATATATATATATATATATATATATATATATATATATATATATATATATATATATATATATATATATATATATATATATATAGATACATATATATATATATATATATATATATATATATATATATATATATATATATATATATATATATATATATATATATATATATATATATATATATCAGTTTCACAGCTTAATATTTACAACCTTCAGTTTTACGTTGATCATTTTAAGCTAGGTCATGACACTATTGTACATTTTGCTGTAAATAAAAGAAGCTGAACATTTAGTCACCGATTCATTTTTTATTACAGCAGCTTTCCGAGGGCAAAATTATGAAGCTTTAAAACCTATTCAGGAGATATTATTTTTTCTCTGATCTTCTGTCATTCTCTTATACTGAAAGTTAACTTGTAGATAAGTGACAGTAACTTCATTATTAAATTCCAAATCTCATAACCTTACATTATTTAACACCTAAATTGTTTTAATAAATCTGTCTCTGTATACACTTAGAAACATCTTAACATCTTATACAAAAATTATAACTCGTGACCTTAACAATTCTAAAACATCCCACTGCAACATAAGGTTTAATGTTTATAAAAATCCTTAAATTCATTTAAAACACAATATCATACATAAAACAACATATATAAACGTTAAAACTCGCAGCATAATCCCATTCTTACATCCATTCTTTCAAGTAATTAACACTTTCAAAAAACAAAAAAAAAAAAATTTCCAAATTAAAAATATGCGGGCAACGAGCAAAACGCAAGAATGGAAAAATAACAAACCATGATATAACGACGATGAGGATGAAGAAGAAAATTAAATTGCATCTTATATATATTGTTTGAAGGAGGTGAAAATTGTACAATTCCACACATATACGATTGTACCAAAAAAATAAGAATTCTTATACGATGGGTAATAAAAAGATGTGGCAGAGGAAAGTCAGACTCGGCGAATATATATATATAGGTGGGAAAAAGAGGATGTTTTGTATTTTGTATATACGAGTATATGCAGAGTAGTAGCTGGTATATATATAGTACGTTAGAACTGTTGTTGAAATTAACAAGCGAAATAATAAAATGAATAACATTTTAATGTAAATATTAGTTAAGTTTTTATGTATTATTTCGAAGTTTACAATATTAAACCGCCGTAATCATGTTAGTAGGATCAAGTCGTGATTGTTGAATTTAATTATTTAATTTCATGTATTCCATATGTACTCCTATAATATGTAAATGGATATTTTCTTTATTTTATACTAAACGAGGGCAACAAGTATTTTTTCACTTACATCCAAACTGTATATAACCATACAGCTAATATGCATATAATCTTACGTATACATTTCCCTATAAATTTGAATTCATTGATATTTCACGAACTGAACGAAGAGAGCGCTATGTACAAAAATAAATCTAAGATTTATGTCTTAATTGAATTTCGTGCACTTTAAATTACAATTTATAAGTTATACACAAATATAAGACGAATACATCTTGTTTATGCGCGCAGACTGCATACAACTCTACAATTAAAATTATAAAAATGGAAAAAATTTCAATTAATTACAATTATGATTGATGGTGATCTTTAATTAAATCAAAGATAAGATTATATTGTATTTAAAATATACTCTCAGATGCGTATAAATATATAAGCTCATATAGGGGGTCAATATACAGATAATTTCAATTTCGCGCCTATAATGATATGATCGCACGCTCTTGTATATTGTGGTACGATCTAATTACACATCGCAAATGATTTGTCGAGACATTGTTAATTATTGTACGTAACGTTATTGTGGATGATGTAATTATTTATTTGTTCTTATCTAATCAAAGCTATTTGAGTTAATTAAATATAATTAAGAGTTTGTCCGCAAAATAACTTGTGAAGAAGCAGAATAAGTCTGTTCCAAAAAGGAAGAGTCGCTTAAGTGATTTATGCATGATGTTCAGAATTTACAATCGAAATGTGTGAAAAATTTGAAAACATATTTATATGGCATATATGGTTTTTCCGATTAGTTTTTGCTAATACTTTACATAGGCAACTCGAAATGAATGCTCACAGGATTATATTCTGTTTAAATTAAGATTTTTATCGTATTGCTTTTATCGTATCGAGTATCGCTTTTTCTAAGTTTTACATGTAAATGACTTAAGTAACATAAGCTATTTTTTCATTTATTAATTTACAGAACATAATTCCTGAAATTCTATGTCCTCATCGTCGTCAATATCGGGATCGATGTTAGGAATGTTGCCATCATTCAGATTTAAATAAAAATTATGATAAATTTCATTAATGAGATGCAATTGATCAATTAAATCCTTTTTTTTCTTTGCTAATAATTTGAGGACCCCGTTTACGTATTACGTTGATACCCCGTTTACGTATATTTAAAGATTTGAATGGTTCAACTTCGCTAAGTGAAGTTTTATACTGAACAACGCCAAAATTATCCGAATATCGTAACCATTTAATTTTCGCCCATATAAACTTATTGCTTTCCTGATCTACATTACGCCACAAGCACTTTGTTCGAACCATTTGCGCAAAATCAAAAAATTTGTTCCGTGTCATTTCAATCACCTGAAATTGATGTTTGTTACCAGCAGTACGTACGAATTGGTACCATTCACGTTGATGGTGTATTTGGACTAAAGATTTCTTTTTTTTTCTTTCTATGACAGCATGGTCCACATCACATTACATATGAGTGTGGCCCCGTAGTAAAAATTTGTGGTCAATCGTTTTTACATTTGTTTTACTTTGAAGGAACACCATAAACATCATAGACACAAATGAATTTTTATTTTGTCCAAAGCAAAAATCACTGTATAATACAATTCGTTCAGTACTTGATGGTTTCATCTGCAAATGCTGAAGAAGGCAAGGAGCAACTTCATTGCCTCCACGTTTGGCCTCTCCTTTATGCCACATGTAGCAGAACGGTTGATTAGACACACAATCGTGTACTGTCAAATTATACGTCCAAAGTTGACGTTTGTAAAAAGCAATGTTTGAATTCAAAAGGGGCGTAGGCAAACATTTCTCTAGATCAACGGTATACAGCTTGGTTTTGGAATCCAGTTTAGCTAGATTCTTATCGTTTTCTTTTGCCTTGCATGCAAAATCTGCGTTGTTGATATGGTTGGTTTGGATTTCCATTACTATACTTTTTTCATCATTTGATTTTGCAGCATGAATTTGCAATTTATACATATCGCATTTACTGCAGGTATCAGCCTTCGGTTTGTTGAATGCAATTTCCATTTCTTTAAAAGAGTATGATACTTATTAATAACATTCGATAAAATTGGCATAATACAACACATAATATAATAACATAATACATACCTTTAAATATTTGAGAATATTTTGTAATCGATATGGGACTTGCATGTTCTGCTGTGTATAATTTATACATTTTGACCAAATTTAAGTCGCACTGTAGGTATTTTTTGCTAGAGCGTTGTCGCCTGTAGTAGCTTTCATAAGCTGGAAATTTGTTAATTTGATCAATTACCTCTTGAGTTTGAATATCTGAAAGTTTATTTACTACAGTTCTTTTTCCACGACGATCAACTATTGTATTATTGGGCACATCATATATCAACTTTTTACCAAGCGTTTTTACAAAACTTTCAGTTTTACCCAAAGTAAATAAACAACATTTCTGGCATACGACAGTACTTATACCATTGATTACTAGGTTATAAATGTAGGAATGAGTTCTATTTCGTGGAGCAATAGTACTCTTTTCTACACGAGTGCGTTGTTTAGCTCGAACTTACATTAATCCACTTACATACATTGATCTTAAGCTATAAGAATCAAGTTCCCAGTACTTTTTAAATAAACTTTTCTGTTGAAGATATGTAATTTGAGTTAACAATTCATTGCCCGAATCAATATTTAAAGCCGCTATGGAACTACTAGGAAGTTGGGCAATGTCAATACCAACTACGTGATCGGGGATATCATCGTCAGATGAACTAGTTTCCTTGCCATTAGAAAGACAGAAGTCTGGATCCTTATCGCTGTCGTCGAATGAACCAATTGAATTTGTATCTGCACTGGATTGGTTACCATACTTTTTTAATTTTGATATATCACTATAATCCAAACTTGCTGTGACATCGTTACTGAGACATGCTTCAATTACATTCGTTTCTGAATATACATGGCACATAGAGTAATTGATATTTACAGGGTTCCTGAGATTGCAAGGGTTCCCTACAACAACTACAAAGAAACATGAAAATAATCAAGAAATTAAAAAACTATCAATAAGCTTCAATAATATTGTATTACCTGTTGAATTTGTCTGTGATATAGCTCCTGAAGCTCCTTTCGCCATTTCTACCATTTTCTTGGCACGGGATGCCATTATATTTTTTTTATTTTAACTATGTTATTATTTTGGAGTCAGTTAAAAATCAAGTTGTATATTCTAGTTAACTTTGAACCAAATATAGTTTGTTAAATACAGTTATATTTTTTCTGTCACTCCACTAAACAAACGGTACTTATTCGTAAACAGTTAACTTTAAACGAACACTTTGTAACAAATAATCTGTAAACTTTTTTTATTTTTAGATATTCACTTCACTTTTGAAGTAACACTTCAAAAATCGCTTATGTGTAATTTATATAATCAAAATGCATGCAAATAAACCACCATGGGTTTTTACCATAAAATTTTAACCATAGGTTTTTACCATAATTATTTTTTTCCTAATGCTGAAAAATTAAAAAATCTCTTAGGTTACGTTAGCTATACATGAAAATAAAATTTAATAACAAAAGAATCGCTTAAATATATTTAGTTATCGAAATTTACCAAAATAAAAATCGGAAGAATCACTGAGATAACTTTTAGCGATTTTTGTGTTTCCAATCATAACCAAAACCTATTCCAAAAATGAAATAAATATAAATTAACTGCAAATAAAATTGCAGTACTTTAACGTTTATTCACATAAGCGACTCTTTCGTGCGTTGGATTGTTTTAATGCACTTAAGCGATATTATTTTATTAACATTACTTTCTCAATTTAAGTGAGAAGTTTACCAAAAATTGATATGTTATTGAGAATTAATAGGAGAATAAGAAAAACACGTCAAACGCATTTTCGCTTAAAGTCACTTAAGCGACTCTTCCTTTTTGGTACTGAAGTATTCAAATTTCCATTTGGTATTCTGTAGCTATCGAATCTGTCAATTGAGTTGAAGAGAATATGTAAATTGCAATTACATAGAAATATTGATGGCAGGACCTTGATTGAATTTCTGAACGACCTGCAAAAACTTGTTTGTCTGTGCCATTGTAGAAGCTTTTGCTGCCATGCTTACTACAGCACTCGTTAATGGGTCTGCTGCCACTTGATCTTTGGATCAGAAGATGTGCGGAGGTTACCTGCAGTATAGAGACAAGTTTCCCATCAATGATAGAAACTGCCAAGTATGGAAGGAGGTAAACGGTCACATAATTGTAAAAATGCCTTCGACCACTATGGAGTCCCACATCTTCAAGACGTCCCACAGCATATCTCTCTCACGCATAAATGGAATCTTGATGGATAGATTAGTATTCTGTAGTATCAAAGAGTGCCTATTATCGTACTCATTTCTTTACGCCAGTTTCTTCCGCAATGCTTGATTAAATCATTAAAGACATTTGCAAGTTTCTCATTCAGGATATCCAGTACAATCATAGACTCAATTCCGATGTTTTTCTTTAAGATGGATTGTTACTGCTGTGTTGGCCGATCTTCTCTCAATATAAAATCTCTTTGATATCCTCCTGACGGAACTTTCGAGTTCACGATCTCGAAGAATGTAAGAGTAACTAGCCACGAGATAAATAAGTTCATTTTTGCGTTTATATTGAGGAGCTTGATTGTGGAGCCAATAGGAAATTATTCCCAGCATAGGTTGATTTTTACTTTGGCCCCCGCATCCGTCGCATACAAATTGAATTTTGCTTATATAGCTCTTAAAAACTGTACTAACCTCAACCTATAATGCACTTCTGAAGATATCTCGTTACATCGTTTTGGACGAGGATTTTCAGTCCACTAGATAAAGGAATATATTTTCCTGTTGGGAAAGAGACCTTTAGATACGAATCGCTGGCGGAAAAGGATCCTTTTTGTTTCCAATACTCTAATCAAATAGGTGCAAATCAAGAATAATGGCATTTATGTTAAATATTTTGACTCATAGCGTCATTTTAGCGTCATATAGATGCTCTGTTAACAGGATCGTTAATTTAGACATCCAAAAGCTCTTTCTTTAATTTATCGCGTTCAATTTTGTTTTCCAAACTGACCTATGGCTATTCAAATGATCGCCTCGAAATCAGGGCAAATTATCTTTACAGCCCTTTCGACGAAACTTATTGTCTTGATATGAGGGTTATACGATATCCTTTTGCTGTGTATTCGTTTGGCGCATTAGACCACCAACCGCAAGCTGATCGCATGGTGAAGCAAAACATCTGCATGGTTGCTTTAATTTGTCTTAAAATTTATTAAGCAAGAGAGATCCATACGAATGAATCGATTACATTTATCCACCAAACCATCAGTTCAGTTGCCATAGAACCAAACATGCTGCCGCAACTTCAAAATGAATATTCATCTTTAGATTGCCCGCAATTTAACCCATCAACAGATTTTTCAATTTTATAATGTATACGATTGCGCGACATGTCAAAGAAAAAAAGAGTTTCGTTCATATTAATAGTGCTAACATTCACAATAGACCTGCTGTTTTTAGATGAATCGCAATAATGTATACTCGTTCACCTTAGGTTAGGGTAGGTTGTTGTGGCTATAGGTCAAAGTTTTCGTAGAACCATCTGCGCATTGCATAGCTCCATGTCAGCCTATAGTACTGACATGGAAGATTGGTCGGCAGATGGATTCTAAACACGACAGGGAGTCCAGATATCTTTATTTTACATAAAGCGCCACCTGGGCGGTTCCCCTTAATCACGTTCACCTTACTCTGTAGTATTTCGGGTTTGCAGTAGTCTTGCTTACTTTGTGAGTAACTTTTCTAGAAATAATTCGGTTCCATTTGCAAACAACTCGTTTCACTCGGACTATTCCTTCTAGCAAAAATGTCATTTGCTGATGTGGATGTATCATTTGCTATCGGGATCTATCATCAGCATCTGCTAGTCTCTTTGATTCCCGGTTATATGAGTTTTACGGGCAAAACAGAAATTCCGAATACAAACCATGGTATGTTATTTGGCACTGGAAGTCAAATAAAGTACCCTAGGAACTGCAATTGCAAGCTGATTGCAAGTTGATTCGAAATCAATGTTAGGGAGACAGTAACCGCTTCAAATCTCTTTGGCAGTCTGAGCAAAATCAGATTTTACTGAATATCTAGTAGGTTAGGTAAGATTAGGTTGAGTGGCTGGTATATCATTCTTAGTTTCGCATCTCACAGTGATAAGTCTCGCATCTTACAGTTTTCGAGATCAGAGAGGCAGTCTATTTAGAATTTATTCGAGTGCTTGGGCATTCGAGTGCTCATGGCATTCGAGTGCTTGGGGACCCGGGCTATCTGAATATTGAAATGGTAACTCATCTCATTTAGAAACCACCCACCGCCACTATAGGCGTGAGAGAAACAGAATCCTGCGACTTGATCGCTCCTCAACCGCTATCACCTTTGCCTGAAAGTAGATAGAATACCTAGTAACATGAGTATGAGTATTAAACGAAACGTGTTGGCGAATAATTTGCTCTAACGGTCTACACTTGGTGCGATAGGACAAAAACATATTATGATAAGTGATAATCCAAAATCATCATTAGAACAATAAATGAGTATAGATTTAAGTTCTTGAATATGATAAACCTGTTTTGATGAGATTGATGGACATTCTCACTGGACACAGTTCTTTAAGTTATCATGTGTTCTGGATATAAATAAGGAAAAAGCTACTCGCCAGTCTGAACGGTTTCATATGCTCCGGTCGAGAAATATACTGCTTTACTTTAAATTTCTAGGTCAACTAATGATCTTGAAGATCGAAAATGTTGAAGTTTTTCGAAGAACAGACACATTCCAGGATTGAGAGCGATGTTTTTGGAAAGCGATTTCACAATACGCAAATTGAGACTATATCAGATTAGAAAGCATGCCATCGAATATTATTTGCAGCTAGTGCTTTAATTTCTCTCGGTATTTTTCCTAAATGTCTTGGGTTCTACAAATTTTAAAGCACGGTTAAATTTGCTTTAATGTGTTGAAATTGTGCATTCTTCAGTGTAATCTGTCTACGATATAGTACTGTCAATTATTCCCGGAAAGCTTTTTTCATATTTTATATCATATTTTTTGTTATTGAACTGTTGTGTATCTGACCTCTGATTTGTTTCACCATGCATTTAATACATCGGTTTCGTCAGATATATAAAGCTTTTGACTTTTGAACTTAAAAGTTGCACTTCTAAGTATAAATCATAGCGGTAAGATGATTACTAAAATCGAATTAGATCTGAATTATTATAATTCGCATTTATCAATGTCTTATATGCCAAAAAATCGTCAAAACATAACAAAACAGCAGTATACGATTAAAAAGCTTCATACAATACGAATATTAAAATAAGCCACCTACATGTTTATATAACTGGGTGAGTTGTCACAATATGTGCAGATATGAGTAACATATTACACGAATAACATATTACAAAGTATAAATTCGCAAAGGTGCTTTATGTATTGCAATTTGCATTGTTCTACTCTGGTATCACGATTTTTGTCTTAGATTATTGAAAGTTATAAGCACATATATGTTTATACACTCGTACACAATATGCAAATTATAATATAATGAGATAAAATTTTATAAGATGCTGTAGGTAAAATTTCTATATAGTTACGTTAAGTAGCCGTAACATTCCAATCATTGTGTACTGTATATATTTAATGAAAGTATATATGTCATGATAAAGGTGAAATTAAAACAATCTTACCCTCTCCTTCACTTTCATTATTGTATAGTACCGCTATTTATATATATATGTTTAATAGTTGTTCCGGATTAGAATACAAATCGAACAACATATATAAAAACTATCCAGGTCAATATTTTTATTTCTATTCCAAAAACAATCAATTCAATTGTTCAATAATTTTCATTTCATTTAACAATTTTGTTTTTGCTTCGTTTCCATCTTAAAAATAAAAAAAAAACTTCAATTAAATTTTCCTTTCTTACCATTGCCTGCAAACAACAATGAAGTTCAATTCATTAAGATAAATAACAAATAAAACTTTCAATTTTTATATCGATTTAACTTAAATTTCAATTATTCATCGTAAATACCGTCAATATCATCGATCATACGTACAGTATACCTACACAACACAAGAATACATTAAGGATCGAAATCGATCAATTTGCGACAATCATTATATCGATCAATTCAATAATGAGATTTTTATTAAATTGTAATGAATCTCGAGATAAATTAATGTGCGCGGTCGTCTTGTACCCATACTCATATATGTTTATATATTTATGTGTGTGTGTGCGATCGCAAAACTGATCGCGGCTCTTCTGAATTCTCTTTTATTTGTCTCGTGAGTTTTGCTGTTTTGTTTTATTTCTTATTTGATAGACATACATTAAGATGTAACCTTTAAGATCAAACTCGAGAATATGTCAGTGAAATTTATACACATATATCTCTTATTGTTAAACAATATGTTTTATGATCATGATATGCTGAATTTATGTAATTATTTTTTATCCTAATGTCAAATTAAAGTACATTATATAAATATACGAGTATAAATGTGATTGAAATGTTTAAATTGTGTACGATGGTCGATTGAAAAACGATTACATAGGTGGTATAATGTCGAGAATATATTGAACCGCGCCCGCGATCATAATATTTTAATATAATATGTAGTTAACACTTAATACATAACCATAACACCACTTTCACAACATACATATATAAAGGAATACAGAACAACGTAATTCACTTCACTTCGAATTGGTTATAAAATTTAATCGATTATTATGCAAACTGCCACTTGAGGTGAACAGAATTTTGTTTTTGTTTTTCTACACCCATTTGATCAGATAAGTATCAGCAGCGATTTATTATGAGGATATAAATTTTTAATATTTGTTATTAACATTTTATTATTTAACATTAACATTAAATAAACGTCAAAGCAAAACAATTTAGATTAAAAACAGAAGGATTTACTATGAACTAGAATTTGTAGTTCGCTTTGGCTATATGTAATCTGTATACTTCAGTTATCTTGAACTGGCAAACTAATTACATAGAAACCAGTTAAAGAATCTCAATAAATTGGATATTGAAGTTTCCAGAATCATAAATTAACCATACAAATAGGCCAACATTAATGCAGTTCGACCACGTTGCTTCATTCAACGCGAGTATATTTAGACTTTTTATTTAAAATTTGATATTGTCATTGGTTATATCATAGAATATATCAGTTGTTTTAGTTAATGTTAGTTCATGAACTGATCAAATTCCAATCCTGTGTTTTTTTCTCTGGCCCGGCTAATTACTATACACCACCTTTTCATAGATAGGTGAATCCTCTTTGGTTACGTATATAACATTCTTGGTTTGACTTTATCATTACAATTGTCTTCTTCTGAACAGATATAGAAAGCAGCGATAAGTGCTGCCAATAATGTCTTGATTATTTGAAAGATGAACGTTTAGCTTATATATAATTGAAATACTTAAATTCAACAAGACTGCAGTGTAAATCTCAACACAAGATTGGATTCAAAGCCAAGCATCTCCGAAGATTCGAAACATCTTTAATGATGTTACGTTTCATAATTATTTTTCGAAGAATTCTGCAGTTTAAAGTAAAAATTTCAAAATTCAAATTTCAACATTCAACATTCAAAATTCAAACTTCAGAATTCATTCTAATTCAAAATTATCAATTCAAAACTCAAAATACTTGAAAAACAAACTTCAAAATCTAAAATTCAAAAAACACAATATTAAATTCATAATTCAAAATATAAACTACAAAAAAAATGTAATATTCAAAATTCAATAATCTCAATTCAATATTCAAAATTTATAATTTATAATTCAAAATTCAAAACAAAATTCAAAAAACCAAAATAATTTTCATTTAAAATCCAAAATTCAAAATTCGAAATCAAAAGTTATAAATTCATGATTCGAAATTCAAAATGAGAAATTTAAAATTAGAAACTCAAAATTTTAATTTCAATATTCAAATTTCATAAATTCAAATTCAAACTTCAAAATTTAAAACACACAATTAAAATTTAAAATTTTAAAATTCAAAAATATAAAATTTTAAATTATCAATTTAAAATTTAATTATCAAATTTAAACTTCAAAATTAGTAATTCAAAATTCAATTTCCAAATTTATAATTCAAAATCGAAATTTATAACTCAAAATCGAAACTCAAATTAAAATTATCAATTAAAAGTTCCAAATTCATATTGATATTGAAATTCAAAATTCGAAGTTCAAACTTTGAAAAATAAAATTCCAGATTCGAAATGCAAATTTATTAATTCAAATTTGAATATGCAATTTTTAAAATTCCAAATTTACAATTAAAAATTAAAAGATCGAAATTCGAAATTTAAAACTCAAAATTCTAAATTCACTATTCAAAACCAGAAATTTAAAATTTGAAATTCAAAATTCAATAATAATAATTTGAAATCAAAATAAAATTCAATATTCAGTATGCAAAATTATTAATTTCAAAATTCAAAACCTAAAACATGAACTTCAAAAAACCGAATATAAAATTTCGAAAATCAAAATTATCAATTCAAATTCCAAATTTCAAAATTGGAAATTCATAAACTAAAATTTAAAATTCAATACTGAATATTCAAATTTAAAAATTCAAAATGAAAATTCAAAATATAAAATTCGAAATTTTAAATATCAATTTAAAATTCAAAATTATCAATTCAAAATTTCAATATTCCAAATTTGAATTAAAAAATTCAAAATTTAATTTCAAAATTTAAAATTAGAAATCCAAAATAAAAAATTCGAAATTATCAGTGCAAAATTTGAAATCCAAAATTCGAGTTTCCAAAGTTCAAATTTGATTATTCATGCTTCAAAATTCAAAATGTAAAATTCATATTTCAATTCAACATTCCTTGTTCTTAATTCACTAACTTTGAAAAAGTATAGTTCGACTTTCAAATATAGGCCACGAAGGTGAGTATGATGGTTTGAAGCATATGATTCTTAATAATTGTTTTTGCCTTACGTTTTAAGGTTGTCATATAGATTTACATGCACTACCCCAACACGATGGACCATATTGCATAATTGAGTCAGCTAAGACAAAGTATATGATCCTCAGTAAATTTTGTGGACTATATAGACGTAGTACATATAACTTTCTAGAGACCAATAGTAATCTATTTTTTAGTCCTTGGATATGCAATTTCCTATTTAAGTCTCTGTCAAGTAGAATTAACTTTAAAGCCACTATCAGTGCATGGTATATTTCTACTACATTCAAAAGTATGATACGTTACCTGTAGAGACATTGAAAGAGTTTCTCGAAAATGCAGTAGCTTAGTTTTCTGGCTCAAAACAAAGTTATGAACCTTCAACCATACTGATAAACTATTTAGATCATGCTCTATGAGATTGAGATTTTCCTGTATGCTGCTACTAGCGTATGTAAATGAAAAAACGTCGTCGGCAAACGTCGGCAGTAGAAGACCCATGAAAAGGATTGATGAAATATTCCATTAACATAAATTAGAAATAGTAAAGGCCCTAATACAGAACCTTGTGGAACCCCTTCGTTATTAGGCAACTCATCACTTAGATGCTGATTTATTCGTACTATTTGGACTCGTCCAGTTAAATACGATTGTAACCATTTATGCGTTATACCTCTGAAACCACAGCAATATAGCTTCTTGAGAAGGATATTGTGTTGAACTCTGTCAAAGGCTTTAGTAAGATCGACAAACAGAGCTGATACTTTGAGACCTTTATCAATATGATAAGTTATCTGATCCAAAAATTCCAATAATGCTTGTTCTGTATTTCTATTTTTTCTAAACCCATATTGTAGAGGCGACAGCAAATCTATTTTATTTAAATAGGAAACAATCCTACACTTAATCGCTTTTTCAAACAACTTAGAAAAAACAGAAAGTAGTGATATTGGGCGGTAATTATTAAGATATGTTTTGTCACCTTTTTTAAATATTGGAACAACTATAGCTCTCTTTAATGATAGAGGAAACACTACAGTTTCCAAGCTTAGATTAAAAATAAAAGCTAGGACATCTACTAGAAAGAACGCCATTTTTTTACAACAGTATTCGAGATACCATCCAAACTTGGAGAACATTTGTTTTTTAGAGAACGAATTATGTAGAGCAGTTCTGTAGCCAAAATCTCCGATAAAACTAAAATATTGACCGAATTATAATTCTGAGAGATCATATGATTTGTATCAACTGAACTCATAGAAAGAGTTGTGATGTTTGAGTCTCCAACATGAGTGAAAAAATTGTTGAACTTATTGGATATTTGTCCTGACCCTGAAATTTATTGACCAGTTTGATTTGTAATTTGTTTTATTTCAGCTGAATCTGAACATTCAAAAATGGAAATGCAAAATTCATAAATTAAAATTCAAAATTCAATAATGAAGATTCAAACTTTAAAATTCAAAAATTAAAATTTAAAATCTGAAATTCGAAATTTAAACTTATCAATTTAAAATTCGAAATTCAAAATTATCAATTCGAATTTTCAATATTCAAAATTCGAATTCAATACTGAAAATTCAAATTTAAAAATTCAAAACTAAAATTCAAAATTTCAAATCTAAAATTCAAAATCCAAAATAAAAAATTCTTTATTATCAGTGCAAAATTTGAAATCCAAAATTCGAATTTTCAAATTCCAAAATTCAAATTTTAATATTCATGCTTCAAAATTCAAAATATTTAATTCATATTTCAATTCAAAATCCCTTATTCTAAATTCAAACTTCGAAATTTAAAATTCAAAATTATCATTTAATTTTCAATTTTCCAAATTAAAAATCCAAAATTCATAAGTTAAAATTCTAACTTCAAAATTAAAAATTAAAAATTTTAAAATATAAGATTTAAAATTCCAAATCCAAAGTAATCAATTCAAAATCCAAAATTCGAATTTCAAAATTATTATTTATATTTCAAATTTGAATATTCAAGCTTCAAAATTTAAATTAAACAAAATAATCATCATCTGAATTCTCTTTATTGGACCAACTCATCTCATCGATAAAACATCAACCGCTGCTCTCTCGCCAAAGCTTTATTAACATTTTTTTAAAATCGAAATTTAAAATTCAAAATTATCAATTTAAAATATAAATATCAACATTCAAAATTGGAAATTCAAAATTTATAATAAAACAATTCACAATTCAAAAGTATTTATTCAAAATTCGAATTCTTAATTGTGAATCTAAAATTTTAAATTTTAAATTCATAGTTTAAATTCAAAATTAAAATTTTAAATTTCAAATTCATAATCCAAAATTTAAAATTAGCAAATCGAAATTCAAAATTCGAATTTCAAAATTCAAATAATAGTCAAATTTCAAAATTAAAATTCGAAATGTAAAATTCGAAATTTTAATTCAAAGTTCAATGTTCAAAATTCAAAATTAAATTCAAAATTCATAACTCAAAATTGGAAAATTTGAAAAATTGGAAATATAGAAAAATTGAAAAATGAGAAATATTGTAAAAGGGAAATATTTTTAAAACTGAAATATGTAATATTTAAAATTATTAAAATTTGAAAAATTTTAAATTTAAAAGTTTTGAAAAATCTTTGATTATTGTATCTAATTTGTGTGATTTATCTTTCACTGTTTGTAGTTCTACTTAAACGTAGTTAGCTAGATGCTGGCCTTTACAGTCAATACACTTCGGCACTGTATTTCAGGGAACTGTGCAGTCGTTTGTTTATATGCAGGAAAACATATTTTGCTTCAGGGTGACAGTACTTTAGTGTATGATTATAATCTTGGCAGTTTATACATGGAGGTATGATATTACGAACACAAGTAAACTTTCTTTGTAAAATTTAAAATACACGAAAATACACAAACTATAAGCCCCATTTAAATGAGTGCAGTGATGACGTGGTTCACTAAATTCAGATCTCCATTGTTAATTGTTTATTTAACTAAGCAATCGAACATAATTGCAAACAATGGAAGCTAAAAATCATTTGAATATAATTAAAAAAAATTAAATCTCATTATACAGCTTAATGAAAATTCATCCTTGCCCATTCACGTAACGAGCTTAATCTCAGCTCCGTCCCTGATCAATTAAATCTATACCAAAAAAAGAGCAAAATTCGTTCAATTAAAATATCGATTTACGTTTTGCTTTATATACGAGTATGTAGTTTGGTATATGTACCGCGAGTATATAGCTCTAGTGTGCGTTAAAGTTCGTTCGATTTACAGAAATAAATTTAAAATTAAAATAGTTCTCTGTCCAATGGAGCTTTGTTGTTGTTACGATTATTTTGTACTTGTTGCCTGGTATTTTAACTTTTGTTATGGTAATTTCTTATGCTTTTAGTTGGTTAGTTATTTTGTTTGGTGTTATTGCTGTTGTTTCATTCTTTTAGCTGGTGGTGGATGTTACTCATTTTTTTTTGTTGTTGTTGCTTTAATTTAAATACCTATTATACGCAACACGTAACGATATCTAATATATACGAACTTCTTATATAATTTTTATGCTTTGATCATTTAAGTCAACAATATATTTTCTGGTATTTTTCGATTTTTCTTTTGTTTTTATTAATTTTTTTTTGTTGTAGTCATTTGATGATGACTATAATAACGATTGAGTATGAGTTGGTTACGTTGTTTGTAAGCGCGGCTGTATTTTCTGTGAATTGGAAAAATATTTGGATACAGTTAATAAGCATAGCATTTACCACGGTGAAGTTTATGGTCTACTGTATTAATGTAATGTGTATGTATATATGTGCTCATCGTATTCCTTTGTACGGTGTAGTAGATTCATTCATGAGCTGAACATTGAACAATAATTTATTGAGATGTCTAAATTATTTAATTAAAAAACCAACCAACTTAAAAGTTTTGCGATTTAAATCGATTTATCAGTGATTTATAACCTGATGTATGAGTATTCCATCACATTTCTCGAAAGGATGATGTTCCTTTATAGCATTATACACACTTTGTACCTTTTTAGTATTAATTTCTCGCGCTCCCGCATCAAATGTCTTCATTTGTTTTAATTTTTTTTCTGCGCTCAGTTAAATTATTTCATCTGTCATATAAATCAATCATACATCGAATTAAAACAGAAGAACTGAAAATGTTAAAATTATATCGTCTTCTGTATGTACCAGAACTATAAATATAAAAATAATAAATTTTTGTAATTTTTAATGTGAGATCCGTGATCTGGGAGGATGATTGAAAAGGAATACTTGCTAAACTTTAAAATATAATAAAAAAATGTAGTTACGGTTTGTTTGATTTTTACGTTTCGTGTATACATGCATCAAACATGTCAAGTCGGATCGTAAGTTGTTATTTCAATTGATGTGAGCTGGAATACATCATTATTGAATGGATAGCAATTATATCCTTTGAGATGGCGGTTGGTTTAGTGTTTGACTGCACTGTGAAATTTAGCTATCTCATCTAGTTTATCGATTTAGTTTTGATATTTCAACTCTGATAAGTCTTTTTTTTGGATATATAAGCACTATTAGTCAAACTAGCAGCACTGGATATCAAAAATAAGCACTATTAGTAACAATCCATGCTGAATAAATATGCATACAGGTTAACATTAAGACTACGTTATCGGGGGCACTAACAATACTGCAGCTCTGAAACTCAAGCAAGAATCATAGTGCCAAAACAAAAGAAGCATAAAGATTAGATTTTCGTCTGTCTTTAATCATGGGGTAGATAGAAATGATCTATAAACTATCTCCTCATAAACAAACTGTTTATCTGACCCGATTATCGGATTTCTTACCAAAATCGGTATCTCGTTGCAGATAGTCAACAGAGTAGTGTAACCGAACTTAATCGATGGTTAGGAGTTACTATAGCAGGAATATAAGACAGGGGTGTTACACTAGCATATAATAACAGAAACACAAATATCTGATAGTAACCAAACTGTACAAGTATACAATACTCGAATAAGTGTAACAGAATAGTATCAAGCAATAAACTGCTGAATCAGGAATCTCAAAAAATCCGTCAGAACTAAAGAAAATGAAAAAATAGAACACTTTCAAAGCGTCAGTACTTATTTAGAAGGAAATGGGAAAGTGCATAACAAGCAATATGACCTCACTTCTATCTCAGAACTACTACCAGCAATAGAAATTGACTTAAAACTTCAACATCATAACAATAATACGAAACTCCAGACTAACGAAAGATCTAGACAGCCTACAACACCGCAGAGATGTTGCACAACTCTGCGTATTCTATAGATTAATAAATGGTAAATGTTCTGAAGAATTAAAGGAGAAAATACCACCATTAGTTACACCAGGGCGGGTTAATGCCGAAACCTCGAACTGAAGATGCAAAGCGCTAGTTCATTCATCGAACATCTAAGAAGTTTAATTCATTGGTCAGTTTTCAGTTTCCGTTGAAACATAAACCGCGTTGGGTGCAGGAGCTCTGACAGTTACAAGAAGTTAGGACAGACTAAAAGTCCGCCTTGCACCCAAATAAAACAGAACGTAAAAAAAAGTATATCGTCTGATATCGTGAGAATTAGTTGTTGTCGACCAATGAATACAATTAATTTTAAAACCAAAACCTTGGGTAAACTTCCAATGTTCCTAGAAAAAGTCCAATCCACTGAAATTTTTCTTCGTTGTCCTTAGTTGTTTCACAACTATTTTTTTCAAAACTCGACAAGAGAATAGCGCTGTTAATGTACCATACATGACAGTCAGTCAACGGAACTCTTGGAACTCTCGGAACTATTGGGCTCTGACGAATCCTATCGCCATGATACTCTCTGAAAATTGGTATGATCATTAGTAATTAATATCCGCCTAAATTTCTTTTTCAGATCAGCTGACGTAGCAAAACGATGGTATCGGAAGCGCAATCGGATTTGTTACACAGTTTGCTGTATTGACGGGCCGACACAAAAATTGTCGTTTAGCGATCTGCTGGTTCTGGTTTTGGCCGATGGATCAAGTACAACAGGAAACCTATGGTGGGGCTGGTTTTGACAGACTGAGTGATGTGGTAAATAATACGACTTGTTACATGAATTAGATATGTGACAAGTCGTAACGCGTATACGTTCCATGTGTCTCAGTTTCTCGAATTATCTCATAAATGAAATGTATTCTCTTTTCAGGTCAGAATCTTGTGCAAACCTACGTTCGATGGATTGGAGTCTTCGGACGGCTATCGATTTGGATTCTCCAAGCGATGCGGTCTTGTGATCAAATGGTAATGCGACAACTTATCTACCATCGCATCATCGATGCGGTCTTGTGGTCAAATGGTAATGCGACAACATATCTACCATCCACGAATTTTCACCATAAATTTCTTCCATTGTTTGAGGTATTGTTGCTTTAATATCCTCTATTTTTCATAATTTTGTGAGAGTTTGATCCATGTTAATTGAGGCCGAAACTAACCAACCAAGAATTTTTTCTTACGCTTCCAAATTGTTATTGGAACTTTCAATGTGTCCTGGAAGTAGTAAAGCAAGAAAGTGGTCACATCCAATGAAAATTTCTATTTCGCTAGGCTCGCGCAACGATGGGTCAATTTGGTAGATTTAATTGGCTAATTGGAGATTTTGGTATGCTGTTCAAAGGTTGTCAGATGTTCGTACGTGTGGTTGATGTGAGGTAATTGACGTACAAACAAGTGAGTCAATATGGAATGATGTGTTCTTTCTTGTTCGGGAGAACACTTCGATATTCACACGACTCGGTAATAAAATATGCTAAACTTCCGGACTCAAATAGTACTCTGCAAGTATATCAAGAATTATAAGCTCCTCGAAAATCTACAAGTGCTGTTTGTAGGAGGCCGCTTTTAACTGATGTTGGCTGTTATTGATATGTATGCACAGTGGTGGTCGGTGTTAAATGAACTAATATTTTTTCGGTGTTGTTGGAAGCTGCTTTCTCGGTGCCAGCCTCAGCCATGGTGTGGGTAGTATTGACGTTGTGATTGGATGGAGAGTGAAGCAATGTATTGTTACGTTTATTACATTTCATGCATGACCTTCTTGATTGACATCTCGAGACCAAATAGGAATCACACAAACTATTGAAGCATCGGTTGACATTTTGCATGAACTCTCGTCTGGACTTTATATCCATCTCCCTATATTTAGCGCATTGGACGGACAAGTTTTAACTGCTTCTGTATGGTTTTGAATGCTGGTAGGTTGTGGTTGTGGTTTTCTCGATAGTGGTTGGTAATTTTCTAATGAATCGGCACGTTTGGTTATCAAAAATTGATTGCCAAGTTGAGAAATAAATCTCTGATGTCGCACTCGCCCAACGCTGTTGTCTATCTTCATCCAATTTGTTCAAAATTAAAAAGATTAACCTTGAGTTCCGCCCATTTAAATCGCCTGAACGCTCTTATACCACGTATGACTACATCTGAGGTATTGCAGATTTGACGAAGTTGTTTACCGGTTGCTTAGCTGACTTATACTCCTGTAAGTCCAGGGGGCTTATTATGAAACTTTTCGATTTCAATTTTTTTCGATATCGAGAAAATTCGCCCTATTATAAAGCTTAAAAATCAAAATTCGAAGCGAATTTTTTTGAACGCACATGTTATCGAATAAATTCACTCTATTATGAAACTAAAATGAAAAAATTACGGCTAATTTTTTTCGAACGCACCAAAAAAATTTGATTGCTTTTTAGTTGGCGAATTTTATGTTTCATTATTTTTTAAAATAATGTGTTCAAATAATAATAATAATTGTTGAATATAATTTAAATAAATTTTACCGATATTGCCGTAAAAATGTCGATGTAAGTTTTATTCTTAATTATTTCTGTTTAAATTGAATATATAATACAATTATAATTTTTTTTTAATGAATATTGGTTTATCCAGGACTACGAACCCCAACCAATTTGAGGCGCTGGTCTCCTTCATGGAAAGAAACGAGGGGATCGCAAAAAATTTCTTAAATGCCTCTCAATTTAAAGAGAATACCAACAAATTATGGGAGGGTTTGACAAAAAAGTTAAATGACGAAGGCCCTCCAACAAAAACAGCAGTTGCTTGGAAAAAAGTATTGTCTCAAAACTCATGTTAATTATAGAACTCAAGCTAATTATTTTAAATATTTTTAAGGTTTGGAAAGACTACAAATACACCGTAAAGGCAAAGATTCGAAGAAATAAAAAAAGTTTACGCGGAACTGGTGGCGGGCCATATAACATTAAACGTATAAATCAAACGGAGGAACGACTTGACAAGATATTAGATTTCACTGGCGAAATTGAAGGGATCAATGCACATGATTTTGGGTGTAATAGTTCACCCCACATGGCAAATATAGTGCCCAACCCAGTAGATGAATCACTGAATGTCGGGGCCGACAACGTCCAAAGTTATACTCCAACAGGGCAACCGAGAACGTCTACCAACAGGAACACTAGAGAAACTGTGAAGATGCTACTTAAGAAACAAATCGTAATGCAGGAAGCCTATTACAAAAGTTGCGAGGAATTCCAAAAAAACCATTTCTTCGTTTGGTAAAGTGTGGTTCTGCTTGTAAAAGAAGTTCTTTAAAGCAGCCCTTCGACAACCGAAATAATTTCATTAATCTAAAAGAAATTGTACATCAATAAACAGTATTAACGATAAGAAACTTTGAATTACCTTTTATTACTCATATCAAAAGGATTTGAATCTACTCGTAAACGTTTTCTCTGCTCGGATATCGACAACACTTCATCTTGAGAATCCTCATCACTTGAACGAACAAAAATACCGACACTGTCCATTTTCAGTCTATAATTAAAATGTTCCACACAAATCAACGAGAATCTTTTTTTTTTCATTACTATTTTTAATTAATTTTATTAATCACACTATAGGATACAAACACAAAAACGAACTTAAACAAAATCAAAACCATTCTATTACGGTGAATACAAGACTTATCGAACTTTTTTCGATTATCGAAAAAATACGAAAGTTAACTTACATATTAGGACAAATTCGCATCGAATCGAATTTTTTCGATGTCGATAAAAATCGAAATCGAAAAATTTCATATTAGGCTCCCAGGATTATAATGTACAGTTGAAACAAACATTCTATTCTTGGTAATTGCCATCAAAAGTTGATAAGGTAAGGCGAGGTAATTTTATATCACAACGTGTTTGATTGAGCATCCCATATTCCAAGTGGCAGTAACATCAAAATTTGGCGTTCTTTGTTGTATTTCCTTTAATGTGTAGTTTGGCGATAATTTTGTAATATATTTCGTCACATCCTACGGCAATCTATTCCGCTTCTTCATTTCGAGCAAATATGTCGTCCTTGGCATCTGTAAATGCCGTCTTCTAACTGTGCAGGGTTAACGATCAACTAATGTTTGTCAAATTTGATGTATAACAACCTTGTTAACTGGTTTGCACCGCATATCGGTTGCATGAAATGATGCAAAATTCATTTGGATACATTTTATACTCGTACATGTTAGAATAACTTAATTACATTGCAGTACGAGTATTGGATAAACATATGTTATACTTACCTGGTTATCATTATTATTGCTCATTATACTTCAACTTATATATAGTACATTCAATTCTTACGTGTACAATTGTATACATTAAGTAATTTGACATTCTTTGTTTATATAATTATTTTATTACTGTCAAAAACATTTTTTGTTACGATAACATACGTTCCATCTCAATTTCCAATTACTTAATTTACGGATATTGTGCTCAATTTCTTGGAACTCGTTTAAGTCTTAACTTGTAATTTGAGGCATTCATGACACGTGTCTTCATATCGGTCTTCGGTAACTGAGAATGCGTAACGTTTCTTCGTTATTTTAAACTATTCCAAAACTAGGGAGTTAGTTGCTGACCAGATTTGGTCAGGGTAATAATTCAAGCTTTAAAACGACCAAGGGAAACATAATGGAGAGTCGAATAGAATTAGGCGAGAAGCAGACGAGCTGCCACGCACATCTATTTTTAGCCAAAAGCGTGTAACTTTACAACAAAAATATCTGCTGTCACCAAATTCATAAATCTTATTATCTTTTGCGACTTGTTTAAATCAGATTAATTTCTTCTCTTGTATACTTTACATCTTTTGTGTATACGAGTCTTTTCCAAAAAAAAAATAAATGAACTCAAAGAAAATATTTATTTAAGAAATAAGTAAATTTTATTTATTTTTTCAAAATAACAAAAACCAACCAAAAATTACAATAACAATTCGCCAGAAACTGGGTGTTAATTTTTATTCGTCGATTTGCGCGTTCTAGAACCCTTTTGTGACGTCGGTGTATCGGATTAAAAATTGTTTTTTGGGCAGGCCAAAACCATTTTTTTCCCATTTTTTTTTTAGTCATCATGGGGTTGCCAACGAGACAAGTAAACTAAATAAATGTTTCGTCTTAAATAAAAAAAATCTTTTTATATATATATATATTGTGAAGAAAGGATTAAAGGATTATAATTTAAGGCAAAATAAAAAAAAATTAAAAGTTATATTAAAAAAATTATAGGATTTAGTTATTTTTTTAGACATCCAGTTTAGAACTGGTAAAAAAAATATGTCGAAAAGGTGGTCGAAATCGAATACCAAAAATTTAATTTACATTATAATCCGTTTACGTCTTGTTACCGATGTATATATATATATAACGAACTGTTGATTTTGTGATGTCTTATAAGTTGTTATTTAACACACACACCTAAGATGGTTACCTGGTTTCATGTGAATCTTTATACCCCTTTTTATCCCTTTCACAAAATCCTTATTTCATTATTGTTCCTGTTGATAGAATTGATAAGATAAAAATGTGAAATAGGTTTGTCATATTGCATTTTTCACAGTTGGAAATCGAATGTATGTTTTGATATAATTTTGACATGTTTTCAAATACATGTTTGTCTTTCACCTTGATTTTTTGGTTAAAATTTATGGTCTTAACCGTGCTGTTGCTGTAATTCTTTCTATTTTATATTCTATATATGTAATAGGTGTATATAGAAAAACAGCTATTAACCTAGAATTAATGGTTGGACGTTAAAATTGGTTTTGGAATTTCTATTTTGTAAGACACAAGAACAAAAAGCCGTAATTGCTAATTATTTCTAATTTCCTGATGTTGATTTCTTACTCTTGCTGCGCGCATTAATAAATTGAAGTGTGAAAATTATTTCTGTCATTATTTAATTTTATTTCAAAAGCACACACATATTCATATTAATGACTTAAACACTGTGCAAAAAGAATATTAGGGAACTTCGCTTTAATCGTTTTGTAATAGTTGAGAAAGTCAAGTGTATATCTTATATGTACTCGCGTACTTTCTAGTCTAGTACATTAGAATGTATTTTCTCCTATATTTTACTATATTTCATTAAACAGTTTGAACTTTGCAATCGTTCTTTTCACAGAAGACAATATGTATCCTATAGTCAATGGGTTCTTGTCAGAACAACAAGTGTCCATGCCGGAATGATCGAATCATTACAGGCACATACATTTTTTGGGGCCGAAACCCGGGAATTTCCGACAAGTGAAAATTGTCGAGCTAATCAGAACCGCGTGTGCTACAAGTGATCAGTGATAAAGTGACACAGTGAAAAGATGAGCGATATAATTATTCGAATGCGTGATCGAGCGCTTAATCAAATGATATACATAAAGAACTTTAGTGAATCAATCAATGAATATACCACCGTTGAGGATATAAAGGTCAGACTGGAAACATTAGAGCCTCGATACCAAACGGTGAACGAGCTTGAAAACCAATTATGCGAAGATCCAAAGTATGAGCCAATCACCAACGCTACTGATGATATATATTACACGGTGCATGCATTGTTAAGCAAAGCTGCTACTACTCATGGTGGTTTAAAGGACAATCAGGAGCTAAACACCACGTTAGGACAGTTTATCGATCAGCAGAGAACGTTTTACGAAGGTGTTAATACGTCTCAACACGTGCGATTGCCAAAAATCCAAATCGAGCAGTTTTCTGGAGATTACAAACACTGGGCTTCATTTCATGATTTATACAAGACCACTGTGCATGATAACCACAACATTAGTGAGGTACATAAATTACAAATTTTAAAGGGACTTCTGTCGGGAGAAGCCGCAGCGCTGATCAGACATATTCCAGTTACACAGAACAATTACTTAGAAGCATGGGATTACCTCTGTAGTCGATATAATAAGCTAATTCCGATTGTGTCATCATTAATTCAATCATATTTTGATCAAAAACCATGTATTCAAACCAATGGGAAAGAATTACGTCGTGTTTCAGAAGCAGCTGATGAAATAATTCATGGTCTTCGGGCAGTGGGGCCAGATGCAGAACAAAGAGATCGTTGGCTTATACACATTTTATTGACAAAGGTGGACAGCGAATCAAAGCAAATGTGGGCGCATGAATCCATCGGTAACGATTTTCCAAAATTTGAAAGGTTTTTAGAATTTTTAATTAGAAGATGTGATGAATTGGAAGTTTGTGATATAACGAAGAAGATCACCTCAAGACCTACTGCAAAAACATTTATTTCTAACACTAACTCTCCATCACAGTGTCTAGCTTGCAACCAGTCACATCTATTGTTTACATTATTACATTCGAGTTAGAGTCGACCAGAAGCACAGCGGAAATCAGTTAAAACATCAAGTCATCGCGCTACTCTTAATGAATCTTCAAGCAGTCAGACGATGCCGGATACGTACAGCAGAGAAGTAACAGAACCAGACACAACAAGCAATGTATTACATTCTTTCATTCATCGCCATCAACGGTACTACCAACTGCGATTCTATATGTCGAAACAAGTACCGGAGAACGTCAGCTAATTCGAGCGCTTTTGGACTCAGGCTCGCAGACTTCCCTTGTGACCGAGTCATGTGCACAACGCCTAGGCGAACTCCAAGTTTCACATCAATTTACGGCTTAGCATCATCATCAGCTGGCAAAACTAGAGGAGAAACCGATATGAACATCTATTCACGAACATAACAAATGAACCAATTCAGGTTAAACATAAAATTGCAGGGTAAGAATTAGCAGATCCACAATTTTTGAAACCTAGCAATATCGATATATTACTAGGAGCAGATATATTTTTCCAGATATTGAATCCTGAAAAACGAACCATAAACGGATTTCCAATAATGCAATCATCCAAATTTGGATGGTTAGTCGCTGGAACCTATAAAAACCAAAACAATGAAGTCTCATCATTCAATGGCCATCATATCACTAAAATAGACATTCAACCAAACGACGAGTTACATCAACTATCAACGTAATTTTGGGAGGTTGAAAAGGTTGGTTATCATATCGGGCAAAATTCAATGAGCAGGTTGCCTGAACAATATGTTGAAGATACAATCACAAAGGATTCATCTGGTCGATGTAAGACTGCCACTTAAGGAGAACTCTAGACATCCATTAGGCAGTTCGTTTCAAGCAGCCCAGCAGCGATTGTTAGAGATGGAACTAAAATTCATAGTGTCGAGAAAAAAGAATCAAAAATACAAACCATACGAGCATGATCACTCCAGCTGAAATGATGGGTACAGGAGTTTTACGGGTGAGAGGAAGATTAAAAGAATCTTCAAGTTGTATCAATTCGCGGATAGTATACATTCGACATCGATGCCACAAGTCGCAGCAGAAAATGGGAGACTTACCAGCACAACAGTGTACACAAGGCCAACCATTCTTCGAGGTTGGGTAGGACTATCTTGCACCACTACACATCAAAACAAGGAAACGTAGAAACACTCCAGCTGATAAGGCGTATGTGGCGGCGGTCATCTGTTTAGCGGTCAAGGCAGTCTATTTGAACGCAGCGACTGGACTCGATACATCATTTCTAGTAGCACTAAAACGGTTCATATCACGTAGCCAACATAGACCTTAAAGAGCTCAAACATCAACTAATATTTCAAACAAATAATCGAATAACTTCTGATTTTTTATTGCAGAAAGGCATTCATTTTTATTTCGAACCACTTCATGCTCCTCATTTTGGCAGATTATGGGAGGCGTGCGTTATATTATTCAAGTACCTTTCGAAACGTGTGACGAATCCTTATTTTACTTTCGAGGAAATGACAACGACGACTATCCAGATTGAGTCATTATTTAATTCGAGGCCATTATGTAAATTAAACGACGATCCAGCCAATGTAGAAATCTTCAAACCAGCTCACTTTCTGATCAAAGAGGCATTGACAGTTATTCCGGAACTAGGCTAAACTGAAGTACCAAGCAAATTGTCGAAATGATAAAACATCCTGCAACGGCTTCACGGGTTTTGGAGCAGATTGCATCGCGATTGTATGGTGTCACTGCAGATCGATGACATCGTTCTTCTGAAAGAAGACAATTTGTATCCTTTTAATTTGTATCCAATGGGCACTTGCAAGAATAACAGGTGTGCATGCTGGAAGTGATGGAATTATCAGAATCGCGACCCTCAATTACACAAAAAAGAAAAAAAAATAATTTCTCTCTCATCCCACAAACTCATTAAATTGAAGTCTAAAAACCACGCGTCATCCAAATACAATAACCAAATCAACGATGTCATGAAAATGTAAAGCCCTGAGAACTACATTGATTCATACAAAATCTCATCAGAATAAAAGCTCGTAAATGACAAAACTGAAGGTCGTGTCTACCTGAATTTATCGTTTAAAAGATTACTCTTGACATCGTGACAAAGCAGAGATTCAGGCTGTCATGTCCCGATGCAAGAGCAAGTCAATTGCGATGAGATCAGATACTTTCCGCACCAACCTGCAGGCCTGCAACGAGATAGAGAAGAAGAAGAGGGTTATTAGTATTAGATATTTAATTACTACGCGGCTGGAGTCCTCGCAATCGTTTCATTTCTTCGTGAGCTTCCTCGTTGCAGGGCTTCATTCCGGTGAGTTTGGCACAGTCTAGACTTTCGATGCGCAAGCCATCTAGTGATCTCACTCGGCTCAAAGCGACGTACGCTTGACCTTTCTCGAAGAGCGCAGGACCCAGGTAAACAACCGCGTGGTCGACGGTACATCCCTGCATCTTGTGCACCGTGCATGCCCAGCAGAGAATGATCGGAAGCATTCTCCTCTCAATCATACCGTAGTTTCGTTTCGCAGGGAATTGAACTGCACGAGGTTCAATCAGGTGGATGCCGATCCTTCCAAAGTCGATGCGAAGTGTTGGGATATCAGTCGGGTACATCTGAGTGCGGCGGAAGTGAGGCCAGATTATTTCCGCGATGTTTCCGATTGAACCGTTTACGAGTCCCTTTTCGACATTCACATTCGAGCTTAGCATCACTTTCGCTCCGACAAAGATCTCGATTTCGTATGGAAGACCACCAGTCTTGTTTATGTCTTCTGGCACGATGTTCTCGATTTGAACATTTTCCATGTTTCGAGTGGCGTCAACAACTGTGTCCTGTGCTTTGATCTTGTAGATGTGCACACCTCGATTGAGCCGGTATTCGGCAAGAACTCTGGCGTTGTGTTCTGCGACAAGTGCACGAGTGGGGTAGATTCGAATGGCCTTGTCGATCGCGAAATATCCCACTTCATCGGTCCATTGCTTCGACAGAAGCGTATTGAATAATTCCCTGTTCATTTTGCCTTCACGCAGTGCATTAAGCAAGTTCGCGAATGTGTCGTGTTCCTTTTGTCGCATGTTTTCAGTCAGTTCTACCAGTGTGAGCAGACGCCAGAGATGAGTGGCGGGTTGGAAGCGAGCTGTCTTCTTGTAGACTGGTGATCCCGGTTTAACTGGCGGGAGTTGCATCAAGTCTCCGAAGACGATGATGTTGAGACCGCCGAAAGGCTCGTCTTCATTGTTTTTCAGCTGCCTTAAGCGAGAGTCAATCATGCACAGCATCTCGTAAGGCACCATTGAGATTTCGTCAATGAAGATGTATTTGGTCTCTCGCCACTGTTGTCGCATAATCTTCAGATAGTTGCCAGTCAGGAATGGCATGTTAAACGACATATTTCCATCCTTAACTATTGGCAGCTTTAGCGAGCTGTGAAGTGTCGATCCGCCCACGAGCTGTTAGTGCACACACCTTCACGACCTTCTTGGCATAGCAGCGATTGAGTTGGTTCTCGAGGGTCTTAAACGTGAATGTTTTGCCAACTCCTGCGCCACCAGTGAGGAAGTACCTGTCGCGTTGGTCACTTCCAGTCATTTGTTCCAGTGCGCAGCGTGTGAGGACATTGTAGAACTCTCGCTGTTTCATGTTCATGGCTGCCTTTCAAGACTCGAACTGGTCGTCAGTCATGCCAGGAATGTCAATTTCCTCTTCGTACTCAAAGTCGACATTGGCATCTTCTGGCTGATCGAAGAGGTGGAACGCATGAGCCTGATTAAATGCGTGTTCCAGCTGTTTGTCGCGCTCACGGAAGGTTTCCATGTGATTGCTGCGCTGTTTCAGTTCACCTTCGCTCTCCCAGCAGCTCACTTTCCTTGTAGAAGGGCTTGTACTGGAGAAGGAGACTGTAGAAGAAGTTCTCCGGATCGTTTTGCATGATAAAGTGCGGGACACGAACGACCACAGGAATTTTCCTGATCAACGTCTTGCTTTTCTTTGGGTCTGTCAGAGTGATCAGCCTGTTTCTGATTCTGTTCGCATTTTGGCCCTCGTCGTCTGCATCGCATGCATTTTCATCGACATTCTCGTCAATTTCGTTGCTCTTCTTCGCATAGTGTGGCTCGAACTTCATTGCGAACTCGAGAAGTGTCATGTTCTCAAAGTCAAAATCCTTGTGCGTGCGTGGGCGGTACCCGTAGTGTTCAATCATGTTCATGCAGAATCCTGCTGCTTGATCGCCATCGAATTTGAGCACGTGATAGCGCTGATCGGGCTTTCGCGTGTTGAGAATGACACATTTGCGCGAGCTGTCCCTGAGTTGCAGGTGACAGAGACGGAACGCACATTCGGACGCTGATATTTGCCGTTCCTTCATAATTAACATCATTGCCTTGAACAGCTTTCGTGAGGTATCGGTCGGCTCTCGCATGATCTCACGTACTGCCCTTGCGACGCTATCATTCAGGTTCGTCGGCTCGAACTTTGAGATATATTTCGCAATGTAGTGGGCGATTCCCTCATTCGACCCACATGGCTGAATGTCCATATTTCCGTCCCATATCTCGAGGATCGTTTGGCAGTAGTTATTGATCCACTTGTCGCTACTCTTTCGCTCCAGCATGCATATTTGTCCGCCACTTCGAATGAACTCGTTGAAAGATGGCGATATGATGCAAGTCTTCTGGCACGCTTGTCGAGGGAATGCGAAGCGGCAAAGTCCAGTGTCGCTGTTCTTGTAGCATGTGTGCATGTGCCTGTGTGTCTGATTGCGCCTCACCAGATCGTACAGTTCGGGATCGTTTATTCAGTTTCGTGTACAGTTTGTGTCAGAGGGCGGCGAATCCGGCCAGATTTTGTAGCGAATTCCGTTACAAAATCTTGAAATCGTTGTAGTCGAGTGTTTCGGAAATTTCTTCACCTGAAAATTGATTTGTCAGTAATGGCGACTCGTAGTAGCTCTTAAGTGCTAGAAACGGTCTTAGATTGCATTGTCATCGGGTTTATAGCTACTCTCAAAGTTTCAGCCCGATAGCTTGTCAGGAAGTGGTCGAAAATCGAGTTGCAAGATTTGCACCGAAACAAAATTACACTATCCAGAGTTTCATCCAGTTTCACATACATTTTTTGGTAATAAGATTATAATAAAGGTTCTAAACGTGTGCGGTGGTATTATATACCGCGCACTGATTATTTGTCAACCAGCCTTCAAAAAATTCCTTTAATACATAATAAATTTTATCATATTCTAAAAATCACAACAATTAATCATAATTTTTTATTAATATTCTAAATTATCCGCCCAAATACATACATATATGTATAAAATCAAACAAGACCTGCTTTTAACCTAAACAGACGAAACGTTTTGGAAATCACAACATATAGAATGATTTTGGCCTGACTTTATACACTTTTTACACCTCATATAGACGTGATTTTCTTCGTATATCGCGCGCGCTCACAAATTATAAAATAATTAATAAAAACTGAAAGTATAACAAAACAAAATTTTTGAATATATACGATTGATTGATCGATTAGATTGACTGCAAAAAATAATATTAGTTAATAAATTCGAAATGATTTCTATTCTTATATTGAGAGATAAAAAAAAAAAATCGAAAAAGACACATTTCAAGGCGGTGGCAAGAATATTGTAAACGAACTATTTTATTTATATATTCAATTTATAAACTCTATTATAATTCAATTGTTCGATCATTAAATGTACTATTGATATTACAACACACCTATGTATGTTAAAATGTGATCAATATCACAATCGGCATATGTTAAGAGCATATATTATATAGGAAACTATGTGTATGGACGGAAATCAACTCGTTTCTGAATTAGCAATCAAACTGACACACACACAATTCAAAATACACTCATGTGTGTATGTATGTGTTTAATAATAATGTAAAAAACTACATAAAATTGAATAACTAGATTTTATATACGATATGGTTGCAGATTGATATGCTTGGTTATCAGGAAGGAAATGGAATTACTAATCAACTTGTTCTCTGTATCAGAAGTTTGTTAAATGCATCCATGCAGATATAAAGCTCCAAAACTACGGTTGAAACAGACTAATCGATCTGGTGGAGTCTCCCTGTTAGTAATGACCATGGATGTTTAAAAAGACTTCATAAGACTCTCTTTTAATCATGAAGCGTAAAGGTAACATAGTAAAACATCTGTTCGGTTTTTTTTTATATTTGAGTTCATAAAATTTTTATAATACAAAAATATGGCAGACCCGTGGAGGAGTTGTGCTCATCAAGCGAAAGTCTCGAATCGTTCGTCTCGCTTGTCTAAAGTTCGTGCTGTTTCTGATGTAAAACGACCTGGTTCGTCCGATGATTGAGATAATATGAAACATATCATCTCAATTAATCGGTCCTTGAATGGTTTCGCACTACGATGAATCTATAATCTATACAAAGATCCGAATAAAATGTTCGCCACGACTGTATCGTTAATTGTATTGATGGCGCGAAATAATCCGGACATACCGAAGGAGTATTTCACCACGCCTGCAGATCCACCTTGACCAGCAGGACCAGCACCCAGACCCGCTTACTCGATTAAAAAAGCTATCGGTCATTCAAAAAAATATTTTTAACAATCTAAGAACGACTGTTGTATAGTACCACCGGTGAGGAAAAATTGGCTGGAACAGAACAGAGATCAATTTTCAACTCCAATCTCTTAAACCTACTATAAAGGATAGTTTATAAGGTCGAGATACCAGGGGAGATATTGTAATAAGTCACTACTGTAGTAGTGAATTAAGACCTACAAATAGTTAACAGCTTAACACTAAGGACTGTTTAACTATTGAGATATAAAATGCTTGACTTTCATTTAAATCCTTCTTTAGATGATCCCATTTCTCAGAGAATTCGGATGGCAGTAGCTCATCCTAGTTCAAATCTAAACTCCATATAGTTATGGTTAGTGGTGCCAGTCATCCCAGAGGGTCAAAAATTTTTGACATTTCCGACAAATATTGCCGTTTGGTGAGTTTGCTGTTATTAGGTGTGAACTGGACGTGGAAGATGAAGTGATCTTCTGTTGGATTATAACGAATTCCTTATGTTTTAATCGCATGTTCGTCAGTGAATGTTAGATCACCGATCATAATTTTGCCTTCCGGAACCACGGCCAAGAGGGTCTGATGATTGCTAGACCATTTACCCAATTACATTTTTCCCTTCTGAAGAAGTTTAACTAGTTGGGATTGCAGCTGTTGAGCTTCTTCGACGGTGTCGGCGCCGGTTAGGACATCATCTACATATAAATCGCGTTTAAGGATGCGACTTGCTTCTGGATATTGCGGGAACTCATCCTCAGCCAGTTGATGTAGTGTCCGAATTGCGGCTAGTTTTTATTGCGCTTGGCTTACCCTTCATGATTTGAGTGCCAATGAAGTCGCTGTGCACGTCTGCCCCTAGCAAAAGAACGATTGAAAGTGGAAGCTGATATTTTAGAACAGCCAAAACCAATTTACTCCACCTATCGTTGTGTCTTCGTGTTCTGGTTGCTCTGGTACATCCATTGTAATCTTTGGCAATACGTATGCCTTCAATTTTAATTTGTATGTTGATGGAAAATGCGGTTTAAGGTAGATTGTTACAACGGAATTTGACGTATTTGTATTATTAACCCCAATTCCTGATATATTCACTGTAGTTTGTTGCAGTTGTGTACGAAGAATTTTAACCTCGGATTCCGTGATCAAAGAGACTTGTGATCCTGGATCTATTAAAGCTCGTACATTAGTTGGAACACCACAAATGGAATTGATCGTTACAACGGCTGTTGCTTATAATGTTGTTTGAGTACCCTCAAGGTTGTTCGTGTAACAGCTGATGGTGCCTATTTTTACAGATGCCACATGCGGAGTTCTCGTCCCTTACTAACTTCGTGTTATGAAACAGGCAATTGGTGCAAAGTCCCGCTCTGTTGATGAAATTAATGCGTCTTTTTATTCTTAATTGCGAAAGTTGTGACATCGTGTGATGAAATGCCCGTATTCTTGGCAATAAGAACATGGGATCATAGATTTTTGTATATTCGGTCTCTGGTGGCTGTTTTCCGTATTTATGAGTACTTTCCGGTGGACCTTGTACTCAGGAAACCTTCGTAATAAGAATTCTAAGTATTTTTTTAAAGGTGCCACTTCGCGTGGGCAATCAAGGCTGTTCTCAAAACGCTCCTAAGATCGGAGTCTAACTTTTGCATTCCAAGATGTGCAACAATGGCTTCAATTGGGTTTTCCAACTGGAGATTTTTGACGTTGTGTAGCATCTCGATGATGGTGTCATGCAAGTTTCTGATACTTGCGGCTGATGGATGTTGTATGTTGTGCAGGGATGTAATTGTATTGAAGTACGACGAGGCCAACAATCGTTTGTTATTGTAGCTCGCCTGTAGATGTGATTTTAAATACGTCAACTTAAGTGTATTTGAAAGTTGAGTATTTTGATGTATCAGCCGGCCGAAGATGTCGTTAAACGCGTACCAATTCTCGTATTTGTGAAACGTGGGTATTTCCACCTTTGGTAATTTCACGGGCGAAGTTGTGGTAGATGTTTTATTTAGCTCTTGCTGCATTATGATTACTAGGTATTCTAATTTAGTTGATATAGTCCCATAATAATCATCGGTGAAGTATTTGAATTGATCTTTTTCATCGATTTCAATGAGAATAATTCGGTGCAGCCAATCAATTTCCTTCATTTCGGAGTTGAGTTGATGAATTTTTAATTTGAGATACTCGTCTGAGAATTCTCTTGGTGTGAGTTTTGTATTCATTGCGTCCATTTTACGATACGTTAACCGCATTCCGATATCTTGTTGTCGGATAAGATTTTGTACCGGGGTTGAATCTTTCTCGGTTTTATCGGACCTTGGAGGTGTTGTTTCTTGATGTCTGGAGCATGATGATTCGGTCCCAAGGAGGTGGAGTGGGAGGCTTGCAGATACGTAAGGCTTGTGGATGTCCTTTCAAGCTTGGAAATGTTCTCTTCAAGGTTTCCATCTGTTTGTCGTTATCGCAATATTTTTTATATTGCGTTTCTATATTACTTTTGATTGTGTCACCTGGGGATCGGTCGACAATCATCGCACTTAATTTTAGCGATGTTTCAAAGCAGCTCTTCACAAACGTTCGACTGACTTTGCAGAAGTGCGTCCATACTGACGATCTCGATTGGATATTATTTGGGTAGAGAGAAAAAACGAAGAAGTTCTTCGTTTATACGACGACGGAATGATGTTATGCGGCTATAGCGCGACTGGATGATGTCCGGTCGAGATGTGGTTAGTGGCTATAGCGCGTAATTGTTGTGTCTCTGTTTTGGCCTTGATAACGCCTTATATCTTCGTATGGATCTTATTTACAGATAAATTTTATTTATGGGACAGTGCGCATGCCACGGGTGGGGGCTTTTCACTGTTCCATAAATTCTATTACCGGTAGATGTTTATCCGGCTCGAAGGACCAATGTAATAATTCTCTACTGTCTAGTGAATTAAGACCGAAAACTAGAAGATCTAAGAATAGGAGAGTTATCTTATTAGAGCATCCAAATCAATCTTGTTATACGGGGCTGAAATATAGTGTACTCATGTTGCACGTGCTTTGCGGTCAGTTTTCGAAGTCGCTCTAAGAGCAGAGTGATTAAAAACAATTCATTACTTCTGGAGCGTTGAGTTATTTTCCAACATAGATCTTGTAAAAAATAAATCTATTACGACGATTATAATAATTGATGATATTATATGTAAGTATGTTGCATTACATTTATCTTTTTGAAATCATATTATTTACGAAAGAAACTTCACACCAGGAATCTTTTTTTTTTTTTTTTTATATTTTATACTATGCAATCTGTTTTGGGGCTCAAGGCTCTTTCAACTGTTTCGCGGTTCACTTTCACTTATTTACGCCCAACTTTACGCCTTAATATATGATCATAGTCATAGATGGTCTTAGAATAGAAGTCCTGTTGAAAAGTCCTACCCCTATCGGGATTCGAAACCAGTACCTCCTGCTCCAACTGCCAGTCTTTAAACACTGCGCCATTTGGACGGTATCAGGAATCCTATTGCGATCAAACTAGAAAATTAGAATTATCACAGTCTTAAGCTTTGTTGATTTCATTTTTCCTCGCAGAAGCACAACGATGATGGAAGAGAAATGTGATTTTAAAATCAGTATTAAGATCAGTAATATTTCTAAACTTTCTAATAGCCTGTCTTCTATACAACGACTCATGTCACCAAATTATGACCTTATACCATGGTCAAGTCAAATCGAGACGTACCCTTTTTATGACACTATCATTATTGAATTCCTCTTCATCATAAAGGCTGCCACCTTTGATACTGATATGAAAAATAATATCATGAATTTAGTACGCCACTTCTGTAGCTCCTAAAATGGGTTTATTTGCAGTGTACTGACTGTAGGTAATAGGTATAGATTATGAAATGTGGCTTTTCCATCACACTTCTATCTTGATTCGAAACAGTTTTTTCTGCGCTTACGGACTCAGTTTACTGACAGTTTGTTGAATTTTAAGCGCACTGTACTGCATTTTATTAATTAAGCTTAGATCACCTTCGATTTGAATTCCATTCTCTACTCTACACAACTTTAAAAAAAAGCAACAAGCCTAAGGCAACAAGCATTCCCACAGTTCTATCAAGACACTTATTCAATTGTAGATAAGGTTACAGTTTGCACTTAGAAATGATAGTTGTTAGGTATTGTAAAGTTTACAAATCTTAATTTCGAGATTTGAAAGTTGAGGACAGTTATGTAAGATCTCTATTTGGTTTTGTTGCGAATCTGGAAAGTAGTGATGACAAAACTCTCTCTCTAAAATATTTGAAATTTTGATGTTTGGAGCTGGTTTTATTTCAACGGTCTCTCGATTTGACAGCCAAGAATTGCGATTGAACAATATTATTAATTTCCATACAAATATGGGTCTGTATGTCTGTTTCTATCTTTGCAATCTGTTTTGAGGCTCAAGGCTCTATCCTCCAACTACTTCGTGGTTCCCTTATTTACTTCCTACTTTACGCCATTACATAGCCAAGGTCCACGAAATCACACACCACCGATTTTAAATAGATCGTGAAAAATCGGGATTCGAAAAACTTGTAATATTTAATCGTTTTTTTGCTATGATTCATCTTACCGGGAGGTACCATAATTGTAATCTAACAGAGCATAATGTACACTTTTATAATCTGACTTCATTTAAGATCAAAACAATTTCGATTATGGCGTGCAGAATCGATTAACCGAACCATCGTCCACCCAGTAGAGGTGGTTTGATTACTTAAACTTTGAACACTTTACAGTTTTAAAAATTGCAGTTAACTTTATACATATACACTTGCCTGGATAAGAAGTGCGAATATCATGAAATATTATCAAATTAAGTACCAATTACGCGTCAATAACATCTTGTTGTTCATAATTTGCGGCACAATACAGAACCTGATTATAATATATAGCTTTTAAAATATTTTCAGCTTAACATTTTTTTATAATAATATGGAAAGAACTTTTATGGCATATTGATGGTTAAATACTGGCGGAAATAATTTGATGTTACTCAGCGGTGTCGCGATGATTTTACTCCAATTAAAAACCACTTTAATTACCATCGTTATTTTTATTATATAACATCAATCTGTATATATGCATATACAATTTCTTTTATCATTAATTGGCCATATATAAAATATAATTCGTCCCGTTTAAAACTGTTTACAGCACTTAAGACATCTTTTGTAGCATCGATGGCTATATATAGGTGTTTTGATTACAGTGTCATATTTATATATCACAAGCGTTTAGCCACTTTATATATTAATAATCCAGATTGCGATTATCAATGTAATTTATTGACCATAAAAAGTTTAAACGATCAACCACCATGCATAAATATACACCTTTAAATCTTATACGCACCTAGCGCGCATATATAGTCAAATTTTTACCACAATCGATCATCGGATCACTTTATGTATACGAATAACGAGCCTTATCGCATATCACCTTAATGGACTATAAAAAATATTTTATTTTAACTTTTATTATGATTTTTATCAAAATAATTAATTCGTTTAATATATTGTACATATACAAGGACCTCAAACGTATCTTATGGTATAAGAATATATTTCTTTATAATTTATCGATATTTTAAATTGTTTGGCTTTATTCTCGTATAAGTAGATCAGATCAATCACACAAAAAATAAAAACTCAGAACCATAAAAAATGATTTTTATTCCAGTGGCTTTTGAAATAATTAATGATCTATAAAAACAACTCTAAAATAATATAATAAATCCCCTAAGACGGAAATAATTAAGAAAACATTTTTTTTTGTTTTTAATATTTTTTGTGTTATTCATTTTTGACGACTGTAAGAAGTTCGATAAACTTTCCAAAAAAAAAATTGTTCAATAGTTTTGAAATAAGAACGTTCGAGTATATACGAGTATGTACATACATATCCAATCAATCGATTGTAAGTAAATCGAATTATATATTTTAAAAAAATATTTTATTTATATTAAACAAAATATATAAAATTTAAACATTCTTTTCGTTAAAAAGACGGACACTTAAATTTATTTCTGCAGTTAAATTATTTTATATATTATATTTATTACAGACGCCTATAAAATCGTATATTGAGTGTCAGTTTTGTTAAAATTATAATTAACACTGTTGAAAGATTTCTGATATATATATATATATATATATATATATATATATATATATATATATATATATATATATATATATATATATATATATATATATATATATATATATATATATATATATATATATATATATATATATATATATATATATATATATATATTTCGTGAAATGTTCCTTATTTCACGCTAATTATTTATACAAAACAGAGGTTCCACGTTTTCTATGCATAAATGAGTTTTTGGTATAAGGATGAGTAAGGAAGATCCGTTTGCTACCTCAAGCAAATTAGGGCAACATTGGAAGAAAATTATGGGAAGAAAGCTTGTGTAAAAGAAATATTGGGGCACCTTTCCAAAAAAGGAATATTGGCTAGAGAATTGCCTTCACACTTACTTAAGCAAGAATCAGTTTGGGACCTCATTATGAAATGATACTATAACGTATGTTAGACGTTCTCCAAATCAAGGGGGGCAAGCAAGGATGGATGTTGTTGACAGTTTTGGCTGATTAAAAGAAAGAATGAAGATTTTATCATAACGGATTGTTTTTTCACTGCAGCATTAAAAAAAAACATTAAAAGCGTGCATCATATTCCTTTATTTATGTGAACGGAACAAGTGCCAATTTTATACCTTTTGGCTAAACAAACAAATCGAGAAATAAAGCTACCGATTTTAATGTTGTTCCTCAACGAGTAATTTCCGATAGGAGAAACACAATTGGTGTGAGAAAGCGTGATCCAATAGCTCCGATGCTATTTGACGAAACGCATTAATTAATAAAAAAATATCAATGAATATTTATCTTAATAATTAAATATATTTAAAATCAATCTTAAACACTCGATATAAAAAAATTAAATGTAAAAACATATTATTTGGAATAAAACTCCAAGATCCGGATTATTGACTCTGCTACTTTCTGATTTTGTTCAGTCTTTCCTCGATTTTTAATAGCCTTTCATAAATGTTTTGATTTTTTTTTAATCCTATTAGATTTTCGATGGCATCATCGGAATTTCTTTTTTTGCCATGTTGGAACTGGAGCATACGTTAGTGTTACTGCCACTAGAACCTTTGACAGTATTTAAATTTAAAACATTGAAAGATGTGGAACAACTAGACTGAAGTTCAGTGCCCTGTTTCTAATCTTCCAAATATTGCACTTCCTCCTATAAATTTTCATTAACATCGAAATTTCGAATGAGAATTTCTGCGAAAGATTATTATAAACTATCGATTGTAAGTTAGTGAAAACTATCTTCCCCAGGTAACTATTGTATACTTATCTTTGGTTCCTAATCTATAGTTCAATTTGTCAAAGTACTTCCACTTTAAGGCTTTTACACCTAAAACGTTCTATTTTATAGAAAACAGTTGTTCCACGTTTTCTATGGATCAATGATTGGTTTGGAATAAGGATGAGTAAGGAAGATCCGTTTGCTACCTGAACGTAAATTAGGACAAAATTGGAAGAAAATTATGGAATTAATCTTGCATCAAGAACTGGAATAATGCGGTTGTGACAAAACAATTTTGGCAGATGCATATCGGAAAAGAAACCGCACCTTTCGAACAGGAATATGGCAAGAGAATATGTCTTTGCGGAATCATTTTTCGACCTCATTGTTTGGAGCGACGGAAGTTAGTCAATTAGACGTCGTCCAAATCAAGAATTAAAATTCTCTTGCCAATATTCCTTTTAGAGGTGTACTTTCTTGTTCGATATGCATCCGCGAGTTCTCGATGCAAGATTAATACCATAATTTTATTCCAATTTAGCCCTTATTTGCGTTGAGGTACCAAATAGATCGTTCTTACTCATCTTTACTAGAAGTCTGTCGGCTACAGTTGTTTTTCGTTTTTTATTCCATTCTTTATTAGAAAATGAATTATTTATCTTGTGAAATGCAATGGAATTAGAGACTTTACTTCCTTTGGTTGAGCCGTAAACCTGCGTGACCTGGCCAGTACTAAAATTTTGTACATTGCCTGAAACAGGCCTAAAAACATACATACGTGTCTGTTAAAAGCAAAACATACTCTTCCATCAAAATTTTTTTTGTGATATAGATGGCGTTATGTTATGTTAAAATGTTACGATGCATTAAGTTTTTCCGACTCATATTACAGATGTACTAATAAAATATCACAAGATTCTTTCATTCTTATGCATATACAAAAATAAATGTGCCAAAACGACGTCGAGGTGTAGGTGGGCCCTCAAAACAATTTAGCGTGCAATATTTAATGCGGTTGGTTAGAATATGTCAAATAAGCTTTGCAAATATTTTAGGGATAACGAAGGTGCGAATAAAGGGGGTAACCAAAAGACATTCCGAGCAAAATACGGTACAGTGGAAAATCGTGGAGGCGATCACATCTCTTATAAATTTCTCGAAAAGCGAAAAGCTATCATCGGATTTGGAAATCATTATTGTCGGTGGCGAACACAAAGACAGTACATGTGTGGGGAAATGTCTAGTTTCCAGATGTCGAAGTAAAAAGGAGTTATTTCCGATATATATTTAACCGAAATTTTAATATCGGTTTTAAACCTCCATCGTCTGATATATGCAGCAATTGCCAATCCACAAAGGAAAAACTAAAAGCTGAAATGGATCCACAGAAAAAAAATACATAATGTCGATTTTGAGGGTGCACAAATTACGAGCAAAACATTTTACGAGTTGGCGAAAGAGAAAAAAGAAAACATAGTAACGTTTTCTTTTGATTGCCAAAAGAATATGGTATTTCCAAAAGTGACTGACCAAGCTGCCTATTACAGCAGACAGCTGTATTTGTACAATCTTGAAGTTGTTCAACGCACTTCAATAGATCATAAAAGAGAAAATGTGTTTCTCTATCTTTGGAATGAAAACGAGCGACCCAAAGGGTCTAACGAAATTGCCTCAGCTGTTTATCACAGACTTCAAAAATTTAAGCAGCAATATATCGAAAATCAGGCTTGTATGTGATGGTTGTGGGGCGCAAAAAAATACCATTATGATGGCTATGTGCTCTTATTGGTTAAGATTGGAGGCTTCCCGTCACATAAAGGAAATCGAAATTATTTTTCCTATCTCTGGACACTCGTTCATCCCACAGGATAGAGTAGTCGTTCAATTAGAAAAAAAAATAAAGCGAAGGAGACAATAGTTAAACTGGAAGAATATTTCGAGTTTTACAAAGAGAATGGGACAATAAGATTGGGAGGATCTGGTTATAAAATCAGGGATTGGAAAAATGCAACAACTTCAACACTTAAGCCACCTGGTCAATGGCATTTTGCTATTCGTGGTGAAATAGCTTACCTATCGAATGTAGGTATGGCCAAATCGGTCTTAAAAAAAATCCTTACAAAATATGGTAGTTGGTATTCTCCCTCTCAATGTGGCGTTAAAAGTGGAAACACTTAAGGGTGTTGATCAATTACTTAAAATACACTTCACTGAAAACTGGACATCAAATGAAGATCTTGCTTTTTACAAACAAGTACTTGACAAAACTGACCTACCGCTAGAGGGAGGAATAATATGTGAAGCAGCTGATGAAGATGGAACCGACCTAAGGGTTTAGTATATAAGTTGTTGGATATTCCAACGTGTAATGGAGTCAATCACTTTATTTTTAGTTAAAAATACATCTTTTTATTTTTTTTCTTACAAAATGTGATATGTTTAGTGAATACTTCACCTTTTATATCTGAATTAAAACATATTTTTAAAAAATTTCGTTTTAAAACTGTCTAATATTTTATATATATATATATATATATATATATATATATATATATATATATATATATATATATATATATATATATATATAGATAGATAGATATATAATATATAATATATATATATATATATATATATATATATATATATATATATATATATATATATATATATATTATATATTATATATGGTGTGTTCCAGATGGACACCGGTCTGCAACCTATACAATGCCCTAAATCATATAATTAGCATTGGTGAGATCAATCTAATTTGAGTCAGGCTCACAATTGCTCTGATTAATTAAGTTTAAATTATATAAAAGCAATTTTCTCCAGTTTCATTGCTGTATCAAATTCTTCGATTTGTGTATGTGGCAGAGCACAAAACTATAGCCAAAGCGAATTACATAATAATAAATATTTGGTTGAGTTTTTTTTGTGTAGTTTTTATGTTTTTATTTACAAACAATGCCGACAATTGTTATAATATTATTTGATTTCATTTCTTTTTCAAATCAATTCATATAAATAATAATTTTTTTTTTGATCTCAAAGAATACAAAATTGATATAATTGAGATGTCCGCCAAAAATTGTATGCGCGTATATTGTATATAAATCCAGTCATGTGGCTGGAGGAATTCTTAGTGACTCGATTCATGTTACCATCCATTTAAGGAAAATTTGGTACTTGTTCGTCATTAATTAGTCCAGAAACCAGTAGGAGATATAAAACTATTTTGTATCTTGAATCAAATCAATCAATGTTTTCTATATAATTGTGATTCGCCTTAAAGTCTAGACAATATATGACACTATAGTTTGCATTAAATCAATTAGCACCCCACTAATCCAAGATCTACATGAATTGCAAAAAACTAGGCCATTTACAATTTTATAAATTGATTCCACAACAATTGGATTATATATTTACACTGTACACAGCTAAATTAGTACTTCCTTTTGGAAACATTGATTGTACATTTTATGTTTAGTAGAAGCATAATGTATGTACACATACTTGTATATAAGTGAAACCATTATAATTCAATTTCAAACTATTAAGGCTATAAGTATTGTATATATGGACTAGAACAATTGGAAATTAATCATAATACTTTAACGGAATTAGAAAATATTTTTAGAAGACATGTTGTTTGTTATATTCATAACACTCAAGGTGATCGACGTAAACACTATGTTGTGCACTTTAGCACTGATCTAATAAATAATAAGTGTCTTATACTTATAGGTGTGTCACTATTTCAGATGAAAATTGCTATATTGCTACATTATTGTTTTTATTTCGAACAACAATGATGAATAGACTAAAGCATGTCAATATAATGAATTTATCTGTTAAGCTTTCATAAATATTTTATTAATGAAAAGGCCGTTACCAGCTGAACATCGAGGCATGTTATTCGGAAAGCAAGGTATTTTTTAAGACTGAATATTATGTTTTTTATTATAAGATTTATTAGAGTGCAGGAACACAATTTCAGGATGATTTCAAAGATACAGTATGCCCGAACTGGTTCATATATGTCAATGTGATACGCAAAAAATATACATCATTTATTGATGTGCATCTCTTGAGGTCACATCAATAACTACGGAACTGACCAACAACAAAACAATGTTAGTCAGGGTTTCATTTTCTTGAAGAATATAACCGCAATTTGTCGTTATTTAGCTTTCGTGCTTAGGTAAAAATGGAATTGATTTCCGTTTCATTTTCGTTTTCCATATAATTAACTGATATTTTAGTGAACATTTGGAGGGCTTTCCCGCAAAAATAATTTGATATGCAACTTGATCGTAATTTCTTCTATATAAAAGTTTATTATTCTCCTCAAACTTGTATAAGCTTCATCATAGAATCGGTGATGAAAACTTCAGCAAACGATCTTTTATAATCATTAGGTTTCAGGCCTCATATTTTTAATGCCGATTTTTAGCGTTAAGAACCTTGATAAACTAATGCGCTGCTTTTCACAAAAGGTTTAATTATACAGTTCGAAAAAAAACTTAAAGAAATTGAGCGGTAGTTCCGCAAATTCACCCAATGGCACTGTAAATTTTGAACTTTTTAAGGTATTTTTCTAAAATACTATGAACGGCAAAAGTGAGTGGCCTGGTTCGGAGTAATTGACCGAATTGATGGGTTGTTCTTGAAAAACTTCATTACATACATAGCGATACCATAGACTTACGATTTTAAGGTACACAAGAATCGGCTCAAATAATGATATTTTGTGTTCTTGATAAATTCACTTTCACAACATTTAGAAATCGTAGTATTGCGCCTTCCAATTCGTTTGCAGGTCTTTCTTGTGTGGATGCGATCCATTTACGAAAGTTGGTGGTCCTATTATCCAGGCAGTAGGCGGGTGAAAGATAAAATTTCGATACACAAAATAATCGAAGACGAAGTTAGCGTTAAACATGACATAGCGTATATTGGTCTCAAAAAAGTGAAGGAAATGGCGAATAGCGATAAAAAAATCCAGTTTAAAATAAAGCTTAGTTCACACGAAATAGAAATACGTAAAAGCTAAGAACCAACTAAAACCTCCAAAGCCAAGAAATAATTTTGTCGTACTCTAGTCCTGGGTCGACGAGTCAACTTTATTTTCACTATTTCTAAAATCAATCATATAAATTGTGGATTTATCGGTAGATTTTTTTCACCTATTCACATTAAGACATGCAACACAAATTTTTCAAAATGTACCACAATAATTCATCTTGAGGATGATAAAACATCAGCTCTGTTCCTCAGTTTTTGGAAATTGTAAGTAGTTTATGCCAATGAGCTTTCGCACTGTGGGGAATATCAAATTATTCTCTTAACCAACTGCAAGTTTGTTTGTAAGAATCCAACTTTTTAGTGAACATGTGGCGTTTTCGATTTCCTACTATTTAAACTAAAAATTTTGAGAATATTTGTAAGGATTTTCCAGAAACATATATATTTTCAAAACTATAGAAAGATTTGGAAAAATGTAAAATTTTTGTAATCCTTAGTTCTGGGAAAGCTGTCCTTGTTTATCATAAATAATTTGATGTCAACATAATTTGACGTTCAATAGCAATATTGCTTTATGTATGCTAAAGCTTAAAAATCCACGGTCGACGCCAGCTATTGATGCAATAGAGCTTTAAAGAATAAATCAATTTTTATATATAGGAACTGTATCTTTGTTTCTATCATTAGGGTGCTAAACGGCATAGTTTCGCCAATTCTTAAATCAACTTCAATGAATTGTCACACACCACAAACGTCTCAAAAGTGCTGATTAATATTGACGGGTTAACTCTATTTACTATATTTGCAATATGATTATCAAGTTCCAATGTCGCAACGAAGAATTAAAATAATGTTACAGGAACGTCAAAAAATACAAATTATTCTATAAGATCGTTTGGAGCTGAACTCAGTGGAAAAAAATTTACAAAGGGGAAAATATTCCAGAACCCAATGCCATGAACGGCCCAACACCACGGTTCAACCCACATTCACACACGTATACTTCCACTTCTAAAACATTCAGTTATGAGTTTTTGGTCACCACCGGGAATCGTAATCGAGAGACCCTCGAAAGACAGCGTAAGCAGTCTACTTACTCTGCCAACGAAGACGTCGATGTCTGTGAAGTTAGCTCGAACTTCCGTCGCAAAATTGTTGGTGCGCAAGTTTGCTTAAAGGTTACTGTTCTAATAAAATGCAGCCTCATCCCGAATCTAATTGAAGTATTCAAAAAGTACAGCAAGAAAAATAAGAATAATTCATTTTAACTATATTTCTTGAAAAACTTCAGTACACTTTTATAATAATTAGTAAATGGGTCTTACAATAAGTGCAGATCATGATTATATTTTGATTGCATCATACTACACTCTTATTTAGTGTGCAATCACATTATCATAATAATAGATCTTATAGTAAGTTTTCTACGGGTTTTACTAAACTTCAACTCTCATTAAGGCAACTCTCACAGTGGCATATGTTAACAGAAGGCCATTATATTGACCAGTTATCCTTCGCTTCAAACTTCGCGAAATAATCAATTGGATTTTTCAAAAACGAATAAATTTAACAAGACTGTGGATAAAAGATTTAACTATAATCTATACCTCTCAAATCGCGATGGTTTAATCGATGACAGCTTACGTTATCTTGCATCGGTAGGATCATTTACTTTCATGATTGAAGGCATTACAAATGTTTGATGGATTCCAAACAACATGAGATCTTGTTTCATTCCTTTAGAATTATTTTAAATTTAATGTTTATTTAAATATTATTATTTATTTTTTATCCGGTGCATTAGTATTTGCAACGTCACTGACTTTAGGGCCAAACTGAATCAAACGTTAACAATGTCCAATCACAAGAAAATTAAATCTCGCTGCTTATTATCTACCAATATTATTCTTCATACGAGTACTTTTTTAGACTAATTATTCGTCTAAATTAATCAATTTACCCTGCTTGACTATATATTCAGATATAAAGCTTTTGGTAATTCATCACTGCAATCATGAAGATGTAGATGTATATTGGTAAAATCAAAGATAAATCTTCAAAAATGGCAACATTCAAAGTTTCTGTATAACAATTCCAACAACTCTCGTGTATTGTAAATTAATTCATAAAAGCTCACTTATTTTTTATTACCTTTGTTTTAATTATAAACAAAGATAATATAAAATAAATAAATATAAATAATTTTAAACATTTGAAAATACTTTAATATTACATAGTTATATAACTACCTTTTATCTTTACCTAGCAATTAGAGTTTCAAACACTGTACATAGCTATTAGGAACGGAAACGAGCTTTTTTACATCGTCGTAATCAATATTTTTTTTTCATTTTAAATTTCATAAACAGAAAACACTCTTTTAATTATATGTATGTACGTACGTATGTGCCTGATTAAAATACTATAACTTTTCTAAACATGCTTATTTTATACAGACTAAATAAATTCAACTAAAATCTCAGATAGAATCTACATATATACAAAAACTATATATTATTAAAAACAAAAGTAATTTTATGTATTTCATGTCAAAAAAAAATTATTTTTTAGTTTCTACACGTACAGTACATATTTGTGGTCGGTCCATGAATATAATATATTATTATCTATGATTAAATAAAATAAGAAAAAAAACAACTACTTTACAGAAACAAGAGTAAGACTAAATTATTTAATAACAAGTTTTAAACAATTTTTATGTTTATTGAAAAGTGAAACTATTTCCAATTGACCTATAAAAATTACAAGATAAAATGTTTAATTAATTCGATTGACACTGTGTATAATTATCATGTTACTAGTATTAGAAAGTAGATATGAAGATTGCACATGGAATGGACATCTAGATCGTAAACCGAATCAATTGAGATACTAGTTTCTAACTGTTCTAGTTTATATACTTGTTTACTATAATTAATCAATCTATCATAAATACTTGTAAATGTTTTAAGTTGATTAAACTATTGCCAATAGTAAATAAATAAAATAGTGTATAGGCTAGAACAGATAGAAACTAACATCTCGATTCATTTTTTTTTCGCCGTATTTTTTACGATTTAGGTGTCTTATTTTTTATCAACCACGCGTCTCGATGTGCCATTGAATTTCTCTAATCACCTCAGGAATACAAAAAAATATCACAATAATAGAACTAAGGCTAGATAAACCATCATAACATTTATAAATTGGAAGTGCTTTGCTTTATTATAAAAGGTATCACTCTGTATCACTCCATGAAACTATTGAATATTGGTTTATTTTAGTAATATGGAAAAAAATGGTTAGACTAATCCAAAATTGCCTGTCGTTTGAAAAAAATACAACCGCAGCAAAATGTTTAACAAGACAGTTTAAAGAATGGGTCAAAAAGTGAGCTCGTGCTACTAGAATCAATGACTTATATCAATGCGTTTGGAATATAAACTGGTCTTCCTATTACAAATGAGCTTAAAGCTTAATGGAAATGGAGTGCAGAATAATTGGTGTCTAGTTAGCGACTCGATTCATAATCGTTAACTAGATCCAACCATTACATGTAGCTTGCTATTAAGTAATGAAGTGCGTATCATGATTTGTGAGAACCTACCATCAAAACGTTTTTTTTATTAAAGATGTGCAGGTTACGTTCTTTGTAATAATTATGAGTAGTCGTTACTTTATATCCGTTTCAATGTAATCACTATTTCATTAACGTGGTCTCTAATGAATCATGAGAATATTTCAAACTAAATTTGGTTATTATCAATTTGAAATCTAGATATTATAAAAAAGTTCGATTATAACAATAAATTTCGATTACGATTTAGGAAAACAATTAGCACATGCTAAAATTTTGAACGACTTTCGCTCAAAATTTGCCCACTTTTCGAGAAAATTCTGTCATATGGCACGAAAGTAGGAACTATTGACAGTTGCTTTTTGGCTACCTTAGATAGTTTTGAATGAGAAAACTTTGGAGCCTTCCACAATTTTGGAGGATATTTTTCGGTTCGCATATTCTGTTCACAGTATTGGTTTACTTCTAATTATAGAAAAAAAATTGTTCTGTTGTTTCTATTTGATTTCTACAGTCACAATCAAGTCATATTAAATCTCTATTTGAATTGGAGGATCCATCATCAATAGTTTGTAATTGTAGGTCATTCATTTTATGGAGTCGTAATTAGTCAGTTACATATACCTCAAATTTAGATTTTGAAGAAAACAAAATTTTTAGGCTAGAAATAATTTTGCGCTTGATTTTGCTGAAACTTGGTACAGACGATCGATGCTTTCGAAAATGTACGTTTACTGAACCTTGGATCAACAAATGTGGGTTTACTTTTATTAATACAAGCTTATAAAACTCAAATTGCTCTACTATTAGGCATCATTCAGCCTTAATAATCCATTCCTCGGTGTTTAATTTATCAGTTGGACTGTTGAGAACACAAAAGCAGTATTAAATTAAATTCTTTTTTAATTTTAGAACAGGATCTTCGTGAAACTGTTCCTGATAGTTTTTCCACTTGGCTGCAGCATTGGTGCTTCTGTTGAAATATTCAGCAATTCCCTATGTCTTATTAAATAAATTTAAAAAACTTTATTTCTTAAGGAATTGTCACTCGAATCTTCGAGCAACGACTATGAAATAACGATAACGCTCATCTTTACTACGGTGCTTTAATAACTTTTGATTACGTTCGTCAACATAACAGAATATGGTTTCTGTTAAACAAAAAGAGCGGTTCCGTACTACCGTATTTGAAGTCCCAAAGGCTCTTCTTTAGTACTTGTGCAAGTATGAACTAACTATGTAATAGATAGGGAGTCCAATATCGGTTTTCGATTTACGGTAAACCGGGTTTACCGTAAATTTTTAATTACTGAAAAATCGGTAAATTTTCAAAATTTTACCGAAAATTAAAAAAATCATATAATTAGTATAATATCTTTTCATACTTCTACTGTATAAAATAAAATATATTCACTTATTCAATTTAATCAGAAATTTTATTATATTCATTTTCTTTATTTATGGATCTTTATGAATAGGGATTTTGATTTAATTTTAAACAGATATTTTTAAATGTGCTGAAATAAATCTGCTTCATCTCATTCATTTCATTACGCAGATGTGACTAGTCTTAAGGTTAATTCGAGTGTGCCAACACTAACTTCAACCATCTTATGAAATTTAATTTCTTTAATGCTTGAAATTAACGGAACGGGTTATTTTACCACTAATTAAAATCAGAAGTATTCTACCCAAACTGTAGGAAATTTAGGTGGTTAATTCAGTAGAAATAAAATAACTGCAAGACAATTAGTGAAAAGGGTTGCCATCCTGCTCAAGAATTAAACATTTCTCGCTATTTTGTGATGCGCATTTTGTATTTCGGTTGTCCGTTCGTAAATTGGGCTGTGGGACGCTATGATCAACGAGTTTTTGCTATACCCAAAGTCCTTGAAATAGACAAGCAAGATATTTAGAAACAACAAATAAGCAGTCGTAACAAGGTGTCAAAATGACATGAAGCATCTACGATTTGACTCTGAACGACTTTTTGGGTAGGAAGCCGTTAAGGATAATAAGTATTACGCTTATCATCTAGAGATTATCCCAGATTTAGAAGATCAAATTATATTAACCGTTGACGTGATAAAATGCCAAACAGTCGAAAATATTCTGAAAAATAGGGGTTGGCAGCATGTTAAGGTAATAGTCATTTGAATAAAATGGTGTTTCATTCCAAATGACAATGTATCTCATTCTAATAAAACAAACCGCTTTACAAACCATTCGTTGGTCTTTGTATTTAGAGCCAAATTAATTAATATTTAGAGCCGGGAAACCGGTAAATTAAGACAAAAAATACCGAAACCGGTAAATGAAATTATTGGTAAATTTGGATTCCCTAGTAATGAAGTATTTCAAAACTTATTCAGCGATAAAAATTTTCACTCCGCTACAAAGCCATATACTTTTGATATCTTTAGTCAAATACTTCGATTCGGTGGTTTTGAACCTTATACTACATAAAAACTGGAAACATCATTTAAATCGAGCACTAGAAATACAAGACCGACTACTAGGAATACATGCCACTGATGTTCATCTTATAGAATCGAATAACAAAAAGCCTTTTAACATTATTTCACATTTTGTTCCTAGGCGAAAGATAGTAAATAGTTTCTAAAAGCAAACTTTTATATCATCTTTGCCATTTGTCTAGTAGACAGATGAAAAACTTTACCAATTGATAATTATTTATTTATTATTTCGTTTTTTATCTTATTCTATGTACAAATGATATTATCGTAAAAAAAAATATATAATAAAAATAAAATAAAAAGTAAGAATTTTTAGAAACCAACAAGTAGTTTTTGAGCAAAAATCCAGATTCATATTAAGTGATTTAAATATACTCAAATATTCTTAATTTAACTGTGAAGCTAAAATAAACACACATTATTATAAAGAGTTCTAAGTTAACTGGATGAACCTTGAATCAACTGTGTTATAACCAACATTCAATATCAGAAGCTTCCATTAACTAAATTCTAATATTTCTTGAAAAATTTACACCGTTTACAGTTTATAATTTTTTTTGCACCGTTCCTTACTTGTAAATGGTACAAATAATTCCACAGAACGAGTACAATAAGGTCTAGGCTTTATATATTTTAAATATCCCGATCGTTTATAAAATATCTTTAAAACTTTATAAATATAAAGCTTTTGCAACGGTAGAATGCTATCTTTCTCAAAAAAAAAGAGATTGAATCATTTCACATTTTAAAATAAACCACTCTAATTGCATATCTTTGCGTATTGATTAGCATGCCAATATTACTTAAAAATGAACCACGCCAAGCTACAATTCCATACTCTAAATGACAATTAACTAAATGATAATATAAATATAAATATAATACCAATAAAAATCTTAGCCTGTATTTCCTTAAAATGTTTTTTAAAATCTAACTGCTGATTAAACTCCTAAGTATTTATAATGGTCAACCCTTTTGATCTCAATACAGGCATTTTTACAAGTAATATTATTACAATCTTCTCTGTGAAATTGCACTGAATTTAAAGGGACAAAAGAATCAACACGATTTTATATTGGTACAAGAATCGAGCCTTGTTGAACACCAGATGTGATGGTCATCTTTTCACTAAGTATATCACCAACCCTTGTAGCTTGATGCCGATTTTCTAAATACGTTTTAAAAAAATCTAGAATTATACCCCTGAAACCAGCATAATACATTTTATTAAGCAAGACACAGTGATCTACAGTATCAAATGCTTTCATGATGTCAATAAATAAAGCCACATTGTTGAAATTAGCTTTATACCCAGATTATTTTTAAGTTTTATGAAATTTAAGAGTTTAATATCAAACCATGCTTTTGATTTATTATCAGGTAAGCGGCGTTCAACTGATTCGGTACATGATGTTACATGTTTCAAGAATGTAAAAATAAATCTATCATAAGCCATATTTGCTTCATTACCATCATTTACATCAACCCATCTTTCAGAATTTAAACAGTGTTCAAGCTTTGCAAAATTAATTCGTTTAGTATTACTAGAAGATGATTTTCTGACAGGTGCAACAGGTAACATTAATTTAAAAAAAAAAATAATGATCAGTAACTTGTAAATCCGTAACAGTGGCTGAATACGATAACGAATCCAGAGTTGGCCTGATTCTCACAAAAATATGGTCAATGATAGTAGCACTAGTATTTGCAATTCTAGTAGGCTGATCAACAAGTGATAAAAGGCCATATGAAGACATCAGTAACATGAAATCTACAGAAGATCGACACTGGGAGTTCAAATCAATATTTATGTCTCCCATAACAATTATCACATCACAATGAATCAAGTCTAGACAAATATCTAACTCATTTATAAATAAATCGGTAGCGAAAGCATGCAATCTATAAAATCCCAGAGAAGTACAATTAATTCTGTTTGACTGAAAAGTAATCTTACGTAATACATCTTAAGTAATACAATATGATGAATACTAGTAAGTAGTAAAACGCAATTATACGCTTGAGGATCGCATTAACGTTATTCAAGGTTATTATGAGAATCATGGATCTTCAAATATTTTGTGGTGTAAATAATTGTCCAAATGCGTCAACTATTCAAAGGTTAGTGAATATTTCTAGAAGAGACTGGTTCTATCGACAACGACAATCAAAAAATGGTGTGGCCTAAAAATTACCAATAATTGGACGCTCTGGTTAAAACGTTGCTTCTGTGGTTAAAATATCACAGAGGAACCTTCAATATCGACATTACAACGTTCTCAGAAATTAAGCATTCGAATCAGGATTTACATTTGAATCAATAAAAAATACAAAAACTCAAAAATTAATACAGAACGTTTGTCAACAAACAAAATCAGAGAAGGAGAAACTCTTCGAATAATTTCAGAAAAATCATTACATCGCCAAAAGAGTACTGCTCTTCGAAGATGCAAATGAAAGATTTGTTGAATCAATCAATGGAGACCGCAATAGACAAATAATTTAAGATTTTATTGTGGCCACAACTCGAACAGACAGACACAGAGTATTATTATTTTCAACAGGATGGAACTACGAGTCACACCACTTGTGGATGAGTTTACTAAATCCTTCTGTGTTAACTTCTCGTGTAAGATCAAAATTTATATTTTTCTTCTATACATAGACTAAAATCGAACCAACCGAGGTGAATCTAACCCAATTGTCTCGTTTATTTAATGATAAATTTGAATGTTAATGGAGTTGTTGAATAGTGTTATTGATGCAAGGAGCTGTAATCGTGACAGCTACTGATGAATGGTGGGAGAGAGTGGCATTGATTGACAGCTAGGGCGCTGAATCAACCAGCCGATGAAGACGTTTTGTCTTGAAATGTATGGCATCTTTTGTATGTGGACTGTTATATTCGTTTCCTGGACCGGTTTCGGATCTGATGACGTCATTGACTCGTTGTGTGATCGAAAAGATCAAATCCATCTTTCGTTTCTATATATATTGTGAGGCTATGTTGCAACAGTTCTAGCGAATTTAAAGAATTTGACTCGAAATCTTTTTTCGATTATTTTGTTAATAATTCACTATTGTGGCGTGACTATTCGTCGTATTTGTGAACGCCACAGAGTAAAGTGTAAGATACACTGTTGGGGTTTTACATGTAATAAACGTTTTTTTTACATTTTTTTATGTAAACTATGTAAAAACAAGCGTAAATTACATAAAACGTAAATTTCATGTAAGAACCGAAGACCACTTCATTAGTTAAGACGATTTTGGGAGAAATTAACCTGTAATAATTTGAATCTAAACTAAAAATAAGTACGACATTCAGTATGTAGTCGAAAAAATGGAACACAGTTAATTCTTTCTCAAATTATGTTCTTAAAATAGTAAGAAGATTTTTTAACAGATGGTGCTTTAGTCTCAATTATATTTCATGAGAAATGGCGCGTGAGTTTTTTTTTACATAAAATCATATTTTACGTTTTTTACATATAGAATGTAAGCTATAGCCATATGTAAATTACACGCGCAACAATGGTCAGATATTATCCGTATTGAATGATGTTGGACGGCGGCAGTCAACTGAAATTTATTCTACAGAAGGTAGAAAAAACGAAAATTTCTTAAGACTCGTGACGGCTTGAGTACTCACTCTATAGAAATAATAAGGTATTCTTCAAAATGTTAATAAAAAAGTTTTACTCAAATATAAAGTTCTAAGCTCATTTCTTAAAGTCTAGACTACCCAAATCTGTCATTACCTTAAATTTAGGATATAATTTTTCGTTCGAGAAAAATCTATCAAAACTTTTATATGTACCATTAATCTGTAGGCGAGTAGACGGCGATAACAAAAAAAAAATTCAATGCAGCAAGTCAACCAATTTACTGTTCACAAATGATGTCGATTAAACTCCCAATACTATATAATAAAACACTTCCCACTTCAATACAACGAAAGACTATTCGCCCCAATTAAAACCGAAATACTCTTATTAGACTGATTACTTATAATTTTCTTAATTATATCCCGACTTCTTCATTCCCGTACATAAGCATTTTAGTCACACATACCACACTCTTCCCATGCGGTGTTAAGCGTTATGAGAGAATTTTTATTGATAACTTTATGGATAGAAAATATATTTTGTTATTTGATATTTTTATTTATTTATTTATTTTATAATTTAAAATCTTATTTTAAGATGAAAAAAAAAATTGATTAAGATTAAAAGAAGAATTTTTAAATAGTTTATTGATTTTAACAGATTTTTATTATACACAATTTTCTTTTGTTTTATTAAGTAGGTATATACAGAATATATATATAAGATGGAAATTTTTTTTTTTTAATTTTTATTCTGTTTAAATTACACCAATTAATAATCCAAATTAAAACAAAAAAAATTATGTTAATAAAAGAATTATATTTATTTATCTGAAACTAAAAAGATTAAATTCGTTGTTGGTGTGTTTAGTTCCTCATTGAATTTTGATTGATTTTTGATCTCATTAGTAATTATATATGTTAGTGTAACAAATTTGAATATACTCGAGCTAAAAATATTTTTATATAGTTTTTAAGACAAAAGGGATTATGTATATATATATTCACGTTTATAAAGATCCTGATGTAAGAAAACAAAAAATACCGTGAAAATACACGAAAGATTTAAAATATGTTAAACCGTTGAATTATTATTACTTAGTGTACGTAAGTATAAATAAATATTGATATTTTATTATTTTTAAATATTTAAACAATCGTTCGATGTGTATATATATATATATATATATATATGTGTGTGTGTATCGGTCGGTTTCTTTTCTTGAAATCTTCTTGGGAAGAAAATTTTTCCAAGGTAAACAAGTAGATTTGTGTTTACTTCGCATCAAACTACACATCTTCTTTGGTCTATTTCGTTGGTTAGTTTTTATATATTGTTTTGGAATTGACCTTAATTTTCTAGTTCATTGGAATTAAAAATAATCTTATTTATTGTGATTCTCCGATCAAACCTTATCAATACACGAATACATAATATCATCTTTATTGTTGGTGTATAATATCGAAATTGGTTTGGATTAAAATTTGGAAGTTTTCCAGGAATTAAATTAGATTTTTTTTTCGGGTTTTATATACCATTTGTTGTGCATGCGTGTATTAACAAGTTGATCAATAACTTAGTTATCTAAAATAGAAAATATTCTCAAGAATATTAAATTTGGCAACATAAAAAAAAAATAAGAGTAACGAAAGCTACTTTATAAAATTGATTGAGTGCGTGCTGTGTTTCATTAAACCTGTATTAGGTTGTCTTAATGTATTGTGTTCTATTTGGGCTTATTATTTTTTAAAAGCTTCGAAAGGCCATTGTTGGCCCGTAATGTGTCAATCAACTAGCATCGGTTACGATTGAAAGCCAGCTCTTCATACTGTTGTAAACTATTAGATGACAGATCACTCTCTACGGCGACCTTCCAGGATTTGCGCTTTTTCTGTATACAAGTTCGTGTTGCTGCTCTCTTAGCAAGAACCGCTTAATTTCGCCTTCCGATTGTCAACCGAAGTTGCACTTTATACAGCAAGGCGGCAGTCCTCATCGAACCAATAAACCATTCACTAAACCGAGTGTTTGCTGGGTGACATTTACAACCGAAGTTTTCAATGCCAGTGTTCGTTTCATCAAACTTTTTTTTTTTTATTTTTGTTTAAGAAATCTATATTTCTGTAAAATATTACAACTAATCTCAGTGATTATCTAGTATTTTTAAGCAGTGTAGCATCTTATGGGATGAGCAAAATCGATTCATCCCATTTCGTCCAGTCCTTTGGTTTCAGTAGTTCATGGAACCACTAATTCTTTTTAGGCGCTTTGGTCCATTGTTGTGATCCAGTAGGTTCCGCAGCTCCTCGTTGTCATGTTGCTGCAGTCGCAGTACATGACTCATTGCAAACTTAATTATTTCATCACTGACGTATTCCATGTTAAGGTCTCGATGGAGGTTGTCATTTCTAATATACCATGGAGCGTTAACAATGCTACGTAGTACTTTATTTTGAAATGTTTGTATGATCTTAACTGTAGTTTTCTTTGCACAGCCCCAAAGTTGAATGCCGTATGTCCAGAGAGGTTTAAGGATTTGTTTATATAATAGTAGTTAATTGTTTTGCGTAGTCAGCTCAGAGTTTCTTCCAATAAGCCACTGCATTTTTCTGAATTTAAAACTCAATTCTTGTCTTTTCTTCTTAACATGTGTTTTCCACCTAAGCTTAGTGTCTAGTGTCATGCCAAGGCATTTCACATTGTCTGAGTAAGGAATTTGTTGAAAATTCAGTCTAATCGGGATGTATTCCACTTTCTTGTTGGTGAAGTTGATTTTGATTCGTTCAGCATTATTCTCCAAGTTTTTGTCCAAGTGTTTACTGTATTAACAGCATTTTTTAGTTTCCGTGTTGATTCGAAAATACTAATATCAGTGGTCATAATTGCAGTGTCATCAGCAAAAGTCCCTATTCTGGCTTCTGCAATATTTGGTAAATCATTTGTATACAGAAGGTATAACACAGGGCCAAGCACACTACCTTGTGGGACTCCTGCCAATATTTTCTTAACTTTTGAGTACTTTTCTTCTTGTCTCACTCGAAAATAACGGTCATTTATGTATGACTTAAGCAATTCAAAATGTTGTTTTGGTAGATTTCGTTGAAGCTTAAATTCCAGACCATGGTGCCAAACCTTATCAAATGCTTGAGCTACGTCTATAGGAATACTGCTGAACATACCTTCTTCTCTTCCAACGCGTCTTCAATCGTATCAGTGATTCTATGTACCTGTTCTATTGTTGAGTGGCCTTCTCGAAACCCAAACTGATGTGGTGGTATAAGTTGCCTAGTCTCTGTGTGTGTTGTGGTTAATATGTGATGTGGTTGTTAATAAAGAGATTGGCCTGTATGATGTTTTGTAATTTAACGGTTTATTAGGCTTAGCAATCATTATTATTTCTGCTACTTTCCACTGTCACGGAACATAACTTTGTCAAAAGACAGCATTGATTATGTGCTGTAGCTTCCGGAGTGCTTTTCCTGGTAGTGGTTTGATTATTTTTACTGTTATCAGGTCGTAACCAGGAGCCTTTTTATCTTTAAGGTTTTTTACTTCTTGTTTGATTTCTTTCACAGTGACTGGAAGAAGAAGTACCTCGTCTATTTTGTTGACCGGTGTTAAATATTCATTCTCTATCTGCCCAGTTGGTGGTTTGAAGGTAATTTCTATAGGTTTTCGGCAAACAGATCAGTTTTTTGTTTATTGCTGCGAGCCCAGGTTCCATCAACTTTTTTTATGGGTGGCACTTGCAGTTAAGGTCTTTTCAGACTTTCAGTGGCCTTCGACAACGAATAGTGCGTGTCAGATTTACCTGTCAGTTTACTTAGAAAGCAACAAACTTGATCTCTTTTATAAGCAGTTTAAGATTTGCACAGATTATTTAGGATTGTTTTATCTGCAGGAGCTCTAGTTCTCCGCCAAGTCTTGCGAGCTCGCCTTTTTTCGTTAACCAAGTCTCTCACTTCAACTGGGTAGCTTATACTTTTCTGTAATATACCTTGCTGGATAGGGGTGACTTTCCATGTTGCTTTCTGTATACTTTTAATGAGATTTTCCAGCTCTTCTTCTATCATATAATCGTTTGAGATCATCACCTGTAGATTGACGCTTTCTTCGACTAGCTGGCCTCTTGATATATAGAAGTCTAGAAGATCAGGAATTTTATTTACGCCCGTAGGCCAGTAGGTTGGCTTTCTACTGGAGTGGAACTCACATTTTAATATTCTGCCTGCTTCAAATAGCTCTCTTCCTTTAGTAGCAGTTCGATTTGATCCCCAAAATATATTTTTTGCATCAAAATCACCTCCAATAATGAAATCAAACTAATAGGCTATATTAGATATATGTCATTTATCAGACATTCATGCGCTACTGTAGCCGGTCAGTAACCTTATCGGTTGATACTGCAGCATCTCTAATTGCATCAGTACTATCAGTGGTCTGAATAATACCCGAGATTGGTGAGTTCCTGCTTACATATTCCAGTGAATATGAGGTTATTAAAATATAGAATAATTCCAGAAGTTCTAACCAGCTGAGTTTTGATGAAGTTCTGAAAAATGGCAGGAGTGGAAGAAATTTCTAACTGTGGCCTAGTAGCTTGGAATTCTAATATGTACATCTTTTTAGTTTGAAGGAGTCAACAGATAATTGTTGGTTTACCTGAGCTAAGCCTATTTGTTAAGGACTTTTCTTTCAACGCAGATCCTGACTACTCATGCGTAGGAGAATTACCGTAGTAGTCCAGACAGAATATTCCACTGGTACTATGACGATCTGTTCTGCTAGTTGATCGAGCTTTGGATCGAGCACTGGCCTAACAGTGTGTAAGATTTGTAGTGATATACGAACGGACCTTGTTTATATTGTCTCTTTGAGTATTTACGTATACCGATATCTAACGGTGAAAACCAGTTACAACCAGGTCCAAGAGCGTGAAAGTTACTTACCATTATAGTGGTAGGTTTTCTGGTAGTTTTATTGAAATCGTAGATCACAGGTATATGCACTACCGATGATGAGGTAAAATTGTGGTTTGTTTGAGCTGACATAATAGTGTAATTGGAACCAGAATCGATTTCGAACATATTAACTGGTTGATGTTGATCTCTGCCTTCGTTTTAATATTTGCAAATGGTAGAAAGAATGTCGATCGATGTGGACAATGCTTGCATCGCTGTTCGATGCTGAATTTTAAAAAAACGATGATCTACATATCCTCGATTGTAAATGCTCTTTGATACTACAACCCGCGCATATAATATTGGGATTTGGACGTAATGAGGTTGGTTAAAGTCCCGCTGGATATTATTCAACCATTACTGCTGGTTGGAAAATTTTCATTTTTTTTTTCGACGTAGATTCCACTGATGATTGATTGATCAATGACCTTCTGTTTGCTCAAATCTGTATCAGCTAATAAACCTTCACAGGAGAATTTCCATTCTAGCTCTACAAAGGCCAGATGGTTATTGTCCTTACGAATTTTTTTAAAGACCGATCGGATCTCTCACCTTTGACAACCCGAACCATGCTTTTGGGAAATCAACACATGGTCAATTTGGCAAAAAAGAGTCTTTATCCTGGGGTTGCATTACATTAGTAGGCGCATGAACACAGACATTTGACAGGTTGGCTAATCTCATGTGCAAGCGAAGCTTATACATTCTATTATACATTGCTTGGCCCAATACAAACTTTAAAGCTGTGGCTAAATGAAGAATCGAACGAGATTTCTGAGGTTATTTTTCTGTGTTGCAATGTATAGCCAAGGACACATAGTCCTCACTTTTCGGCCATCAAGTGTCTTGGAGAACCTCGAGTTTTAGTTCACTCTTTTATACATGTGATAAAGCCGTCAAATCCACCAGGTTTTAAATGTGACTGAACGTTCCACTTGTCGAATATCGTGTAAGAGTATATTTAAGCAAGGGTTCATTGTGGTTTTGGCAGTATCCTATTGTGATCTAACCAGATTTAGTCGCCTCCAACGAAAACCTGATTAACAAAAGATGGATGCCTCCATACAGGGCCTAAAGTGCACAATCACTTTGGAAGATACACCAATTTAATGAGTTTTTATTTCAAACTTAAATCCATTTAAAATAATATCTGTTCTATATGTCATAATAAAATCAAAATATTTTCAAGAAATTCCATTTTTATAATATAAATTATTATTGTGAAAAACTTTTCTCTTTTTGAAAATAACAGCGAGAAAACTCACGTTTAAATACCTCGAGGCTATCATCATCTTAGTTGAAGTTATTATTATTTTTTTTTTCAAATTTGTCTGCCACCTCATATTAGACTATATACAAAATAAAAACTAAATGACGATCATCTTCATTTTTATAGCCTGTCTACAGATTTCTTTTCTTGCGTTCCAACTTGAACATCATAAAATTTATTTCTGTTGAATTATAATTTTTAACGTTAAGTACATAAATGCTACAGTGAACTTATATGTACAGAAATACTAAATGGATAAATGTGTGAGTGTGACTATGTCGTTAATTAGACACATATTTTTGTGTACAACTGAAGGAAGCCTATATACAATCACTTAATTAAGGAAATTTATTGCGAGATTAGTGACTCGGCGACATAAAATAAAACAATGGGTTAGGTGAGTTTAATTGTGGGGTTCAAGGGTTAAAGACTCTGAAAAATGTTAGAAAGGAAGAAAATACACGTCTATTAGGATTTCATCTACTGAGTCATCCAATTCTCAAAACAGTGATTTTCTTTGTCACTTGCCAAGTGACTAAACTTGTTGATTGTACTTTTAATGTCCATATCGGAACTGGTAACTAATAAATCCGATATTTCAAACTTTTAACTGTACACCTGAGTATAGGTTATTGAACTCTATCTCTTTGTTTTTCACCTAAACCAGGCTCCATTTATTGACTTCTTCGATTTATTGACGAACATACGTTTAACACAGACATTCCAACATGGTCAGGTTTCAATAGGAAGTTATGCCGATGTCAAATTAAGGTTCACTTGAAAGTGTATGTAAGCATGGCCAACGCAGGCATAAGGTAAAATAGAATTTTCAATCGTTTATTACGATCAATGGTGAATGTATGAACACAACTATGACCCCTTCCCTCCATGAACCCAACAACTCATGAACCGAATCACTTTCAGCTAATCCTATACAGGTTGGTATGGAGCGTTGTATAATGTGTAGATGGTATATTATTTTTATTATTATGAAAGTTAGCTTAAACCGTTTGAGGTTCCATACCCAATGTCACTAAGGGCCCATGATGCAAATCTAAGATTACTTCAAAACGCACACTCGCGTTCTGTAACCTTTTAAATCTGGAGCAGTCTGAACTAGAGCATTAAAGGCAATAAACGTAGAGGAATATTCATAGAGTTGAACATAAGCGATGAAGTGTAAGGTATCCCCGGTATTCTCAAACGGCTATGGCCAGTTAGTATTAAAACCAATCTGATCAACCCGATCATGAAAAGAGCATAATTGGACAGCTTCAGGTTAAACCATTTGACAAAGTATTTCGCTTTACGAAGCTGGTATAAGAAGCTGGTACCAATATGAAGCTGGTTAGAAAATTGATCGAGTAATGCCAAATATAATCTCTTTATCGTCGACAGCGAGATCAAAACTTGAAATCGCAAAATGTGTAACCACAATTAAGTTCACTTTATAAATAGTACAGTTCCTCAAACTGCTATAGGTTCTCAGATCATGTGATGGTTAATACAAAAGACTACAACCTGTTTAAATGATTTGTGGAAATTAAAACCAGGCAGAAGCCTAAGCCATGTCGATTTCTGGCTTTGTTCGTTTAAATTCATTAAGAATTAATCTAGGCCCGAATTAATGGAAAAAGTTTCATATTCCAGCACTTCTCAAGCGAAAGGCTGTTGAACAAGCTATGCCGAAAATGAAAGAATAGAACTGAGGTACTGAAAGATAAGCTATACATGGCCACTGAACATCAGATGCTTTGAGCTGAGTTCATACTTCGATTTCTTGGTTCATTTATTCATTTATTCGTTCGGTAATTTTGTTTTGGCGATTCATACTATAGTAAAATTTCAAAAGATTCTCAGAACGGTTTTGTCACTAATTAAAATAAATGAATCCCTTTGACACGCACGTACACATTATATGCATATTTTGCTTCCGAATACCATGGCTTTTATTTGCTTCTTTTTCATTTTGGTGTCATGTTGTCTCTTTTATTCAATGTTCGTTCAGACAAAAAGTTAAGTTTAAACTATCTCTTGTGACAAAATGTTCGAACACAAAATTGTCATTTTGGAGTGCTACAATTGGGCGAAAAAATTGTTTGAATAAATGAATGAACGAAGAAATTGAAGTATGAATTCAGCTGAAGTTCGCATTGATAGAAGCAGTGATTAGCAAATAAAAGATAGCATTTTCGGGGATAATACTCAAGAATTTCTAAAAGCTCTTCGGCATTGCCAAAAACCGGCTGTGGCTTTTTGTAAATTAAAATCCAAAAAAAACCTAGATGTTAGACAATGGTTAAGCCAACTATATGTAGATGGTAACTATATAGAAAGGGCGTGAATGCATAATATGAATAATAAAATAATATTGATTTGCTACTAAAAGCTTTTCAATAATCCACATGTAGATAGTTCCTTCTTCCAAGAGTATCCCAAAAATGTATTAACGAGTAATATAGTCATTTCCTTACAAAATGATATTTTACTATTTGGAAACAACCCTTTACCTAGTACTATGGAACACTTCATAATAGGTAATTCGAAAATAGAGTTTCTTAACCGTACATTTTCATAACTGGTAAATCACTTTTCCTGTTAAAAATATTTTAATGTTTTCTGAATCTGATCATCGCATGATATCTAGTTTATCACGAGTTGAACAACGCAAGAACTTTAAAATTAATGGAGTATGTAAGGCTGATCAGTAATATATGGTCTAATTGACCCATAAAAAATTTTAACTTCTGACTTTGATCTTTTACGGTCGTTAAGCTTACTCTAGCGTTAAGCATGCTATAAATTGCTGTTTTGTAGAGCTTTTCAAACCAAACCAACTTCGCACTTGATCGAAACTCTATTTTGTAATATCTTTTCATCTCTTAAATTAAAATTAAATATAAGTTATAAGGTCAAAAGCTTTTTCAGTAAAAATATTAAAGTACTTCAATTTTATCTCTTGAAATCAATACGTGGCCTTACTTTTGCTTAAGCTTTTTAAAATATATACTTTAAAATATAAAGTTCATCGTATCTGAGAAGCTCTAGAATTTTTTGAAACTTTATGAAAATTTTATTTTTTTACTCCCTCGAACTTTTTTATGCTTTTGAATATCTAAAAGCTAGAATTAATAAATGTATGGTCTGAGAAGAATTTGTTGATTTTGAAAAACAGAAAAGCTAAAAATAGACTTGCTTGTAACCAATACGTCACTGTATTTTTCTAGAGCAGTTAACAACTAATCGATTAGTGCTCTCATTAAAATAACGGAATGTTAATTATGAGATGGTCGAATAGCTTTATATCGAATAAATATTTGTCGAATAGCTGATCAAGACACATAGGAATATGCAATATAATGGATTAAACCCCTATGCGTTAGCAGAACTGCGAGGCGTGCTTATGATACTGGTATTTTTTTGCTTTGCCAATAGAGTTAAGAGGCACTTAAATCTATGCGAAGATCGTTGCAGTTGGCATATCTGACATTACAGCACTAGACATTTATTTTCTAGAGAAAAACAAAAAATTACTACTGGTGCTTAAGGGAATGGAAATTAATTGGTTTTGAGATTGAGATGTTATTGAAAAAGTTAGGCCCAAAAGTTTAAAAAATTTTGTTCGTCTTATTTTAAGCATGCACAATCTTATGAATATACTCTCTTACAATCCATGTCCTATATGCCATTATATATTGGAGGTATTTATAGTTTTTTTTTAAAGAAGTGATTCCTGCTACTAAAAGGTCCATAACAGCTTATAGTAAGCTTAAACATTTTTTAATTAGAGTGTGTCACACCCATAACAGTTTTTGGTTTGTACCAAATGATATTTGAACAGAAGAAATTCTTCTGTCACCGTGCTTTTCTAAAAGTTACGATTCAGGAAAATTATTTGAGCATTTTTGAAGTATTTATATTGAACTAATATGTATTCGGGATGCACCACGATGTTACCATAAACCAATACCTTCATTTTGAAAGGACTTCCTGGTAAACCTTTATGAATTCATGGTGCTTTTCAGACCAAATCGATTATGATCATGTTAGACACATAGAAAAACCACATATATAAGTTAAATTAATATAACAACCTGTAATTACCTTTCATAACATAAAGTTTAAAAGTAGATCGAAATAATGCTGCTAAATTAAATGCTACGGATAATTTTATGCTAATTCGCGATTATATATATATTTTTCAAAATAAAGGGTTAGGTTATATATAAAACTCACAACAATAATAATAGGTGTAAAATTATTTATCGACATTTAATGTTATGGTGTTAGGTTAGAATAAATTTGAAAACTTAATTAAAATTTCATTAAACCGTTAGACAAGTATTTTCCGTTGTTATAAATCATTTGCATTCGAACGTCTATAAAACCTTTACGTTTTAATTATTAACCAGATATATTTCCGTATATTTTAATTATTCCATAATTCGTGTATCTCAAGGCGCTGAATAAAATGATGCACACAAAACAAATGCTCGCTAAAATATCAATGACCTTATAGAACTATTATTGGTGCATTAATATTTATATCATTTTTCATCGCATTCCATTCCGATTAATAGAATTTTAATTACATTTCTATATTATGTACTTATTATATACGTAGTTGTCTTCCTCCTATCGTTGCAGCTAGATGATTTATAACGATGCTGTTTGATAGGTCTGAATCTTAAATAAACTTTCAAGTAGTTCAAAACACCACTGTGTGTCTGTGATTACCTTGAATGAAAATATTTCTTTATACAGGTAAACTTCGATTAACGAACTCTTGATTGACGAAAGCTCGGATCTACGAATACGTTTTTTCTATACAAGTCTTACTAAACGAATACATATTTAATATGCTCTTCCATTGCTACGTTGACGACAAGATGGAAAGCAAAAATGTTGATTCCGATTTTAAAGGTATCCATTGAAGAACAACTTCACTCCCACAAGATTGAACTTTTGTTGAAACTTTTTATCAAAACTTTTGTTGTGACTTCAAAATTCAAACATACCACACAATTTGCAGGGGGAACAGTTGGTACCATTCTTTTGATCCTGTCGAATATGTTCATATTCTCCATAATCAAGCGGGATTATTGAGTTTTTATAAAATCTGTTCCTGCCGGCAATTTGGATATCATTTCATTTACTAACGCGTTATCTTTCAAAATTATTCGCACAATTTCACGCGTGGTGATCCGCTCTCTTTTATAATTGAGAGAAGTTTCACCCATTCCAGACCATAGAGTGTGTATTGGGGTTGTGCCGTCCATAGCATGTCAGTCACACTAGAATGAACTCCTGATTTCTGTTTACTCATCCTTTTGATAACATCCAATCTACTCTTATAATTCTTAGTTAGTTTCTCCATGCGTGCTTTAAAACTTTAACGTTGATCGATCCAGTTCCCAAATACCTAGTCAAAGTCACATATTCAATTATTTCACTATACCATATACTGCACATAAATTCTTTGTCGCGTTCGAAAGCCGTTCAACAAAATTTTCTCGTATTCACACGTAAATTTAAATCAGTCAAACAATTGATTATCTGATCCGCACATTCCTGAGCTCGATCTCATTCTGTTTCAATAAGACCTTTACCCATTATAACAAAGTCATCTTCAAATTGCATAACGACTTGGTCTTCTCAGTTTAGTCCATGAATCGAACTAGTATATAGATTGAACAGAGTTGGTGAAATTTTACTCCCTTTGGGAAGTCCAATATCCACATCCCTTCCACACACAACTAATTTCCGTTCATTCATAAAATCATACACCCATTCACAAATTTTCCTATAGCGAACCCAAGTTTAAAATAACTTGTTAAAATTTCCATATAAAGGTTTCCATATAAAGGAACCACAAAGCCATATGCCTTTTCAATGTTCAAAAATACCGCCATAAAGTTCTTATTTTCTTTTTGTATTACTCACAAAAACTTTTTCACAGATTCACTGACAGAGTGGTTGCGACGAAACCCAAAGGTGGGTCGCGGCAAAAAATTAATTTCATTCATGAATTTTTCAATTCTTCCTTCCATCATACCATATTTCATAAACACTTTTAACATACAAATTCCCCCGTAATTTGTTGCTAGATTTCTATTCCGATTTCTTTTGGGAATGTGTACCACTCTACCTTTCTTCCATTTTTCCGGTATTTTGACACTCATCCACATTTTATTAAGAATTTGAAGTAATGTTACCTTTGCTTCAAAATCCAAATTTGCAATCATTCTATAGCTTATTCCAGGAACTCCTAGAGTCGTAAACTTTGAAGTGTCTAAAACTTTCAGAAATTCATCCCATTTAAACTCCACACACATATCATTCGGATCTCTAACATTATCAGGTATCATACATTCATTATTGTCCCCTTAATTATTTGGAACATCCACCATCATTCGTAAGAATCGACTTCCATTTTCTCTGTCATCTAGCACGACATTTCTGCCTTGCGCTTTATGACAGACCGTCAACTTTTCCCTTTTGCTCTACGGATAGCCTTTTCCAGCTTTGGATTAGTTCGATCTTAATTAACTTTGCATTCTCTGCAAATGTGGCTGTTGAATTGGTGCAAAGCTTTCCGTTGCCTTTCATACATATACTGGATCTCTCTATTCCACCACCTATTTACCTTACTTTCAGTCGTGCGTATAGAACACTCCTTATTTACTCTCTCTCTCTCTCTCACTCTATTTCATATTCAAGTTGGTCGACAACATTTTCTATGAGAATCTCATTCATCAGTTTGAGCTTTATGTTACTATTCATGATAACCTTGATAAACAATATTCACCTCGCCTATACATGCTTCGATCATATAGTCTTGCTTCGATCATATCACCACCCAAATTCTCATCTGTTACATTCTAAGTGACTTGGCTGGCCAGTCCACTAGACATTAAAGTAATGTCTACCACACTGGCTCTAGTCCTAACAATCGACATCCTTGTTGGCCTTCCATCGTTAAGGATTATGAAATCGGAATAAATAACGAGGCCAGCCAACAAGTTTCACAATCACATGTTTCCATAGCAGTCAATACAAAACGTAGTTGCAGTCAAAATATAAGCTGGTTCGAATCCAACCGAGGACAATGCAATATTTTTATGATTCAGTTTATTCCGAAAAGTGAGAGATGTTATCTCTTCCACTCCACAAGTGATAGTGATAGTCGATTTAAGCCTGGAAACTGATAATGATGAGAAACGAGATAACACTATTCAACGAGCGAATCAACAGCAGGAGAATGTGACAAATGGACCATCACAGTGACAAATGGAACCACACAGTGACTGTTGCGAGTGAAATAGAAAGATCGTGAATCTCACTGATTTGTATATAAGCAGTTCGTAATCGCCGTATCGAACAAGTTTTATTTTAACCAGTAAAGCGTGTAAGCAGTTTAGTAGTGAAGTGAACACTTGTAGCCTCCACCAGAGGTAAGCGGCTGCTCTTCCAATTTATTTAAAGTGTTGTCATTAAACAAGTCAAATAAATATTACGATTAGATAAATCGGCTTGCGAGTAGCGGTCAATCAATCATAAAAATCGGCAATTCAACAATGGATTTGAGACAAATTTTATGGCATATGGATCGAATATTTTATGGCATATGACACGAAACTATCTGATTTCAAGGTTTCTTATTCAAGAAAAGGCGTTTAAATTTTATGACATTTGTAGTCAGCAATGGATAAATTTGGCAATAAAGAAAATAGTTAACTAAAGTCTGATTTACATTATGAAAAAAATTTGTCAGTATTTTTTACTTAAAAAACCAAAGCGAGAAAAAAAAATTAAAAATGCCATTAGAGTGACAGAGATCGATTTTTACTTTCTTCTTTTTTTTATAGTGGATATATTTTGACAGATGCGTGTAACATAACCAATAAATTTCTAATTTTTTTTGTTTTTGAAAAAAAAGACAAAATACATTTTAAATCTACAACAATAAATTAACAAAAAAATAAACTTAACATAATTATTCATTATTTCAATTATTTTCACAATGAATTTTGTGCCATTCATGCACAAAACGAAATGTTAAAATTATGAATTGACCATAAAATATCATCCATCTTTATTTTTCCTATAAAATATTTCACCAGTACTGAATAAAAATCTCTTGTTATATTTTGTCAGAAGTGCTATAATAATTTTCTCAGTAACCATAAAAATTTATTCAGTACTGAATAAATTTTTTATACTGGAAATATTTTTTATTTCTCTCGCACTTTAAGAAAAATTATATTTTTTATCCCGCCTTGACTATTATTTTGTCAGTATTTTTTCAATCAGGCTTATGCAACTTTTAAATCTGCGTATCAGTTATAAATCGAAAGCTTGGATGACTAGTACACTTTGTGATGATTACGTGAAGAATTACCTAGGCAAAAGATAAAGGAATACATCAAAAGGCGCACTTAGAAACAAAACGCTTCTTCATTTGAGTAACGCGTCTGGACATCCTCAATCGATCCTCAATATTATCGAAAGCATAAAGGGGGTTGTTTTTCTTTTGAACACTACCAGTCTTATCATTTAAAGAAGTATCGAAGGAAATAAAGGGTCCACCATCTAAAGTTTTTTTTTCAACTAGTGCTTATTTCATGAATGGTAAAACATAGCTCATGTCTGATTTGACAGATAATTAGTTTTATCCTTCCGCTGAACGAATATGGTTGTGTATACGCTTGAACAACGATGGGAAATATTGTGACATTACTTTGAAAATCATGGTAATGTTGCATAATATGTGCAAAAATTGCGTACGGATTTTGGAAGAAGAGAAGCACCGTCAGCTCCGTATGTTCGTTATCTTGTGAAAAAAGTGAAAGAAACTGGCATCCTCATCGATAAACTAAAGCGTGAAAAGCCAAAAACAGTGCGTACACTAGAGAATATTGATACTGTGGCATAAAGTGTGCGTGATGCGCCATCAACATCAATTCACCGTCGTTCTCAACAAATGAACATTTCGGAGACATCATTGAGACGAATTTTGCATAAAAACCTTGGTATGACGCCATACAAAGTCCAATTGGTTCAGGAATTGAGGCCAACTGACCATCCAATTCGTTTTCGCTTCGCTGAGTGGGCCTGCGATCGACTTACAGAAGATGCCGATTTTGCCAAAAAAATCATCTTTTCGGATGAAGCTCATTTGGATCTTGGCGGGTATGCAAACAAGCAAAATTGTCGCATTTGGGGCACGGAAAACCCGCACACATACATTGAAAAGCCGGTAAATCCAAAACAAGTTACTGTTTGGTGCGGATTTTGGTCCAGACGCATAATTGGGTCATTTTTCATCGAAAATGAGCAAGGAGTGGCCGTTACAGTCAATGGCGATCGTTATCGGGCCATGTTGAACGAATTTTTTTCACAAAAATTGAAGAAGAGGATATTGGCAACATTTGGTTTCAACAGGACGGCGCTATACATATAGTTTAATATAATATAACTATAGTTGAAGCAACACTCGATGTTTTGCGCCCTGTTTTTGAAGATCGCAATATCACCCGCAGAGCTGATGTCGTTTGGCCACCTCGGAGCTGCGATTTGACACAGTTGGACTATTATTTGTGGGGTGCCCTCAAAGATAAGTGTTACGCCGACAAGCCAGAGACAATTGACGCTATAAAGGACAATATTCGTGAAGCCATTGGTGAAATACAGCTGCACACAATCGATAATGTGCTTAAAAATTGGACCGATCGTGTAGGCTACTGCATGGCCAGCCGAGGCAACCATTTGAATGAAATTATTTTCCATTATTAACCGGAAGGATTGTACTTTTAAATAAAAAAAGAAATTTGAGAAAATATTCAGTAGTTTTTTTTATAGCATTTTCAAAAAAAAAAAGTTATTTGGCGAGCCCTTACAATATGCGGTCGAATAAACAACATAATACGTATTGATAGCACAAGGAAAGCAGTCTAACGAAAATTATAACCGAAATAGTGGCGCAGTCTCTAATGCAATCGATATTAACACCATAAGCAGAGAAATAATAACACCACGATTAACGACCCATTCCCAGCAACCCAACCACTCCGTTAAACGAGGTCTACCTGTATGTACAAAAATGATAAGATAATACACACCATCCAATGTCAGTATGAGTATTTGCGTGCAGATGTATAAAATATAAAATGAAATATGATTGTTATTACGATGATGATGATGATGATCATCATCACCGTCATGACAGTAGTATGTTATGAAAAGAATTAACTTACCTTTAAGTAAGAAAGCGCACATAAGACATAATAAAAAAAAATTGAATTCATTTAGTTTATATTCACATCTCGTAGATGCGTTAAAAGACATCATCGTAATACGCGGGACAGGTGAATTGTTCTGTTAACGAAAAATGTGTATACATGTATATAAGAAATTGAAAGGAAAATGAAAAATGATGATAAATAGATAAGACTTGGAGTAAAAAAAAACAAAAAAATGCTGTGTATGTGTAAAATTTGCCAAGAATAAAATAAGATTTTATTTTATTATTTAATTCGATTCTTTTATTTATTTTCGTCTTAATGTGTGAGCATAATAAATAAAATAAAATTAATTGTATATTAAAGGAATTAACAATGTTGTTTTGTTTTTAACGTATATATCCTAATTTTAGTTGTGGTTTCTATACACATATGTAAGATTATAAAACTTGAGTCTACACACAGTGGTTTTTTCTTCAGCTTTAGCCATTATTTACATCACATTATATTCCTCATGTGTTGTTTTGATGATTGCGTGACCTAGCTCTTGATCATGCATTGAATATATTATTTAGTTATATTTTATTATATTTTTTTTTTTACAAGCAAACAATAATAAATGTTATATTTCTTATTCCTTAAAACATACATATATAATATAATATAATCTTAAGAAGAAAAACAATTTTTTTTATTTGCCTTAAGGTACATAAAAAAAAAAATAAGTTAGATGAAAAAAAAATACATATAATAATATTAAATTATGTAAAGTGAACAATAATAAATTTTATAGAAGTTAAAATAAGAAAATTACATTCGCAGCTTTATTTCAATATATTCTAGGCTACCGTTAAAAATGTTATGATATACGAAAACCATATTAAATAATAACGGCTTATGCTTTATATTTCTATAATTGATGTAACGTCGTTTTTATGCTTTCGAAACAGGTGCTTCAAAAGCTTGTTTCACATCAACAACTTATTTCAGGCATGAGTAGGCTTTTGAAACTGTAGAGTGATCGCTTGAAATGCGAGTATTATTGCGGTATAGGTCTCCTTCGCACTGCATAAAAAAAATTACCCCTCTGGCGGAGGAAATTATTGATGACTACTAAGGAATATTCCACCCAAATCGGTCGGTCACTAATTAAATTTTCTTGCTACGGATGATTCTTTCCAGGTACTATAAAACATCCCAGTATATTTATTCCAGGTACTCCCACATTTCAAGCAAGCCCTCGATCAATCGAGAGGGACTATGGTAATATTTAGGAATATCAAACAAATGCGTACATCTGTGTAAAATGACAGCAAACCAGTCACAATGCTGTGCTAAAGTTAGGAACAGACTAACGAAAACTTTTGCAATTACTTCTGGTGTTCGATAAAGAGATGCGCTGTCCCCGATACTTTTTAATCTCATGTTGGAATACATCCTTCGTAAAAGTGAAACACCTCCAGACAACATTTTATTCTGACAAACGAATCAACAACAATCGAATCAGTTTCAGTATATGCTGACGATATCTGTATGATTGGATTAAATGGCAACGGAGTGAAAGATATACTTGATCCACTAGAAACGTGTTCCGCTTCCGTTGGTCTCAAAATCAAAGAATCAAAAACCAAATATGTGATCTCTGGTTTTCGTGACCAAAATTGGTCTCAGTAGTGGTAACCACACGTTTGATGGAGTGATGAGATTCAAGTATCTTGGATCTCTCATTACTCGCGATAATACGTCCACTTCTGACCCAATGTGACTAAATTCTAAAATACAGCTACTCTCAACATTAGAAAGAAACTCTTCTCCAACATGATTATAACCAATCGAGGCCAGAGTAATATTTGATCCTGACTTTTTAATCAAAGTTTACAATGACAGTTAACTACGGCCAGTGGGCTTAAACAATTTTGCAATTAAAACATCAAAAGGGCTTGTAATGGACTTCTTATTGATTTATCAAGAAGACAAAACCAACATAAACGATTGATATTTAGGGTAAGGTCTAGCAGTAGCAATGTGACTTGTAGAAAACGTCCCAAAGGCAGCCATATATCTGTGGCAATTCAGAAAAAGCACTTAAGCCGAGAGAACTGGTTTTTTTTTAAACTTTATTTATTCAGGTTCATTGATCATTTCTTCACTCATCACGCCAATTTTCATGTAATTTGCTTGATTTTTCACCCTGTTATATTTTGAAAAAACTTTTTAGAACTTTAGAAAATCACAATTATAAAAGTTTTTATAATTTTAGGTACCATAATGAGTAATCGCTTAAAATATATCAATTTCAAGCTCAAGATAGAAGTTGTAGTGATGAAAAGGTATGACGGATGTTCAGATAAAAGGTATGACGGATATAAACATTGGTCGATTGTAGATGTTTCGTAAATAGTGAGAAACTGTCGTTTGGTGACATAAAATTCAAGAACCCGTAATTGGCGCAAAGTAATTGACGGGTTCAATATGAACAAATGTGTGGATGCCAATTTTCCTGTGAAATAAATTGCCAAACTGAACCGATTCGATGAGTTTTGATTTTCGTGAACTATACGGTTACTCGAAGTGAACCTTCACATTCGTTATAGGATACAGTTAGTAATGATGATTTATGGCTAGAAAACCAATTTTACACGGTTGAGTAGGCATGACCCGAAAGTGTTTTAAGCAATCCGGTTGAATCTTAGAAACCATCTCATGGATCTTAGAAATCTAGTATAAATTGAATGAAACTCTCCTCCCACTAAGACCTAAGGACGTATTGAAAAACTGTTATCAATAAGTTATTTACTCATATTGACATTCCCTCCTATTTATATTACAAAGTATTCTTGGATTTACTGTTGTAAATTGTTTTGTTCTCGAACAACTTACTTGCATTTTGAAAGGAGGCCTCTGCAATATTACAAGTTATATTCATATGTCATGGTAGTCGTGCCTGTAGTTTTTTTGATTCTTTACCCTGACCGACCATTAGTTGGTTGATGAAGAATGAATTGATTTGTGCTAGCCTCTGAAAGATCCTAGACCTCAACTTGTGGTCGAAATCATGTAAACAAACCATATTGGTACCATACGCTACATATCTCACATTGGCTTAATTTCTCAAATATTTAGATTTACCGCCCAGGTGGCTCAGTGGTTAAAGCTGTGGCAGTTGGAGCGGGAGGTACCGGGTTCGAATCCAGATAGGGGCAGGATGCAAAAGGGATTTTTCACTATCTGATTACGATCGGTGGTGTTAATGAACACATCTATGACCCCGAGTTGGAGTTCAGAACTCATGGGCCGACCCATCTTCCATGTCAGTACTATAGGCTGGCATGGAGCTATGCAATGCGCAGATGGTTCTACGAAAATCGGATCTATAGCCGTACGTCCTCGATTTGGCCGTTAAGGCGTAAAGTAGGACGTAACTAAGCAAACCGCGAAAGAGCTGGGGGAGCCTTGAGCCCCAAAAAAGATAGCATAGAATAAAATAAAATAAAAAAAAAAATAAAAAATATTTAGATTTATAACAACATAATTTTAGTGATTAAGATTAAATGTGATCATATTGAACACTCTTGCCCAGTTAAATCGAAATTTAACGTTAATTTGTGTTTATAATATTAAACCCTGTTGTGAAGGGACACGTATTTGTTATGGTGACCGTCTTGGAGATCCACTTTTTTTATGAACGTTGTGCAGAGGGTATTCAATGATAGAATGAGAATGGTAGTGTTGCATGTTTAGAAGGGTTATATCGCCACCCCCAAAACTCTATCTTTTTATTTCTTATTCTTCCGGTGCAGATTTCAGATTGGTAGCACCAACGAGTTTATAAATATTCATAGGGATCTGGAGAAATTCGGCAAAATCTTTTATAAGATTCCTTCGATTTGACACGAGACCGCCACAAAGTATATCGTGTTACTCATGGTCGCCACAAAGTCCTTGAGTATTGTTGCATTCTAAGATTCCGGATAATCAATAATGGTGGTTGGAGTTTTAATAAATGGAAATTTTATTTCTAAATTTTGAAAATGGTCTTAACTTGATGCGAAAAATTAATAAACATTATTATTTTGTATTAAATGAGCCGAGTGTGGCATTCAGAGCGAGATATTTTTGATAAAGAAGCATCGTTGTTAGCCTGCATGTCGATGAGTAATGAAGCAATAATGAAGCAACCATCGAAGCAATCTATAATTGTTTCGTACATGTACATTGCAGAGATAATCCTCTTCCTGAGTTTTAAAATCTGTTTTTTTGTAAACATCATTTTATTTGAGTATGACACCAATTGTTATCTGATCTGGTCCAAGTTTTACATTAATACGTCATTTATTGACGATATTACCATATAGTTCACATACACTTGGGACAGCGCCCAAACATCTCGTTCAATCACTACAATCGAAATACGAAAATCTTTTATTAAGTGCTATTGAGCTGTATCTTACATTACATACTTATGGCACAAATATAAGATCTTGGTCCATTTTGACATTCATCCGGCATATCTCAACGATATTGGCATATCTAGTTCATATACGGTGGCCACATCACCCACAAACATAAGGTTTCATAAAAATGTTATTAAGTAAAAAGAAATAGTTTAGATCTACAGAAGATTCTATGATTGTGATATATTATCAACAATGATATTAAATAAAACTGAACCAAAGTACTATTATTATAAAAATTGGCTGGAACCTTGCGAGGATAACATACTCAACTGCACGTATTTTTAGTTATAGAAGGCGTCAAAATTATACCAAAATTCAATGCCACTTTGCCACACAGTTCAACCCAAATACATTTTCACATTTTCACAAACACTCAATCGTGATATTTTTGGTCATAACCAAAAATCTTATCCTAGACCGCCAAATACTGAGCAAGCACGCTACTCTCCCTCCCACGAGTGTCTTAAATTTCACATATATATTTGTCCAAAATGATATTTGAATGGATAGTTGCAGATTCAAGAGTCTTGTAGATGAAAAATTTAAAATTTCCTTTCTAGAATGAATTTGAACTTTCATTTTATTACAAAAATAGGAAAAAGTGATAATACTTATGTCTCTTGCTTTAATCTCTGAAATGTACGTGATGAAAGTTGTATCGGTTGTTATTCGATGACTTTCAAATATGTAGAATCTGAGTGAAAATCAAGTTTGACCATCACTTATGTAATAGGTATCTCTTGTGTGTTTATTTATATACTTTGAAAACTCCACAAAACATCCGAAAAATTCGGCACGACTGGTTTAATCTACATTGTTGTCATGTATCGGATATGAAGTTGGACCACAATGACAGAATCAGAACACAGCCTATATATACCAGGTAACATGAATCGGATTATACAATGTAAATTTTTACACTGATAAACATTTCAAATCCAGAGTCGTGAGCTTCGCTTTCCAGCATCCAGTATATATGATCTACAAATATTTGATGTTGGTCCAAGTTTGACATTGAAACTATAATAACGATATAAGCATAGTTCATATATTGGGTGGCCACATGACCCACAAACATAACACCTTGCTCTTAAGGATGTAACATCAAAGTTAAAAGCAATGCAGGGGACCCGATGATTCTGATATATGATCCAGAATGGAATTAACCAAAATTGAACGAGAGTACTTTTTGTTATTAAAACTGGCTGGAATGTTGCGAGAATTCAACCCGAGTGAACGCTCTCTCTCTCTCTCTCCCTCTATCTATCGCTCTATCTCTATCTTAGTGAACGCTCTCTCTCTCTCCCTCTATCTCTCTCTCTATCTCTTCTTCTCTCTCTCTCTCTCTATCTCTTCTTCTTCTCTCTCTCTCTCTCTCCCACAAATGTGACAAATCCCACATACATTTGGCCGAAATTTTATTTTACTGGATAGTTGCAGATTCCAGATGATTCGAATCTGGAATTCGTATACTCGAAGTAGCAAAGCAATCAGTAGTAAAAAGCAAATTATGTTGAGATCGTATTATCAGAAAGATTTATACGATTAGATGGAAAATTTACAGTTTTAGACGCTTTTATAGTCCTTGAAAGAATGGATTTAAAATTTTATTTTTATTCAATAAATAGCAGAAAGTGATAAAACCTATGTCATTTGCTTCCATATCCTGAACTATCTTACATATCAGAATTATAGTATGGAGCTATGCAATGTGCAGATGGTTTCTACGTAAATCAGATCTATAACCGTACGTACTCGATTTGGCTGTAAAAGCGTAAGGTAGAACGAACCTCGAATGAGTTGGGAGGGCCTGAGCCCCTTAACAGATTGGAAAGGTAATAGGTATAAGTGCTTTTTTTTATTTTGTTTTTATCTCTACAATCTGTTTTGGGGCTCGAGGCACTTTTAACTATTTTGCAGTTCGCTTATTTACGTCCTAACCTAAGCAGCCAAATCGAGGACGTAGGGCTATAGCTCCGATTTACGTAGAATCATCTGCACATTGCATAGCTCCATGCCAGCCATGGATGACTGACATGGAAGATGGGTTGGCTCATGAATTCTGCACTCCAACAGGGGGTCATAGATGTGTTCATTCACACCACTGATATGGTGAAAAATCTCTTTACCATCCCGCCCCTATCGGGATTCGAACCCGGTACCTCCCGCTCCAATTGCCGCAGCTATAACCACTGCGCCACCTGGGCGGTAGGTATAAGAGCTTTTGTTATATGAGTAATTATGTCTGAATAAATTTTTTTTAACGTCGTTTGCCTATCCAAATATTTCAGAAGCTATACGATACATCCAATAAATTCGGAAGAACTGGTTTAATCTATATTGGTTTCTTGCTTTGTTCCAAACATAGCCCACATACCGGTTTATGTAAAGTAAATTATTACACTGATAAAAAATTTCAGTTCCAGAATCGTGAGCTTCCCTTTTCAACATCCAGCACACATATATGAATATTGTAGATTGAAGCAGTAATCTATGCTACCCGTCTTCCTGACTATATATCTTTATACATATTTTAATATTATGCACAGTTTTTGTTGCCAAACGAAAGACTGAATAATTTCGTCTTGTGTTTTCTTATACATTTACCATATTATAAGACAAAGCATTATGTAGATTGCACTTGTTTTTCATACTATTTTATAAATAACAAAAATAACTGAATAAAATTGTATATATAGTGCAAGTACAAAAAAAGTAAAGTAGATTTTTTTCCCGCTACATATAATATTGCATTTATAAGACAATCTTCCTATATATGTATGTAAGAATATTTCTAAGAACGATATGCAATGCTTTCTTAATATGACCTTATGAATCTTCCCGATTAATCGCCTACGGAATATTAAATACTCGTATATATAAATTTTGTGTATAACATAGAATTAAATATTATGTAAAATAAGGCAACAACAACAACAAAAAACATCGAAACATAGGAAACATACTTATAACTCCGAGTACATATAGAAATTGGATTATTAAACGGGATTTTATATACATAGCTACATACACACATACACATATATATATATTTTCTTCTTAAAATAAAATATTTAAGCTTGATAAGTTAATTTTATTAGTCTGGGAAAGCAAAATGGAAATTTATTTGGATTCTTAATATTGGGATTAAATTAATTTAAATTTTAATGAATTTTCTTTCGGAAACAATTTTTTTTTGCCTATTTTGCTGTCCTAAGATTATTTTTTGTCGAGTTAATGGTTTAGAAGATATTAAAATGTGTATCCTATCCCTCACTTCCTATATATATGTATACGAGTATCACGCTGGAGCTTTTATATATGGGCATGTGGATAAGATATTTAATTGTGTGGTTGGTTTTTCGTTCCTTACGAATTATAAATTTTAACTGCTAATTTAAAAACTATTTATATAAGGAGATCTTATAATATAATTATCGAGGAATAGATAAAGTAAAACGGGTGTCAAAGGCGTCGTCCTTTCTCATAGAATGACGTCTTTTTGATTCGGGAACCGTGAATTCAAGGGGAACAAAATTAAAGGACTCAATCAAGGGACCTCAGGTTCTCTCCTGGTTAATGATATCTGCTCGAGACGTAGGCTCTACGTATTTTTGTTAATAATAACGTGAATTACAGACTCCGTGTCTGATCTGGTCATCTGAAATGTGGGTAATAGTCCTACCTTTTGGACCTCCTCAAGGCAAGAAATAATTGACATTACTCTTGCGTCATGAAGTCTTGATGGAAAATTCTCATCCTGGATACTCTCTGATGACGTGAGTCTCCTAAGGAAATTGGGAGACATAGGAAGCAGAAAAGAAAAAAAACTACAAAGCCATGCAAACCGGTACCACGGAAACATCTAAACAAAGTCATCTTAACCGGTACAACGGAAGATTGGGACTTGTACAATTCTTCACAAAGAGAAAACAAGATGTATTCGAAGTAAAAAAACGAAATGGAAATTGTTCTGTGAGGAAGTGGATAGTCTTACGGCAACGGCTTACCTCAAGAAAGTTCTCTTTGGTAACATGAAGGCCACTATCAGAACTCTAGTGAAAACTGATGGAACCTACACGCGTGCAAATCAAGAAGCTCTAGATGTACTACTGAAAACTCAAATCCCCGAAAGTGAGAACTCCAATGAAGTAGATGGACTAAAACTCCCACACCAACTTCCAAGTTTTAGAGATTGGAACTTGGTGGCGAAGGAGGTGAGAAAAGATAGAATCCGATGCAGCATAAGTTCTTTCTCAAAATGTCAAGCACCAGGACCAGACGGGTTATACCCGCGTCTCTAACAGGAATGACTGGACATTATCTTTGACCTTGAACATATCTTTAGAGCCAGTTTTGCTTTGGAATGTATTCCAATATCATGGAGAAAATTTAAGGTAATGTTCATCGCAAAGGATGAAAAGCCTTTTTTCTTGTCTACTTAAATGATTAGAGTGACTGGTTTATAGGTACTTTAGGGACTATGCACTATTAGCAAATCCCATATATTCCAAACAATACGCAAACAAAAAAGGCAGTTCTGTTGAAACAGCACTCCATAAAGTCGTTGATGGGATTAAGAAATCGCTGGACAACAAGTAATTTGCCTTGGGAGGGTTTCTCGACACTGAAGGCGTGTTTGACAACGCTCGCTTCAGTGCAATGATCTCTGCAGCTAAATGACAGGGCATGGAGACCACACTTGTTCGGTGGTTTAGCGCCATGCTTAGGTCAAGGAGAATTACTGCAGACTAAGGTAGTGATACGACGACGATGACCACCCAAATGTGATGTCCTGAGGATGGGGTTCTGTCTCCGCATTTGTTGTGTCTTGTGGTTAACTCTTTCCTAGTCTTACTAAATGACAACGGATTTTTCTGCCAGGGTTACGCTGATGATATCGCCATAGTACTGGTAGTTAAATATACGGATGTAATATCTGATCACATGCAAACCAGGGTATAAGTCAACCCTAGGAAAACTGAAATGGTTCTTTTCACGAAACGCAGGTATTTGGGAAACTTTAGTTTTCCAAAATTTGGGGCTCATACGATCCCGCTCTATTTGGAAGTAAAGTATCTTGTGATCTGGTTTGGTAAATGAAAGAGCCTGAAACCCAGACGCGTGTACTATTTATACGTTTCGGTGATTAGACCCATAATCTCGTTTGCCGCACTTATTTGATAACCTAAAACAATGAGCAGAGTTGGAGGGAAACCTCTTAACCACTTAACACGAAGATTTGTTTTTCTGAGTATTTTAGGAGCTATGCACACCACTCGTACTGGAGCTCTTGAGATGGGTATGCTACCGCATGATCTTTGGATCAGAGGGTGCCAGCGAAAACAGCCGCTCGCCTTCAATGCAAAGACAATATTTCTAGATTTTCCTCCTACCAAATGTGGAAGGAGGTGTGCCGGCACACAATTGCCCATATGCACACGGACACTATGGTGTAGAAGCATGTCTTTGGTAAATTATTTAAGGTAACTATTACCGGAATTTACACATGGGACTACATCTTAGGCATCTGGTGATGGTATGATGATCAGTATGCTGTAATCTAGCTGGTGCGCTATACATACAAAATCCTGATATTAAACTATCTATCCCCATAGGCTGACAAATTGATCTGTTCGGGTGCGGCTTCGACTTTTGTGGGACCGGAGCCCGTTTAAGGAGTGATGTCATTATCTCTTAAACGAGAAACTGGTTATTGCTTTAGTGATCTGCACCAAAAGTGATGGGGTAGACTCATCTCCTGTCGATTATCCTAAATCTACTTTGGATCAATGAACCATCAAAGATTCCAGTCCTTCTTAAACTATGATAGACGAACTTGCTGGGCATTTTCACGAGGCATCGCTCCCTGAATAATCATATGTTCGAATGAAAATTCGGAACATCGCAAACTACGAACAATGTGATGAAGGAAAAGAAGAATCTGTTGAGCGCTTATTGTGCTCTGTTCTTCATTCTAATAGTGTACGTTTGGAAAGGTATATCACACTGGGCCAATTGAGCCAAAGAGACTGGGGAAAAGAAAACAAAAAACCAGGCGTGTGCTTTGTTCGCAACCAATTATTGTTCGCCTCGACTTTTATATAAGTGACCTACGTATTGTACATTCAACTTATGTACAACCATACGTAAGATCGTATTGTGATGTTTCGATTAATGTTGATATAAACTTTCAATATCATTTATTATCGAACTTTAAAATCTAAGATGTTGTGTTATTTGCCTGTTCTGTTACGATTTTTTTGTTTTGTTTTACAAAAGCTACACGACAATTTAAGATATTTTTTTTTAATTTTTATTTTTATTATTACATTTTGCTTTCTCATATATAGAAATATGTACACAGTTTTTCGTTAAGATGTTGTACACTTTTCTGGTTTTACTCTGATTTCTCACTCAATTTTTGTTTTTCATCTTAAATTAAATAAAAAGTCGTTTCTCTAATCGATAATCGAAATGAAAGACTACAAAAAAATACAAAGATAACAACTTGTCTCAAAAGATACCTTACAGCATACATAGCCAAGAATAATTTTATTTCTTGCTAAATAATAATTAAATATAAGATTAAAATAAGAAATTACAATTCTTATTTATGCGGTACAGAGATATAAATACGGTTTTTTGTTGTTGTCATTTTATTTAAATGGGCAGGATAAAAGTTGTAAATTCCAGCCAAGGTAACTTTATATAAGCTTGCATATATGCTTACCTAGACATTATATGTGCAACATTCATGTGTTACGATAAGAAGGAAATACATTTATATACGAGAGATTAAAACTCAAACAAACGAAAAAAATAGTTACCTGATATGAATTAAGCATGGTATTAGGATGGTATATGTAAGTAAGCAAAATTCTGGATTTGTCGCTCTTAAAAGTTTTATTATAGTACGATGATAATTCCAAACTATTAGCAGCATACGAACATGATCTCGACTTTTTGGAGTTTATGTGAGATTCAGGTTATGACACAAAATGTATATAAACGACTTGTCTCTTTGGCCAAAAATATGATGAAGAAACCGGTTCACTCCAAGAACTATCAGCATCCAAGTTTTGTATAACATATGTCTAAACAGTATCCAAAAGCCACAATTCGAATGTTGGACATTATCAGTTACGAAGTCGTTTAATCATCCAAACATGTTTATAACTAATTTTGGAAGTATACCGAAAGCTTAATACCGATTCATTTAAACTCAAACACGCTGTTTTAAAAGAGCAGCAACTTTTTGTTTTAATGTTGAGGAGTATTACCTCACTATGTACTATGCCATTACAGAATACCTAAATCTCCAACCAAAACATTCGGGAATTACACCGTGTATTTCCAATTACTCATTATAAAGTTCAAATTTTGTACTGACTATTCCTCTAACTATTTTCCAATGTAAATCTCATTTCTGGAAAGTTCACATTTTCCCCACTAAAATAATCAATCAGGTAGTACCGACTGAAAATAATCGTGTATGGTAAAATATGAAGTTGACTGAACACTGTTGTCGTTGTTCCCCATATATTCTTAAGCCTACGATAAAAGTAAAAATACGGCATGAAATCTTATCCAAGAAATGAATTTCTATCTGAAAACTGTAAGTTATCGTAGTTCTACATTTGAATATTACACAAGCTACGAGTACATAGACACTCTTCAACCAAGTCATAAATTAAAACTTATTCTAATACTTCATTTCAAAAATCAAGGTCTCCCATTATACAAATCTGCTGTTTAAAAGCATAGACAAAAAAGGAGCTTTTAAAGCTCATAAAAATTTCACGTTATTAGAAATTGAAAAAATGCATTATCTAAAATATGGAAAAATGATTTAAGACCAAAGAGAATTTTGCATTCAACAAATTTTAGACTTAAAGCTTGATAGAGAAGCTTTTATACAATAATTTTGAACATTTAATTGAAAAGTTTTTACATCTTTTTGTAACGAAAATATGTATTAATTTAAAATTTATAAATGTTAGTTTTAAATAAAAGCTCTGTAAGCTCTTTAAATTTAAACAAACATTGAACTTGTGAATTTTTTGTTATTTCAAATATTGACAAATAATTAAACACAAATAAACTTTATGTCAACAATTTAAACTTGAAAGCTTTTTATAAAAGCTTTAGTAAAATTGCTTTTAAAGTTAAAAAAAGAGTTAGTTTCTATAAAGTATTAATATAAAAATGTTCGTTTCCATTTAATTAAAGTATTTGTTTAAAAAAAATTGCTGTTGTTGTTGCTACAATAATTGTTTTTAAACAATAAATATTAAATTAAGTTTAAATTTAATTTTATAAATGACAATTTAAAACAATGTTTTCCAAAAATCTCATTAATTGTTCATTAATAAATTGATTTGACTTAACTTACGTATTTTCGAAATCCGGTCAATAATTATATGATGGGTATTTTGGGCATTCAAAACTAAAAGCTTCTTGATTAACTTTTTGTTACAATATTTAAGTTTAAAACCCAAATAGTCTAAAATTATTCAACCTAAAATTTTGGTCCATCGTTGTTAAAGTCAAAAAATTTTAAAGACTAGGAAGAGCTTTAAAATCGCAAATAAATGAACTTTTTTTATTTATTTAAATAAATTATTGTCGTACAATATAAATATTAAACTAAAGTAGATGAATTTAAAATGTGATATATATGTTGACAGAGCTTTATAATATAGATCAACTGGTCGCTTTATGATAGTAAATGAAAATAAAGCTTATTTTTAATATAATAAAATGTACTTCGAATTTCAAAATAACTCGAATGTTCCTTCTTGATATTTCACCTTAAATTTTATAAGTAAATTGGTTGCATAGTAACAGAGCTTTGGGATTTTATTTTAGGTTAAAAGCACTCCTTCTCCAGCACTCTTATTCAAACGGATCGTTTACAGAAAAGGTGTTCGATTTATGACCCTTTTTTTATTTCAAACTAGAAACAGTAAGAGTCTATGTGCTTTCATTATTATTATAGTAAAGAAAGCTCAAATGCTAATTTAATACGCAAATCAATTTTTGAAAGACCAGGCTGGGCGGAAGCTATTTGCTATGTGAGGATACACTTATAGCGCCTAATTTCTAAAAATAGTAATAGCATTCCAAGAAACCAGATCATCGGAAAAACTGCTTACTCCACCTTCAAACTAATAAAATGTGTCGATGCAAAGAAAGAAGACTTTAAAGGAAAAGAAAACTGCCTTTTATTGGGTGTCAGATGGGATAGTGAATCTTAAAACGCCCTGCCTACTGAATGAAATGAAACGAGAAGATTATAGATTGGCGAGATGAAATCTTAAGTGGAAGATAAATAAAAGAAATCACGCTAAATGAGAAACTCTAGAGTAAGATGTGGTGAAAGAACCACGAGGTCTAGTGCTGCATGAACTCGATTCACAACCACGACTCCCTCTTTTTCTCTATCTCTCTCTCTATCAGAACGAACCATATCTTAGTATCTATATACTCATAGAGATATAATAAGCTGGTGCTTCTCTAAGAATAGTTTTCCAGAGGTCTATCACCTTTTGACATGCTGGATTCCACAGAAAAACTGCTAGAACGATTTCATTTCATTGTGGTAATTATTTCTCGCACAAAATAGTGATACTTACCACGCTGGATGTCAAAATTCCTTTAAACTCAGTCAAGTATAGTCGGATATCTTGCTGGCGCTAAGAAAGATTTTTTATATTCTAACCTTCCTCATTACAGAAGGCTCGTGTTCGATACCACGAAATTTAAATGAAGCCCAGAGCTATGTAATGAGTATTAAGATGGTATGTTGAGCATATAAATGCAAGACCACGCATTTTTGGTAGGGCGTGCGGACGATAATGCGGTAGTTCTCATAACGAAGGTAATCACGATGCATAAAGAAAACCAAAGCCATCAAATTAAGAGGATAACCAGTTTTTGGCTAAATGTACATAGATTGATTATGGCTGCGGGAAAGACATAGCTTGTGCTGTTAACTAGGAGACGGATAGCATCAGACGTGCTGTATCAGGTAAGGGAACGATCAAGTAAGGAGTAACTCGACCGACAAATACCCAGGGGTGGGCTTGGATACCAAGCTAAATTTTGAACACCAAATTACACTCTCCTCGGAAAAAGCAGATAAAGTAATTCTTTGCCTTGGTAGGCTAATGGCATATGTCATAGGTCCAATCACCCGAAAACGAAGATTGGTGTTGTTGGTGACAAAATTAATTCTTTCCTCAGATTAATTCTGTTAAAGAGGTGAAACATGAGCGAATTGAGAAGTAAAGGAAAATATAGCATATACAGAACGGTATTTTAATTTGCTTTTCAGGTCATTGCCGGAGTGATCCCAACTACAACACCAAACATTTTAGAATCAAAACCAACAGCAAGAGAATATGTCGCGCTATTCTGGCAAGAAGGATGAAAATTTGAGACTCGTGGAAAAAGAAAGGAAAAACTTATTAGCCACCTCTCTGCGTGAACAGAGAGCAAAATATGGGGAAGTCGATTATTTTCTGACACAATTTTTTATGTGCATGGGTAATTTCGTAAATATCTTTTCAGAATAAAAAAGTCAAAACCCCTTCGTGCATATATAGTGATGCGGACCTCGACGATGCGTCCATGTCTATGAACTGTTACTTCATTTCTCTCTTTTCCTACCTCTTGCATGTAAAAATTGTTTTTACAATGTTGTTGTTCCCTTTCAAGGTTGTTGTTCCCTGTGTTTCTAACAAGTTGAAATTGTGGACTTTTAACATTTAGAAAACCAATTATGGTTATTTCTAGAATCTCGGCCAACCTAAGGATAGTTCAAAACAGTAATAAAGAATTATCAAGATGCCAGTACCACCCAGGTGGCGCAGTGATTAAAGCTGCGGCAGTTGGAGCGGGAGGTACCGGGTTCGAATCCCGATAAGGGCAGGATGGTAAAGGGATTTTTCACTATACGATTACGATCGGTGGTGTAAATAAACACATCTATGACCCCCCGTTGGAGTGCAGAATTCATGGGCCAACCCATCTTCCATGTCAGTACTATAGGCTGTCATGGAGCTATGCAATATGCAGATGGTTCTGCGTAGATCGGACCTCGATTACCCGAGTACGTCCTCGATTTGGCTGTAATGGCGTAAGGTAAGGACGTAAATAAGCGAACCGCGAAAGAGTTGGAAGTGCCTCGAGCCCCGAAACAGATTGTAGAGATAAAAACAAACAAACAAAAAAACAAACAAAAAACAAGATGCCAGTACTGCATTAGTCGGTAAACTAGATTTTGGTTAACCGAGACTTGATTTTGGTAAGCATCGAATGTTTTTGGTTAAAACGTAAGGTGTGCATAATTTAATAATTTTGATTAAAAATTAATGATTTTGTTATTGGCTTAAATACATTTATTATATAGGACGGTAAAAATTCTTAATCTAAAATTTCACACAGTTTTGTATAATTGGTTTTTGACGTCAAAATAACAAAAATATAACAAATCTGTTAAAATAATTAAAAATTTGCTTTAATGTATTTTTATTATGTTATAATAAAAACAATGTTTTATGATTTTGAAGAACAGCAACAATCTTAACTATATACACCAAAACAATTATTTTGTCAACCAGAATGTAGCTATATATACAGCTTTTTAACGATCTTTTCTAATTAACATTAGAAGAAATAAATGAGAAGTAAAATTGTTTGCTTCTTCCCGTTACTAACAATTTTATAATTTTAATAATTTTGTTGTTGTTGCAGCAATGTTAAAATCTTTATTTATAATTAGATGCTTTATAGCGTTAATTATCGATTTAAGCTTCTGTGCAATAAATGAAGTTTATGTGCTGATTGATGAACAAATGCAAATCGATCGTATCTATCCGTGTGTCCTCGATTTGGCTTCGCGTTGCGATATAGGACGGTTAAAGGGTATTGCAAAAGTGAGTTGGGAGTGCTTCGGGCACAAATAACAAAAACAAACAACACACTATATGCTTAATTATTCCAAAGCTTTGTTTTAAATATTTATCAAGATTGATAAACAAATCATATTCGAAACGCTTGCTGGTTTTGTGTGGTGCTCTGTATCGAAAATCTTGATTAGAAATTAGCGAAACGATTCAGGTAATTTGATGAATTACGATTTATAAATTTATTTTTAATTTTTTTTTTCTGATTTCATAACCAAAATAAAAAACGTGGTGCGCACGTAATGAAAATGATTTCCATGAAATTTTTCATTTCATTTGATTATGTTTAGTGATTTAAATTGGCATTTTTGCTACGTTATGTACAGTAAAAATAGTAATGTTTTACCGAACTAACGGTAAAGTTTTTGTTATAAATTATTCTTGAATATCAGACAATAATCCACGGATCAAGCATTATATTGGATGTAATTACACGACTTATATACAAACTGAAGACTATTTACAACCAGAGAAATGTGTTTTGGAGGAATCATACTTAATATTGGACGTTCAATTATACAAAGGTACAAATGTGCACTTTTAAAAATTATTACCAACTTCTTAACCTATGAGACGGCGATTGATGCTACTAAGATTATTAAGTATACTAGTTAGAATTTATATAGAACAACAGCCGAATTTTGACTCCAACTGATCCTGATTGGATCACACTTTCCTTGCAAATTGATCAAAATTCCTAGTTGGCTTCTAAATGTGAACTGATACGGATTATTAAGAATCATGAATTGCAGCTAAAAAATAAGTCTACAAATAAGATTTGTCATTAAAATTGACGTTATAGTCAGACACATAATAATAATTAAAATCAGATAGAAGGAAAGTGTATAGGTTATACTCGTATGTACATCAACTTGCAAGAACTTATTTCCTCTTAGCTGTCTACTGAGTACTGTGTACTATTATTTGAACATTATCCAGTGTTGACAAACAAGTACTTTCAAAGCTCGGGGTTATTTTCCAGAGTTGCTATATTGTAAATTTTATAGCCATAGAGATATGGTAGTAAACGATGCAAATTTTTATGGTACGGTAGTGCGTGATTAACTCCCAACCGCCGTTCGTAGTTAAGTGATGGTTAAACTTTATCTCAATAATCTCTAGTCTAAAAACATGTGTACCATAAAACGGACAAAGAACGGTGACAGCGTATTTCAACTGTGGACGTGAAGTACAGGACGTTGATTGTTTCCAGATTATTAATATCTCCCATTCGTGTTCTATGTCCTTGTTACTGTTCAAGTGCCTCAAAACAATACCTAGGTTTGTGATGTGAGATACTTTCTGTAGCGACGTCTTGTTTATTTAGTAATGCTTAATCTAGACTCAATTTGCGCTAAAATGGTAAAATCTTATACATAAATAAAATTACCAATGTTTTTCGAATAACTCAGCTTGTTTGAATGTACAATAAGTTCAGTGATTGCGTCGATGAAAATTGTGTAATCCAAGGAACCTTGTTAAAAACCTGACGTAGCATCAATTGACTTGGACTTGCTGTTACCAATACTGATGTATTGGAAACAAATTTGAGAATCCAACCCTGGTAACAAAAGTTCATCAGTTCACAAATACTATTTTATAAAAAATCTACACGCATAGAGTTAATCAAGATTGCTTTGATTGTGTTTTTATAAAATAATAAAAAAGTGAACATTATCATGATTCTTTTCATGAGTTTCATGATAATAATTATAAAACAAAAATTTTATGTAACACAAAATATAAAGGAACCATATGATGAAACTTTCGGCGATTCTCATGATGATTCTAATAATGAAAATCAAATCAAAACCGCAGTTCTTTTGTTTTTACAAACAAATGCATTTTTGTTTTGAAATTGATTAATTCATTTCTACTAAAGAGTTTACATAGTAACATCGTGAGGTGAAACAAATAATATAAAAAAATAATAATTATAAAACACGTGATAACAAAATAATAAAAATATAGCGTAAGTTAATTTTATTTTAGAAAATATTTTTTAATCTTTAGGATAAAGCAGTAGGACCAAAAGAAAATTTAAATTAATATTTTATTGAAATAAAAATGAACTTATGTATGAATTTAAAAATGAACTATTGAATTAAATAAAAATTAAATCTATTTATTTACATATAAATGCATTTTTATTCCGCTCCCAGTAAAAATAAAAACTTTAAAGGTTGGAATTCATAATGAAACCACCTATTAAGTAAGTGGTTCGATCAGTGATGAAATTCCTATTGATACTTCTGATGAAGTTATATATAAATTCACTGGTTTAATAACTAATGAAATTCCTTTATATAATCTTTAATGAGTTTATTGGTTCATCAGAAATTTCAGATGAGATTCCCACGTAGTTCATCAATGCATTCATTGATGAATTGTTTTATGAATTCACTGATTACGTGGTTGATGAAATTTATTTATATATTACCTACTGTGTTCATCGGTTTCGTAATAAGGAAATTCATAGTCAAATTCACACGTTGTTCATTAATAAATTCATCATAAAAGGGTAATATATAGGAAAGTAAATAAATGACTTTTCATCACAAGCCCATATAGCGTTCATTGAATTAGTGAGCATACATTTCTAAATGAATTAATTGATGAATTCATCAATACTATGTTACTAGGGAAGTGAGTAAAACTGTTCTAGTGCTTTCGATTCAAATCCCTCTGGCTAATCATTTCGTAGCAAATGTGTTAGCAAAATCAGTTTAAATGATGTCAACTTTCTTGTGACTTTCTATAACGTTTGTTGTGCTGCTCGTGAACTTAATCAGATTTGTAAATGTTGATCTGTTTGGCATAAACCAATGTCAGTACGGAAAAACATGTCGATGCACCACTTCTTTTAAGGAATTGCATATTACAAGTTCGATCAGTTAGAACATGATACATTACTTCTATCCCCAGTTTGGTTTTCATCCATTATTTAAAACAAAAACTCTCGCAATATCAGCGACTGATTATTAATTCCAAACTGGTATAATCTTTCAAAAATGAAGCAGATATTTAGTCAAGACCGCAACCATCGCCGAATATTTTCAGATACTGTTTTATGTCTTCTATTGTGATATGTGATGCCCAATGGACAGGTCGCTCGTCCTAGCGTGGCTGGCGATTTTCGTACTGGTCTAGTTAGGTATATCTGGCACGTCCATTTCTCAGTAGCCTCGCAATATTGTCCTAATGTTTCTTTATAAGCTTTGTCCTATCTGTTTTTCAAATTGACCAGTTTATAGTCATTCTATGGTTGATATTTATCAACCTTTAGTGGTAGGGCCATATACTTCTCTACTAATTTATTTATAAACGAAACAAATGAGTTAGACAGCCTACAATATTTAACAAAAATTGAATTACATTTTTATAGACGGCCTAAAATATGTAGGTAACCGTTTTCTCGACAAGATCATATTGGTAACCTTAACAGGTATACACTGTTTAGTAAATAATAATAATCTAATAATAACCATTTAGCTAGATAGATATCAAAACAAACAAGAACTATATAACCACTCATTAGTTGAGATAAGATATCTTAGAATTAGTAGGTACTGCAATAGCTTTGGCTAGTATATAAAACATATCTGTGGGAGGGAATCCTTTGAAAGTTAATGTTTAAGCAAAAACCTTGATGTGAACGATTGTAATCTAATATTCAACAGTTTTAATTTAATCAATTGTTCAATCCCGAAAGAGATTGTCGTGCTAACTTATCTAGTAAGTCATATATAGTTGTTACAATCACGAAGCTGCGCTTTTGACTGATCGTTCCTTTAAGACTTGTGCGAAAATATACTGTTTATGTGGAATAACAAAATGTGTACACATGGAGGTTCCGTTTAGTAAAGACCTCTTATCCGTCAAGCAGTTACCGCATATTATAAGCAGCACCCACCTTAAGACTAGAAATAAAAAGAAGAAATTTGAAGCCAGAATGAGGAATTATAGATATCGATCAATAATCATTAAGAGCAACGAGGATGTTTGCTTCATTCTAGTTCAGGATAGATTATATAAAGCAAAACATTTGGTCATTATGCACATAATTAAGGGATTATGCACACCATTGAGATAGTGCTTTCCATTCAACACTGATAAATTGATTCTTGATAAAGTTAATCCGTACCTTACTAACAGTTATCTTAATACCTTTATCTTATAGTATTCGAAAAGGTTTGTTATATAGATTAGTGCGGCTCTATGAAGCATGTGTTTATAATATCTAAGGTATTGTTTCAGCAGCTCTGAAAATCTCCAACAACAAATTCAAACTGAACGCCATCGATGGTAAAATTGGTTAAATATTTGTAACAGTGCTCTGTTGGAAACCAAGTAGTTGTTGAATCGACAGTGTTTTCAATCGTCATTCGTATCCAGACAGTTATCGCATAATATTTGCAGGCCAGAAAAGTTTATGTATAGACCGTTATTAAAGGAACCGCGATCAGTGAGAAAGGGTACTTTGGTAGACTACAAGTTTGGTACAACAAGAAAGAATTAAGCTTAACGGCCGATACAAAAATTCTCGATGTTATTAATTATTAGATAAACTGTTGGTTCATAACAAATTAACCAGCTTTTTACCTTGCGAGCCATGTTTTACCAAAAACGGTTGTTGCCTTCAAAAATTCAATTGGACACTTTTATTTGAACTACGAAGGTTCTTTAACTTTTTCATATTCCAACGAGTTTAAGCGCTTACATTACAGATTGCGCGAACAGTAGTTGTGAAATACTGTGCATAGTGTTTTAGGATTGACTATTGTTTGAGGTACACCTCGCACTAATTAATTTAGATAGCAGAAGACAATAAAATTATCTAATTGGTTCTCAACAATCGCGTATGAACTAAATATAACAGAAAATAACTTTCAAAAATTTGAAAGGCCTGTGGAGGTAAAACGACGAGTTAGGTTGCGGACAATTTTGTCTCTGCCCCACGATCAAATCTGCCCCATGTTCAAATTTGGCATGTATTCTGACCCAATGTGCAGTGATAAAGTTAGTTATTTCTAGAATATCAAGGATTTAAAATGCCCAACTCTAGAAATACTGTGAGAAATATTTAGTCATTTTATAATTGAAAGACTATATATATCTTATATATAGACTATATATTGAAAGACGAATTCAAGCCTATATATTTCAGCAAGATGAAGCAAAATAAAAAAAAGTTTAGTATTACACAAAATAAATGGAGTAAAATCAGTTTGAATAAATACTTAAACAATAGACGTAATATTTTCGACGATACCTCTTAAGAATTTGAAATCGTAGCAATGCAGGTGTCTGCGATTCTGCAAGACTAACAGTTGCTGGTAGAGCAAAAATAAGAGAAATTTGTTCGTGATTTGGAGGGTGGCGTATAAATTAGGACCACGTATAAAGTAAATTCAATTCATGTAAGCCATAAAAACAGCATTCTGTCGGATAAAAATATAGAATTCGAGGATATGGACGAGCTTGTTTACAATATGAGCCAGCATAAAATATATATAATATCAGAAGCAAGAGAAATCATGAAAATATGTTGATGATCTGGACAGTGGCGTAACTACAAATTTTTGGCCTCCCCGCAAAACTTAATGTAGGCCCTTAGACTATCCTCCCTCCACCTTGTATATCTTTCCCTTCAGAGTTCTAAAAAATGTTCATCGACAATTAATTTATTATTATTTTTAATTTAGAAAAAGATCGTTCCAATGTTGCCACTGTTATAGGTAACGTAAGAAACAATAATAAACATGTCAATACTTAAACATGAAATACTGGAATCTATTAGGTATGCATTAAAAACCGAATTTTTTATTTAAATTTGAGCCTTTACTGTGGAAAAATGTCACAAGATTTTTATTTCAAAGTATTGCCCATCGCTACCCACAACTTTTTCCCATCTTTCTGGTATTTTATGGATTCCATCCCAGAAAAACTGCGACGGCTTCGCGGTCAAAAACGAATCGAGCCAATTTTCGATACCTTGAAGTGAAGCGTATTCTTGGTAGGGCATTCTGCATAAATCGAAATAGGTGGTAGTCGGAAGGTGCAAGGTCTGGGCTATAACGCGGGTGAGGCAGGATTTCCCATCCGTTATTCTCGTAATTTTTGACCGGCACCGCAATGTGTGGCCGAACGTTATCGTGGTGGAAAATAATTGACTCATATCTGATCGCATACGTGAGAGCCGTTCTGCCTGAATTTTCTGCTTTAATCGAATCAATTTTTGACGATAGAGTTGGGGATTGATGGCTTGGCCACTTGGTAGCAGCTCATAGTGGATCACATCATATGCACAGCATAACCTTGGCCCCGTGAATATTCAGCTTCAGTGTCGATGGGCCTGCCTCGTCTTTCTTGAGATACGCTTTTCTGCGCTTGAGACTGTCCTAATGGATCCATTTTTCATCGCCAGTGACAATACGATGCCAAAACAATATCTTTCTGTGGCGCTCGAGCAGCATTTCGAACATGCAAAATCTTTCCATACGTCTCTTGGCTTCAACTCGTATGTCACCCAATATCCCATCTTTTTTGGATGAAATTGTTGCTTGATCAACTTCCAATGATTCTGCAAGTTCTTCTTGCGTTTGACATGAATCTTGATCGAGTAATGCCTCCAATTCTTCAGTTTAAATCTTTTTCGGCTGACCAGAATGCTCTTCTTAACGTCAAAATGCTTGTCCTTAATGTCAAAATCACTACTATTGAAGCGATTAAACCACACAAAGCACTGTGTTTTTGCAAGAGCATGCTCACTATACAAATCCACGAGCAAACGATGACTTTCAGCTGCAGTTTTGTTTGCGAAGCAGTGACTCAACAAAACTTCCCGCAAATGCTGTTTTTTTCGTTAATTTGATGAATGATCATGTATGTCCACAATCAATACAAAAATACCAAATAATCAATACAAAAATATAACAAAGACCACGGGACCGCGTTGCAGCGGGCCCCCTATCGTCGCGGGCCCCCCTGCAGCGCGTGGTTTGCGCCCTTGTAGCTACGCTGCTGGATCTGGAGTTAAAAATAATATTTAACTACCACTCATACAAGAAGGTAAAAAGCTTCAGTTAATTCTAGATTGTAAGATCCGTTGGGATTGTTAAATTCAAATGCAAGTACTTTACAAGATATTGGCATACGTTTCTTGTCAGATGAAAATATACTATACAGTTAAATTACGTGGTAAAAATCATAAAATCAGTAGTTAATTAATCGGTTAACTGGTTATTTTGAACATTTACCATACTTTTTTCGGATGGTAAAAAATTCGAATAGTGGCCATTTATATTCTTGTGATAACTCTACAAACGTAGTCAACGTTTTTTTTTTTCAGAATAGTTTGCAATCTAAAATAAGATATACCCAAGTGTCAAGTGAAGACGACTACGTCAGTCTTTGCATGTAGACTCTCGTCATGGACTCATGTCTTTATTATGATTGAAGCATTCTGAAGTAGTTCGGACATTATGTTGAAATGTATACCAGAAAGAGGCCGTTTCAAAAATTCCACCTCGTTTGATTGATAGTACATACAACTCGGGTGGTTGGCTTAACCATCGAAAATTTTTTTTTTATGAATGATTAAAAATATTTGATTGTCTGTCTATATATCGACCCCTCGTTTAATTATTAATAATCGTGTTTATTATTTATTTGTTTATACACGTAAAACAATTATAATATTAATACAGTGTTACGTTAAATAAAACTTATATAAAATAGTATTTACTGTATGTACTTATTATTATTATACAATTCAAATTAATTTAAGCCATCCCACATACCAAGTATACTACATAAAAAAAAACTATTAATAGTTTTTTTTTATGTGTAAATCAATCAATCATACGAATATTTCAAATTGAATATTATAAACTCGTACCAATAAAATCCATTAAATTCATTAAAATTGACAAATAAATTGGATTTTTTGATTAATATTCGTACTTATCAAAAGTCTAAAATCTTATGTGAAATTGAAACTACTATTCAATCGACAATCCTTTAGTCCATTAGTCATATAGCGTATATACTGTCTACAGCACCAAAAGCATGTCACCTTGAATTTAAATTTCTTTCAATTAACTTTTATGTTGGTCGCATAATCATCCATCGAGTTAAGCCATCGCCGTCCAGGGTGTAATACATAAATATGTGTGTATATGAACAGAGTCCATTGTCATGAACGGTGATAAGTAAATTTAAGTATTTTATTTGTTTTATGTATACATACGAGTACACCAGGTATTTGGATTTTTCACCTCTGTCGTATTCTAATTAAAACAATATTTCATGTAATTTGAATTAAATTAAATTACCGACCAAATAAAATGTTTTTTTTTGTAACATCAAAATGATTTTAGCATTTTAATTAATCCATTTCTGTTGCTGGTGCGGTCATTCAGTCGGTGTGTACGCACACAATTTTTTTATTAGCTTAGGATGAATGATTTGATTTTAAAAATGTTATTATAATACAATTATTATGAATGGGAAAGGTTAAGTCATGCTGTATATGTACATACATAAATATGTATTATGACTACATGGGATTTATGTATGTATAGTAGGTTTCCCCCAAAAATTCATGTAAATACCAATTTTCGTGGAAGAGGTTTGACAATTTGATACTTGGCGGTATTAAAATACTGGGAATTAAGTATCTTATGTTATTGGCTATATAGTCATAGTGAAATGGACCATTAAATTACCTTAAGGCGAGATTCGTCTCTCAAATATAATTCATTAGAGATATCATATAGAGATATCATCCCCTTACTCCTTCTTCTGCATATGAGGCACTCGATTTTACTGTGATGTTAAAATTTTTCAGATTGCATATAGTCTGAACAAGGTTGATGTTCAAATTTCAGTATTGTACTCTTGACAATTTCATCTGTCACCATCCATCCTAATAATCCCTAGCCTACACTACATTAAATGTTTTGTATTGTACTGTCCAGAAGTGGTACACTAATTTATTGGTAAACTTCACAGAGTATAGACTTTATTAGTCAGTTATATCCAAATAGAGTTCACTTTGATCCATTGTTCGTGAAATATTATGCCGCACAAGATCTTGTGGCGTTTAGTAAGTAACCGAAGATAGCTAACACAAACTGTAAAAGAAAGAAAAACCGGATGGGGTGTCTACACGTCATATAGACCACTCTGTCTGTTGGACACCTTCGGGAAACTATCTGAGCACCTATTGCGTCACAGATTATTAGACGAAGTTAACAGAACTGGCGGACTTGCAGAGAACCTGTTCGGGTTTCGATCGGGTTCTTCTACAGTAGATGCTATAGCGGAAGTCATGAGGCTTGTCGATAAAGCAGCTGACGGATCCAAAGCTCACACGGTGAATCTCAGTAGTAATTACTCTAGACGTACGGAATGCATTCAACAGCGCAGCTTGGGAGTAAATCCAGAAAAGGCTTGAGGGATGTCAAGTAAGCCTGAGTCTTAGGAGGGTTCTTGAGAGCTATCTGAGTGAACCAGAAATCATTGTTGAATCAGCGAGCGTAGCTACTTTGATGGAGGTTACGAGTGGTGTACCCCAAGGTTTGGTTTAAGGACTATTGCTCTGGAATATTCTATACGAAGCCATTTCCAAGTGGCTCTGCACTCATCGGTTGCAGTTGGCACCGGAAAAGACCGAGGCAGATGTAATGACAGGTAAGCTGATGCTCTCGTCTATAAAATTCAACAAAGCAGGATTAAAATAGTACCAACAGCAAAAATAAGTACCTGGGGGCATGGCTGGACCATCGAAGAAGCTTCCAAGAGCACATTAGACAAACGGTGGCAATGTAGTGCTTATAGGAAATGTAGTGCTTATAGGACAATCTCGAAAGAGGCCGCCTTCGTACTATCAAGCATACCACCTATGACGTTAATGGCGGAACATAGAGTTACAGTACTTAGTACTCCTAAGGAAGACACCTAACAAGAAATGCTGGAACAATGGCAGAAACGATGGGAAAGCGCAGACACTGCGTCGTGGCCCAGACAGCTGATTCCGAAAATTAAAGAGTGGGTGGAGCATAAGCATGGTGAAATCAACTTTCACTTAACGCAATTCCCATCTGGCCATGGCTGGTTTAACAGCTATTTCTTTAAAATGCATATTAAAGAGAGGATATTATATTTTGAACCGTGGGCCTCTAGTAATATTGAGTTCTGGAATTATTTCCGCCTTCTTTAATTAAAAAAAAAAAAAAGAGAAGCCCTGTTGTTTCTGCTGTGATGATGAAGATACACCAGAACACACTATTTTTCACTGCAAACGGTGGGAGCGGGAGCGTTGTGAGTGTACTGATAAACAAGGGCAGATGACAACAGAAAACATAATCCCTAAGATGCTGTCGGAGGAGCGAAATTGGAACACCATTAATACCATGATAATGATGATATTACGTCAAAAAATGACACAACATGAAGCTAACAACATACATTGATAAGAACATGGACATCTAACGCCTGAATTTCCGACGCCTCAACATCCAAATTCTGCGATTCCGGTCGTGTGGAGCAGCGGAGGTTGGGGTTTTAGTCGGTAAGAGTCCGGCACAGCACACATGAGGGTTTCCTCCCCTAAAATAAAAATAAAAAATATATATATATATATATATATATATATATATATATATGTATATATATATATATATATATATATATATATATATATATATATTATATATGTATATATATATATATATATATATATATATATATATATATATATATATATATATATATATATATATATATATATATATATATATATAGATTCAGGCCACAGTCAAATAATTATTAAATCTTGTAATTCGCTAGCACTGTCGTGACACGATTGAAACTGCATTTACGAATCGCATAAAAATTTACATCAAGTACGGTGGCCTTTGGTTGATGAATTGGATTCACTGTTTTCGATCAAGAAGCAACTTTTAAATAAAAATCATACTGAGAACGTCTTTAATCACTACTTACCTTCCAATTTTTTCTTTTTTTTGTGTTATCCGTCTCTCAGGTTCAATTGGCCCCTTGACGTTCCGGCTGTAGATCCGATTTTACGTAGAATTGCATAGCTCCATCTGCACATTGCATAGCTCCATGTCAGCCTATAGTATTGACATGGAAGATTGGACGTCACACGGATTCTACACTCAACCGGGTCTCAGATGAGTTCATTTGCACCACCTATCGCAATGCCCAAACGATCGATGGTGAAAATCCCGTTTCGCATCCTGCGTTTTGAACCCGGTACCTCCCGCTTCAAGTCGCAGCTTTTTAACCATTATGCGCAACCTGGGCATAATGGGCATAATTCGTACCAATCAGAAAAACTTTTGTTATATTTTTTACGATCTTTCAAAGACAAGTTGTCTGTGTTTTCATATGTGTGGATCACTTTGTGCTTTACTTAGAAGAATATTATGACGACAGTTTTGTAATGACCAGGGACACAAACAAGATTGAATGTCTTTTGAACAAGTCAAACAGTTATGCATTGGAAGTTCATATTTCATCAACGATTTTACTATTTCGTTAGCCATTGCAGAAACACTTGTCACATAACTATAGTAATTTGGAACGATGGTCTTTTGCAAGAAAATAAATGTATTGTAGCTGCATTTATGCTAGGATACAATACCATTCCAATCTATTTCAAAATGAAAACATCAAATTTGCTAAATGTATATTTTGTTTACATCGTCTCACAAATTCTGGTTGTATCTGGTTGCCTGATAAGTGTCTCTATTCGTCGAAGTTCTTCAAATATTGATCACATTATCCTAAGAAAAAAATATCCAACCAGCATTTATGAAAGTAGACGCCGGTTGAAGCTTAGTGGGTAATAAAGACGCCACGGTCACGAATTCTACTCTCACCGTTGAGGAATAAAAGCGACTGTACGGATAAGGACTGTATGATAAGGATCTCAAATACAACTGTAAATAGCCATATCTTACTAGGATCAGACGTAACTATGTAAAATTCAATTAAGACATTCTAAGTATTCGTGTGCCAATGAGATTGTAGTCGACCGTCCGTGAGGGACATTTTGTATACAAAAACATTAACACAATTCTACGTTTAATCAAAACCGAACAGTTGTTACAAGAATCACCTTTAGGTGGGTAAACTATGGAGCAAGTGTTATATTTTCGTAATAATTCTATGTCCGATACATTTCGTCAATCAAATGGTGTAATCTCACCTCTAAGAAGAAAGTCGTGAAGTAATTCTTTCTACTCCTTTTTCGGGTAGTTTTATAAGCTCTGTAAATCTTTTTACATTCACTATATAACTTTTGTTGAAAAATTTAGGATTTGATTTGAAGGGGATTTTCTTTTGAGCTTAATAAATCTGCCGGTCCTGGTGGTATTTTTCCTTATGACTATAACTACCCAGTTGGACTATAACGCCATCTCTTTTTGTCTGTCATCAACTTTTCTTAAATCCTAAAAAAAATGGTCTATAGACGAATTAGGGAATAATACTCACATATTTCTCTATTCATTAACAAGCAACTTGCTTAGAAGCTTGGCAAATCTTGTGAAACATAAACTTGAATTAAAAGGTCACGGAATAATAAAGAGTTTCTTATAGGCACTTTCCTGGATATAGCAGGAATCTTTGATAGAACATTGATTGTTACGATTACTAATGCGTTTTCTAATTATGGTATCAAACTTCTCACTGTCAAATAGATTGAATTTAGACTTAAATCTCAATATTGTAGCTGAATTATATGAAACTTTTATCAAAGTAGGAAACTTTTATTTGGTTAAAGTTTCCAGAGGTTGCCCGCCAGGTGGTGTACTTTCACCTCTACTGTGATTTTTGGCCATTTTGTCGCTCTCGTGGCAGAGAAAGTATCGTGCTTGATCTGTCATTCAAGGGTATCGGGTTTGATTCCTAGTGGCCCTAGTGGCATTGAGTTCTCGAATAATTTCCGATTTCTTTTTTTTTTCTGGTCATTGAAGAGCTGCTTGTAAAGAAATTGGGTTTTATCATTTAAAGTTATTCTAATGATTTGGTTATCACAATTAACCTGCTAAAATATAAAGTACAAAGCACTTGGATATTTCATCAGATTTCACCTATCATACATACTGTAGAACAGTGGCGTAGGAACACAGTTTGATTTTCTATTCCATTTCTTCTTGGGAGTTAGATTAATAATTCAATCTATGTCAAACATCTTGATGTCATTTTAGATAGTAAACATTCTTGGCAGTATCATCGGAATATCAAATAGCATAAAAATACTGCATTCTTTTAGAAATGGACAAGAGATTTAGCTAGCTCATGGGGATTGTCTCCTAAAATATTTTTTTTCACTCACGATTGGTTCTTTCAATGCTAGTATACGCATTGGTCTTGATATAAATACCAACATAATTGTCATGAGAAAATCGTAAGCAGCTCAATCACTGCGGGCTATTTTGCGACTCCTCTTCTAGCTTTAAAGCGTGGCTGTCGAATAAATTTGGTACTATTTTGGGACAAAGAATAATTCTTAATGAAATTATGCCTGAATTAACTTGATTAAATGTTTTGTGGTGAGTTATCCATCGATTGATAAGTAGTTCTCACACGAAATACTCGCGCAGTTATATGAATCGTAAGATTTATTTTTAGATGGCACGAACTCATATCGAGATGTCCAATTATGGTATCAACTATTCATCACATGGATTAATGAGGTTTCGGCAGTTACAATAAGCCATTGTGCGATTGAGACACCTGCTCATTGTTACATTGAAGTTAATGAAAGGACTGTTCGGAACTGAGATTTATGAGGAAGCTACATGGCCATGTCGTTTTTAAACTCACCTTAAACCGTAAATATACCAGAGTGCAATGCCTTTAAGATGATGAAAAACTTGAGCCCCTATATTTTTAACTATTATTCCCTCACATCAACTAGCACCCTTGCCTTACTATAAACTTCTCCAATTTGCAAAGGATCATTTCTTAGATTTAATAATTTTCATTCCCACTTAACGATCAACCAATCTAAACTATTTATATGCGTTTTGTACCAACAACCTTAATCCACATAAAAATTAAATACTCATATTTTTTCACAAGCAAAACCTTTCAGGGATTAACATAACTATCATTTAGATCCATCAAAAGTTTATCAATAAAATGTCAGTTGTGTACAAATATAATAATACAAAATGTTTTGCAGATCGAAAAAATATTTTTGAGCAAAAAGGGGATTAAAGCTGAGTAGAAACCTATATATGACGCAATCTCTTTGAAATACGACACAAACTGAATACATGAAAAGAATATATATGTTAACCCTATCCAATCCAGGTGTATATAGTGTACAAATCTTAATCCTTGTCTTTCATTAGTTTTAATTGTAATATGATGATGCATTGCGGTCCTGAAATAGAAAAAAAGTTGTCGAAGCCATGAGAAATCTTAAGTACAATTTAAATTCAAATTCGTATCTTAATTGTTTTGTTATATACATACTCGTATATATGGGTACTCATTGTCACCTTTATTGATAAACTACACATATATGTACATTTTCCACCAAATAAATTTCCCATTTCCTCTTTACGTTTAAACAATAGAACAGAATTAAAACACTTATGTGTGTATACACGATAAAACCACCTGGTTAATTTTATATATATTGTACACATACGTCTTGAGTATTTTATCTTGGTGACATGAAACCAGCATTATAAGACACGAATTTCTTCTTGTCGTCTTGTATTTATTTTTTTGTAAATCATAGAATTTATTTTTTGTAAATTTATTTAAAATCGTTGGTAATGATTACCCCCGCATAATCCACTCAGCATACGTATATAGTATGTGTTATTAATGTGATCGAAATATATGTTGTAACGTATATGTATATGCTGTATACTAAGTATATGATCGTTAATTGGATTTAATTAGAATGTATTTTAAGGGTGAAGATGGATTACCATATAATTGAATGGTTAGTTTTAAAGCTGATTGATAGCGCGTTTATGAGTGTTTCGATGCTGGTTTTGGGGTCAACATATATATATAAATAATAACACAGCAGTTTGTTGTTATATTATCTCGTACTGAAATCTCAATAGTATACGGTTAACCATATAGAAAACATATTACATAATCGAAAATGGGGAGTACGAACATAAATAAAATATTATATATGTTGCAATATCATTGTGACGTGTCACAAAAACACCATCCCTACACCAAAAAAAAAACAATGTTGTTTTGTGACATAAAATTTATAACAAAACACTGTAATTATAATCAATTTTCAATTGATGAATGTCACATACATTGGAAAATTATAATCAATAATGACAAATATACACTATAATAACGGATTAAGAGGCAATAACATATAGCGCACAGAATGTAATCAAGTTAAATGGAAAATTCAATTTCCTGGAAAAAAAAAGTTATTTTCATCAGTAGACATAACTGTTTTTTTTATTAATATTTTTAATAACGTAATTATTTCTCATTAAAATCCAATAAATAATATTAAAAGAACGAATGGAAGAATTATATTTCCATTCAATTATTGAGTGGTTTTTGGTGTTCAGCGCAGGGTTCAAAATCCTATTTTGTGTACATTCGGTCGGAAATACAATATGATCTTGTAAGCTTTAGATGCTCCTGATCCGCTTATACACTGATGTCAAATATTTTAATCAAGATGCGTCTGTCACTTACAGAATCACTCAATAATCGGAGGGTGTAAATGAATATAAGGAAATGCTTAACATCAAGCTTTATCAAACATGTACTTGTTGAATTTCTCGCAGCATTTTAGTTACCACAATAATTTCAAGGTCATTTGGTTATACACGACGTTTTCTGATGATGCACTTCACTAATGGGCTAAGCAATATGCTAGCCTTACAATAAAAAGGTAATGGTGTGATGACTCCTAGATCATGTGCTAGAATAGCAGCAAATGATGAGCCAGCAATGAGTGGGTATAGAAGATGCTTTAATGTTTGTTTGTATTACCACGCTGAACACCGCATTTTAACCGGTATGCAGTTAGTGTAAAAATTTCCACAAAATTCAATATGGCAACTCTTGTGGTTTTTATATACTACTAAAAGCAGTTCTCTTGCAGGATTCAATAGTTGTTTATCGATATAAACAAATGATTTCATATATCCCCATAAAAAATAATCTAGCGGCGTTAGATCACATGATATTGGAGGTAAATTCACGGGTCCCTTTCTTGATATGATGTTTTCATTAACGTTTTCTTTGAATAAATCGATGGTTTGGCCTTCTGTTTGGCACGTTGTACCATCCTGTTAAAACCACAAATTGACTACACTATATAATATCTTTTGGTCATTTTTAATTGGTCACTGCTCAGAAGTTTGCAATTGGCTTTTACAAGAAGTCCTACCACCATTTCAAAAAAAAAATTTCTTTCCGATTATGCCACCTGTCTATAAGCCTCACCAAACAGTGCATTTTTCAGAATGCATTAGAAGTTCTTAAATTTCTTCTGGCTGTTCATCAGCCCAAATATGACAATGTTGATTGTTGACATATTCATTCAGCCAAAATTGAGCTTCCTTGATGAACATTTTTTTGATAAAAAATCGGATCAATTTGGAGCTGTTCCAGCTCCCATAAACCAAATCGATGGCACAAAGGAAGACCAACCGGCTTTCATTTATGAAATAGCTATATTTTGTATGCCTTCAAACGAAGAGCTCCATTCAAGATACGACACAATGTGACATATGAACGACTCAGAACTTGAGAACTGTGACGAATTGATTGATTGCATTTCTCACGTAAACTTATAGCTACAGCAACAAGATTCACGTTAGATCGACTTGTACGCACGTAGTCGGGTGATGAATGTCCGATAGTGAAAAAGTGATTCGAAACTTACGGATTGCGTTCAGTTGGACGGTTATAAACACCATAAAATAGTCGAAGAGCACGATAGCAATATTTCACTGAATACTGATTTTTGAAATCAATTTTCACAATTTGTAAACGATGTAACTATTCATGATGAAAGGTCATGAACATGACAGGTGTCACGCATCCCAATGGCAAAAGTACCTGATATTTAATCATACTTTATAAATTCCCAAGAAATCAACCAATAATTTATATTATTTTGTTATTACACCAAATCTATGTGGTGAAGGTGATTCATTTAAATTCTAGAAGATTTACAGTGATTGACACGTAAATGTGTTAACACAGGGTGGTCTTATTCTATCAATATTCTATCTTAAACCTAAATTTTTGATGTAGAACTTCTACACGACAGTAGAAAAACTATAGTGTTGACTATAACGAAGTTGATATTCGTACAAATGCTGAAACAAACCCACAAGCATGAAGCAACTTTAGATGCTGAATCACAATCTGAACTACGATCAAATAATGATTTTAAAGAAGAAAGCAGGCCAATGTTATGTGTCTAAAACGGTTTACTAATGTATGTATCATGTACATTTTAAGTCGAAGTACGGGTTGAAAGTTCCACTCAATCTTTCGATTCATCGTAATTATATTACGATAAAAATATTGAAATTATGAACACTTTCAAATATTCACCTTGTTTGTCGAGCTTTCTACGGTCAGGTGATCTACCATGGTTGTTAAATCCATAGAAAATCTTTTGGTTGTACTAAGTTTAATCGTATTACGGTACGTGCATATTGTGGCCATAGATCTTTTGATAAAATATAGAGTTGTTGTGATTACAAACTTTTGGTTGGACAAACTAACGATTCCAAGATCTTCCGAATGAATGTCAACTATATAGGGTAAAGAAGCCGTACAAACTATAGTTGACTGTTTCTTACTTTACAATGGGTCATAGGGATCATTTAAAAGTTAGAATACGAAATGGTCAGAACTTACGAGTGGTTCAAGCCTTTATATAGGTATCATTATTATATAAGATTTTTACTCAGGTGATTTTGATTTGACTGAAATTTAATTTTCAGTTTTAAAGTATAGCACTATGACTCTTGACTTAATTGCATGCTAACTTTGGTACAAAAAGTATGAAATCCATGATTCAAACCATTAGTGTTGTCCTGCTAACTTTTCACAAACATTTACATTCACGGACAGACATACATTTCACATTTCATGAGTTTACTGACACGAACGACTACCATCATTACCACACGACAACTATGATTGCTCAAAATTATATTATATTATAAATGACCACTTTCTATTTAAACCAAGAATATCTCGGAGATGCTCGAAACACTCAAGAAAAATAATTTGAATCTCTCTTTACTCGTGACGAACATTTGTGACGAACACTTCAAAGGAAAAAGTAACTTTACCAAATATTCCACTCAAATCAAGTTTAAAAAAATAATTGAGAGATTATTGACTTACCCATGATGTGTTGTTAACTCTAAACAAAGCCTCTTTTTTGCCCATTTCATTGATAAAATTAAACAATAATCACCTTTAGATCATCCGTAATTTTATGTAGACAGTAAGACTGCCATCTACCCACTGGACTGTTTCACTCATACCACCCTTGCACTCAGTTATGAATCTTTTTTTTAACAAGCTGGTTGAGCATTTTTGGATCTCATGTCACTCTTGCGTGTTGGAATCTGCAGGCCTGAGAAACTAGTGAAAATGAGTTAACCAGTAGTAATGGAGTGCCGATGGCAGTGTTTAAGTTAATGTTAGACGGAGAGCGAAGGCCTTATTGAATGATAGGTGCAGAATAGTCTGGAAAATGAGTTAAAGCGCACGGGGAGTATTATTTCACTACAAATATTTCAATTGAGAACGGAGGTAGGACAAGACGGTTAGTTAGAGTATCTAATGACTTCTGCAAAAGATTCGGAAGGACAAAACTCATATTATCTGTCCCTGCCCAACACTAGTTCACAGGATTTGTGAGTGTACGATCAACTACCCCTCCGCGTTAGAAAATAGTATAACATTTATACACTTCACTCAAAATTTCAACTGGTGAATAAGGAGTGAAATTATTACCGGTCTAAGTGCATATATATAGCCTCTACAATCTAACCTAATCTAGAATAAAATTTTAACAACTAATGACCCATAACGAAAGAGCCATCTTATTTTTTGATCTAGAATATCTGTGTCCGTCAGTAATTGGTTTATGTTGTCTTTGAGGCTCATGCCGGGTTTTTAAGATTATAAAAGGCAATCTATTTGTGAATAATCTGGCTATTTCTAGAAGTTTATTTCAACAATAACCTATTTTTTATTTTTCCGTCACTCAGGCTCGATTGGCCCATTGTGACATCTCTTCCCTGACACACACTTTCAGTCCCTAAATATGTTTGTACTTCTAATGAAATCAAGTATCCTCAAGGTCGTCAGATGATCTACAAATATGAAATGTGATCCAAACCGGTGCAGTCTATGGGAAGAGCCTCCTGCCTCACACTTGTCGAGTGATATTCGGTAATAGTCCCTTAAAATAATTTTCGTAATAGTATAAATAAATAGTGTTCGAGAGCATATGGGCAGTTTGGAGCTGGTCCACCGCTCCCCATATTTCGTAGTGAACAGACGGACGATTAACCAAATAGAAAATTTATTAATTACAAAGTGAAAGATAAAGGCTCCTCTATAATGTCATCAGTAATATTAACACTCTTAAACATATTTTTCGGCGTTTTTAAGGTTCGTGTTTTGCACGGTGGCTAGCTCGGCGGAAAACGTGATTTTATCCAACCACCAAAGATTTCACGCAGGAGAGTCGAAGTTGGTCGGGCTGTGTGAGTAGTTGTTTTGTTGTAGGAGCCACAGTTCTGGATTGTTCTGTACCTCTGGCCTTAAAAATTGTCCAATAATTGCCCGATATTGTTTCAATGATTCTTTTTTGGGGTTATTCGACATCTAAGTGGATTCATTTGATCTCCAAAAAAGATATTCTAAAATTTTGGGTCATGAACACGGCGATTAATATGAATGAGTATTTGTGCATCAGTTGGTTTTAACTCGTGAACCAATTAAATCTTACAATGTGTAAACGTATATGTAAAATTCTTTGCAAAGACCGCCTACCATCACCAACTGCTAAAAACTTCGCCTTGTAGTAGTTTTGGTGTTTTTCTCACTACTAACTGCATTCGAGCAATGTTCTCAATATTTCGAACTGCATATATGGTCTTGCAACACGCTCAAGATGACATACGCTTCTTATTGCCGAAAATATTGAACCAAAGAGTTGGTGCATACTTTACCTGAGCACCGATGAAGCTATTACGAATACGAATCCACACAATAGGAACATTATTCGATTGTTGGGTACGGGCTTTTTAAATATTTTCACGACATACACAATATATATTTGTCATGCACTCGATGTCAATTCCAATTTATAAGGGTTAACAATACTTTAAGTCGTAAGAAATCGTGATGAATGATCATAATTTTCAAATACATCGAATCTCGTGATCAATTATTGAAAAAATATTGGCTCTGTATATATCTACAAACCAGTTACAAGATTGTTCTTATTCTAAAGATACATTATTCTTCTACTTTGCAATTTCTTTTCCATTTTATACACTAAAACTAATTTCAATGCTGTTACTTTTCTACTCTAAATCACAATTTAACAAACAATTTCAATCACTCGAAGTCGATGCTGGTGTATAAGATACAATACAGGCGCGCACACCCAATACACATAAGTAATGTTATATGTGATATTTATAAGTAATAGTTCGTTTTATTAGTTAAGATATATTGAAATAACTTGTTGAATGTAGAAGATTATTATTAAAGATATTGATCGGGTTAAAAGCAAAATAACAAATTCTTAAATTAAATTCTTCAAGACTAAATTGTTTTTAAAATGCAAAAAATGTAATCAATACGTAATGGAAAATAAACTTAACTCATTAATGCAATGTTTGAGATACGACGGCCCACACAACATATAAAAAATATCTAATATGGCGCTATGCATGACAAACATCTAGTTTTACTTAGAAATAGGGGCGGTCAGTTACATATTCTGTGTGTACTAATATTATGTCTGGGTGGTGTTTCGATGTTGAGTGCATTCAATGCCACGTCAAAGTTAAATGTACGAGGAGTGTAACAAAAGTTCGTATTATTCTTTTCGTATTTATTCCTAATTTTCTCAAAATTTGGCTTTTTAAGCTAATCAAGGTCAGCATTATCCGCATCAATTATCTCCGCGTTACTGTGAAAGACCTTCCGGTTTTAATTTTTAGATTTAACCAGAAATCGATGCTATCTTTAACCAGAAGAGATATCGCAACAAAGTTCTCGTTATTTCAGCAGTGTGCACTGGTACGTTGTCAATTGTCATGATGTATGAAGAAACATAATCCAACTTTTATCCAGCCACAGTAGGGTTTGCCGGTACAAAAATAGCAACATCGATACATTTCTCAACCGGTCACAAATTTCCCAAGTTGAATCTGCTAAATGTGTCGGACTGCATTTTGATTCAAGATTTAACTGGGACTTTAGACGAAAAGCAGAGCAAATTAAAATAAAACAACGCAAGATGCCGTAAACGCCTGGTATACAAATCGATAACTAAACAAATTTTTACGTATGGTATCCAATCCTGGTATTGCACCGAATAATCAAATCGTTTAATTATTCAACGCTGCCAAAACGCTACCTATACGTACAATAGCGAATGCTTACCGCTTCGCAACCAATGAGGAATTACACAACGACCTTGATGTTAAAGGGATTGATGAAGTGGTCCAGGAATTTTTCATCTAACATAAAAGAAGATAACTGCAACATACCAGCAGTGAAGCCACACAACTTTTTGACATAACACAAGAATATAATGACGCAAATTCTTTTTCTTTCGATTTTCCCACAAATGTTAAAAAACTTGTGGTTAGCAGTCTTCGGTATACTATTTTGCAGTTACCATCTGACCCTTTTCTAGCGAAATATTAACTACAATTTTTGATCGGGTGAGATAAACTATATATCATTAGTTATATTACTGAATTTTTTTGCTTAACTTTTACGGTTTCGCCTTTTGAGTTTCACACCATGGACTATTGGTTGGTTCCAGATCGTACTAATGGACCCAGAAATCTGCACTAGTATAGAATTTACAAAAGTTGCTAGACTGTTCATTTTTGAATTTATTGATGCAACACTAGCGCGTTGCTACGCTACCATTAGATCTACATTATAAGATGTCAATCAGCAATCTGACTCTAACAATGTATCCCATCTAATTGAACCGACTGTTCACACGGGTGAAAATCTTAATATTCACGGTGATCACCAATTCGCTGAAGGAAGTTTGAAGTGAAAAAAATCAGCATTCGAGAATTTTTGAAATCGGTTTTGATTCCACTCACGATGATATCCGATGAATGTCACGCAGAACGTGAAACTTTATCATTCGTTCGCTATTTTCATTTGAATTCATTGAAATGACAGTGGCGCCATCTGTTGAAATTCATAAAATTCATTTGAATGACAGTGGCGCCATCTGTCGAAAATTGCTTAACATTCATTGGAATGACAGTGGCGCAATCTGTCGATATTTGGTCGTCCAACTCAGACATTTTCGTAGGGTCATGCACAACAACTTTGCTTTCGTAGGGTCATGCACAACAACATGGATAGTATACTATTCTATAAAGGACATATAGACAAACATTCATTTATATATATATATATATATATATATATATATATATATATATATATATATATATATATATACATATATATAAATATATATTTATATATATATATATATATATATATATATATATATATATATATATATATATATATATATATATATATATATATATATATATATATATATATATATATATATATATATATATATATATGTATATAAAGAGATTTAGCAAAATGCATTCGAGTGTTTTTTATCCCTCATTTTAAATTCGTGCAACCCATCGAGCCGATTTCTTTGTGTATTTCAGATGATTATTTAATATTCGTGATCTAGTCATGATATTCAAGGCCAATTCATCAGCAATCGTTTTTTGTGGCAATCGTGGATTTTCGTCAACTTTGCACTTCACTAGAGCAACAGGAACGGCATCAGCGAAAGATTTTGCTCGACCTTCTCAGAACCACCGAAAATAATCACAGCGAATTTCTTTTTGTGTTGGTGGTGGAATTTTGTCTTAGCTATTTTGCATTTTCTTGCCTCCATTTTAACCGATCGTTCTGAATTTTTGAAAGAGGCCCAATGAAACAAATGCAAAGGATTTTCAAATTTTTATATTTTCAAAACTAAGCGAACTTTTGTTAATCCCCTCGTATTATACATTTAACGTGAAACTCATTTCCAATTCTTTATGAGATACCGTCAACGAATACAAATAATTTTATGAAATTTTTGGAATTTCCAAACATGAGAGGGATGTAACTAAGGTAAACTCTAAATTTAAACCTGTTGCTTCACAGTACATCGTGCACATATTATCATAAGAAAGCATAATACATTTTTGAGCAACATATAGGTACATATATGCACATTAAATCGTTAGCATGAAATATGTCAAAAAAAAAGTTAATTTTGAAAAATTCACAAAAAATATAAAAAACGAATTTGACTTCACAAACATCAAATAGATACGTATCATGATCGTTTTTAATATGAATATCAATCATATTCAAATGAATAATAAATAAATTATTATAATATTCAAATGCATTTGCATATTGTGAATGTCGAGTATATATTACTGTCTCAATGTTACAGATACATTTTTTTTATTGTTGTAATAAATAATAAAATAATTTTTTATCAATATTTCTAATCTTATTTAAATATTCATTTTAAAATTGGTATTAACAGACAATAAATAAAGTTAATAGTCGAGTGTTATGTACATTTATATCTGTAACGTGTGTCGGGTTAAAAAAAATATTATTTGGGCTATTACTAGACCATATATTCTTTGATTCTTCGGTTTTTACAGGCCATTATTGGCCCGTACCGTGTCAACAATCTGACTCCAACAGTTTCGATCACGAGCCAGCTCTTCAAACCGTTGTAGACAGTTTGAAGATGCCAGATCGCTCTCTACGCCGTGAAGCCATCGTCACCGACAGCGACCTCTTCGCCTACCGAAAGGCGGTTCTCCTTTTAAAGATCGCTGTATCATTCGTTTCGGATCAGCACGCAGAACGTGACCGAGCCAGCGTATTCGCTGTCCTTTAATTTCATGCACGATATCAGGAATTTGCATTAAATTCCTGATCTCGTGATTGAATAGAACTCAGATCACACGCATGATTCTTCTCTCGAATGTTAGAAGCCATCTTTCGTACTCATCCGTCAAGGTCCAACTCTCACATCCATACATGACAACGGGTCTGATCAACACTCTGTACAGTTTCAGCTTATCCGTATTTGCAAGATATTTTGATTTCAGCAGTGGACGTAGAGGATACAAAGCCCGATTGCAAGCAGCAAGGCGAACCTTGATATCCTCGCCCACACTATTATCGTGAGTGATGAGAGATCCAAGATACTTGAATCTCATCACTCCTTCAAACGTGTGGTTTCCACTACTGAAATCAATTGCGTCTTGGTCTCGAAAACCAGAGATCAGATATTTTGTTTTTGACTCATTGATTTTGAGACCAATGGAAGCTGAAAACTGTTCCAGTGGATTAAGTATCTCTTTCACTCCGTTGCCATTTAATCCAATCACACAGATATCATTTCCATACGCAAGAAGTGAATTGGATTGTCGGAATAAGATATTGTCCTGAGGTGTTTCACTTTTACGAAGGATGTATTCCAACATGAGATTAAAAAGTATTGGGAACAGCGCATCTCCTTGTCGAACACCAGAAGTGATTGCAAAAATTCTCGATAGCCTGTTCTCAACTTTGACACAGCATTGTGACTGCGATTCTGTCATTTTACACAGATGAACATATTTTTGTGGTATTCCTAAATATTCAAGCGCATACCATAGCCTCTCTCGATTGATCGAGTCATAGGCTTGCTTAAAATCTAGGAATACCTGGTGTACATCGCGAGATGTTTCGTAGTACTTGGAAAGAATCATCCGTAGCGAAAAAACTTGATCAGTGACTGGCCGATTTGGACGGAATCCTCATTCACTCAAAAAAATAATATGCTGTTATTAACAAAAATATTAAGTAAAATTTACATAAAAACTAAGTTGAAACTCAGCCTACCTAGCTCTATGTAAATAAGATAAATTTGATAATGTAAATTTCACATATATTTTAGTTAAATACGTTTAAAAATTGCACAGAATATTTTGTAAACTTTACATCATTTATTAGCTAATTTTAGTTTGGGTTATGTTAATTCAACATAGAAATTTCATAAAATACCCCAAATCATTGTCAAATTAACATAGCATCACTGTCAGTATAACACAACGGGTATACAAAACTAGAATAGCTTATTGTAATGATAACCTTGCAGTATTGTGAATTTAACTTATCACCAAAGTAAACCCATTAAACCCATATACATATATATATATATATATATATATATATATATATATATATATATATATATATATATATATATATATATATATATATATATATATATATATATATATATATATATATATATATATATATATATATATATATATTTATATATATATATATATATATATATATATATATTTATATATATATATATATATTTATATATATATTTATATATATATATATATATATATATATATATATATATATATATATATATATATATATATACATATATATATATATAAATATAATTAGAATTAGAATCAAGGAACAAATGCAATAGTTTTATTTAAATATTTATTTAATCCAAATAGAAGAGTTACAACGTTTCAAATTCAAAATAAACATAAAATGAGCTATTTTAAATAATAAATATAGAAATTTAAAATAAATCTGTATAATAAAATAAATTAATTCAATAATATAATAATATAATATAATAATATAATCAATTAAATACATAGAAGTCCAAGTTACTGTTTCTAAAGTGGTCACTCTTCTATAAGTTAAATCTTTATGTTTTAAAATTTCATTAATCTTTGTGAAGTTTTATGACATTTTTCAAAAACTCGCGTGTGCTCCTCTGGTTCAATTTTGAAATATGTTTAATTTTTCTTGGGTGACATCTAATGAGAATGGAGTGCCTCGATTAATTATTTATTTCACAATTTCATAATTAGTACTCACCTGTTGAACAATCTTTATCCATAGTTGATCTGTTTATTGAAGACTGGTGTACTTCTTATGCCAATTATAAGTTTAGTTTTGATTTACAATTTTGATATGTATAGCCTTGAAAATAACCCTTTACCATTTGCGAACTTCTGTAAAAAAATAGTTTAAATAGTTATAAATACTCATAATCTGAATTATTTACATACTTTCAAATTTTTGATGCAGAAAACTCATACTTAACTTATAGGTCCAATAAATATTTAAAATGTGTCTGTGGTTCCTCAGGTGGTATATTTTCTTCTAGTGCTTGGTCATTTATTCAAATGACCATGATCCTTTGAGCACCTATTTTAAAAATGATTTTGCTGCTAAGATGTCGGCCGCTAGTCAAAAAAATAACCTGATTGCTAATCCCTATTATGATAATAATTATTACTGAAGAAAAATATATATATTATAAACCAATAATAAAACTGCTTATACCTTTTATCGAAAGACTTCTGGAGTATAAAGGTTTTCTGGAGTATAGTTATTTATTAAAAATTGTTTTATTCAATTTCCAATATTCTGCATAAATTACTTTTATGACCACTAATTTTAACGATCAAACTTTATATGTCATGTTTGGATAAAATTTCGTTTTTTGACAAACGCCATTTTAATAATATTATGTGAAAATTGCTTATTGCAAGTTAATTTATCATTAAAATAATGAAAGTTTGACAAAGTTGCTATGTAAAATTATAGCAGAATTATAGTTGATATTTTTTATTAGGAAAAATCTTACTTTGCATATGAAAATTTTACAATGCAGTCAAGTCAATTTTACAAAATATTTTTAATAATTTTCAACATGCCACATTTTGACACATTAGCATAGCATAGATTAATTTAGCATAGTAAATGAACGCATTGCATATGCTTTAATAATCAAAATATAAGTAAAATTTACATTTTTCACTTAACATACCCCTATTTGTAAATAAAACATAGCACTTTTTTTTGAGTGTTGGTAGTCACCGACAATTTCCTCCGCTATAGGAGTAATTCTTCCCAAGATAATGTATGACAGTAACTTGTATGCTGTGCAAAGGAGAGCTATACCGCGATTGTTCTCGCATTTCATGCGATCACGCGGTCACTTTCCATTCATCAGGTATAACTTCATTTCACCATACCAATCGAACAAGGTCGAAAAGACAGTTCCACAAAGTTAGCCCTCCGAATATCAAGAGCTCTGAATTAATGCAATCAACCCCTGGTGAACGATTTTTCTTTAATCTCTGCATGGCCATTGTGAATTCCTCATAGGCTGGATCCTCAATGAACATCTCCGCGGTCTGTATTTGAGGGTATTCAAATACAGCTTGTGATACATGTGGAACAATAAGTAGATCAGAAAAATGTTCACGCCATGTATCGAGTACCGCATCGACATTAACACAGAGGTTTCCATCCTGGTCCCGAATGGCAGTTGACCGAGATCTTAAGGTATGGTGCAATTCGGTGATTCCTTTAAAGAAACCACGCGAATTGTGCTCATTGCTGAGTTGTTGTACTCTTAAGACCTTGGCCTTCCACCATTCGCGCTTCTTCTGTCTACAAATGCGTTTAGCTGTCCTCCTAGCAAGAACTGCCTTGTTTTTCCTTGCAATTGTAAACCGAGTCTGCACTTTATTATAAGCTTTATTGCGTTGCTCAACAGCAAGACGACACTTCTCATCAAACCAATCAGTTTTGGGCTTAGTTTTTACTATACCGAGAGTGTGCTGGGCAGCATCGACAACCGAAGTTTTCAATACTTCCCAGACACTGTTGGGTTTTAGTACTCTGTTTTAAACATTCAATAAAGACAACTTGAAGAGGGTTATGGTTGTAATTATGGTCCCAGTAGACAAAAAATTCATAGTCTAGGGAAAAAAGAATCATAATATTCATTGTTTGATGTTCACGTGGTAGTGAGACAACAGATTGGTACATCGCAACAGAGTTGAACTAGACATTAATGATATGTGGTTTCAACCAAACCGATGGTGCACACCAGACACTGAATGTTACATCGAGCTACGTTATATCATTGGGCTTTGCCACAAACCGGCGTCGTTAGAGTAATCGAAATGTGTGGCTGAGTCATCAAAAATTAAGTTCAACGAATCGACGCCTTTGAAGCTGTCAACTATCAAGAGTGACGGGTAGAAGCGACAGCATCTTCTGGATTACTTATTACATGAACATGTTCAAAAAGTTATCTTATTTCTAATGTAATCCCACCTAAATGTGATTATTGCCATAAAGCTTCTTGTCAACATGGTTAATCCAAATTCTTCCATTGAAATATTTAATTCATTTAGGTGCGTCAATATATCTGCCCTGTGTGTCAGCTGAATTATGGAATCCCTGTTGCTGAACACATCAGCTGAATTTCTGCCCTGCACACCCCATTACCCAATTAAGCATACGTCCACGTGACAGTATAGTCGACGCCATGTTCTTGGCGGAAAATATACTGGCAACGTCTTAGGTACCAGCGTAGGTCAGTGCAAAAGACATTCACACATTCAAATGGTTCAAACTAATTTTTAATATTTGTAAATTCATCTAATTCGATACCCATATATATTTCTACAATTCGTAACCATATATAATTCACCATGAGATTACGATCTTTGGAAAGAACGAACACAACTATAACCCCCTGTTGGAGTGTAGAACTCATGGGCCGACCCATCTTCCATGTCAGCACTATAGACTGGCATGAAGCTATGCAATGTGCCGATGGTTAGGAAAATCGGACCTATAATAGCCGTACTTCCTCGAATTGGTTGTAATGGCATAAAAGCAAAGACGTAAATAAGCGAATCGCAAGTGCCTCAAGTTCCTTGAGCCCCAAAACAAATTAGAGATTAGAAAAAAAATGTTTAACATCTTACATATATCATAAACTATTATATGGATTTGTGGCGTTCTGAGCAATTCCAACAAATACGATTAAAATTATCTCATGCCACAATTAATTAATAAAATATTTCGAGTTAAGTTCTTGTAATTCACTAGTACTGTCGCGTCACAACTGAACCACACATACGAATCGCACAGTATGAACATCAAGTCCGGTAGAATATGCCTGATGAGATGGATTTGATCTTTTCGATCACATGGTCATTCAATGACGTCATCATCATCAGATCGAAACCAGCCTAGTGGATTACAAGTATACAAGCAATAAATCGGATTTACAATTACATTCAAATTTACATAAGACTACACGCATTCTTCAGATTACTTCATTGGCAAAAGATTTTGTTGAAGCTTTTTTGTGCTTTTGGACCCAAATTTTTTACTATTTCTAATTCATAAGATTTTACTCAAGTTCTTTATTTTATATCAAGTTCTTTATTTTATGTGGTTCATCAAATATTCAATCAGATTTCAAACTATCTTAATAATGGCCAGCATCTCCACCACCACGTAACTAACAAGCGGTGTAGCCACCATTGGTTAAGAAACACTGACTTAAAGTTTATATAGAAGGTTTTCTTTGTTTTGTCAGCAATTAAGTCGATACAGTATAATAAAATTGTTGAAAGCATTCCAATTGTTACTCCCCTATGAGCATCGACGTGCTATTTATAGAGAAAAACTATAAAGAAGACCAAAAGCAATCAAATTACTCCGATAAAGCTTTGAAGCTCATACCTGTTTTGTTGGCAGACGATAAAAGAATAATATTCGATCCTTGACGGTAAATATAATTCTATATAGTGGTTGTCCCAACGAAAGTGTCTTCATCACATATATGAAGTATTTAATCAATGTCATCAGGTGAATGTAGGTAAATTATAAATCAGGTGCGATAATCTAGAGACTTGTGAATTAGCATATTATAACAAAACGTCAAAACGATGAAACTAAATGGCTAGAATGCACCCCAATACCAAAAGAAGCGATTACACTCTAAGATAAACTCAAAGTCACTGGATCGAAGTCGAAACTTTTTGTGTGTTTGACGTTGTGAGACACGGTCTCCATCGCAACTCTATATTCGAATATTCGTTTATTGGTTTATTTAGACTTTTGATAAGTACGCACACTACTTTGAGCTTATAAGCACATTAATAGCAAGGTGTCTGACTTTTGGCTATTCACATCGGATATTCCAATCGAACCGGCAGCGGATTTTTTGAGGATACAAAGACTAGAATTTATATTTGCTTGTGATAAGAATTTTCCCTTGAACAATTTTAAAAGTTGACAAAAAATTAAGTTTACATGACATGAAAGTCAAAGCCTAGCTAAACGCGGGTTAGTATTATTCGCTAAATGTCAGAATAGTATTCACGACGTGTTGGGATTTTATATCCGGTAATATAAAAGGGTTTCGTGAGTCTAATTTAAACCTCTCAGCTTAACCTTTAATTTTCTTTTTTGTCAGGCTTGCGGAGAACAGTCGTAGATTTAATTCATTCCCGCGGGTGTATTTATAATAATATAGTATTATATGTTTATAATTTTCAACATGTCTTAAGGTTTTCTAGGTAGGGTAAGAATGCGCATATACTCATAATAATTAATTTCAAGAGATCAATAAAGTAAGACTCGAAATTGACATCACCAAATTCTCCCACCCCAGAGTTTGTTATAGCCGGAAAATGCTGTAGGTCATGACGTCAAAGATAATCTATTAACGACTGAACGACTGAGTCAATACTTCACAAGATTGGTGCAAGTTATCGATGTAACTCAGTGAACTCTGTACTGAAGCATGGTACGAATCGCCATTAGCCGGTTGTACAGGGTGTCTTAGTTAGAAGTTCGGAAAGTACAATTATTCTGGTTGTCTGAATGTTTGAAAGTATACAATCCGTCTGTCCTTAAATTGTTAAATTGAACTGTCCTTAAAGCACTGGTCCTTCACGACAACCTACAAATAATATTCCCCGATGTGTGGAATGGCATATATCTTGCGGGAACCAATGGTCGTCCAAACCAATATCTTCAAGATATGGACAAAAAAAGATTTTAAAATGTGGAGGTAGCTGAATCCGTTGACCGTATCCGTTGCGATGGTCTCATCTTTCAAGAATTGTGGCCCAATCAACAATCCGCTCTAAGCATTATGACACACAATGGCTCCATTAGCTTCTCCACATATCCTTGTGGGTTTTGTCGGTTCCCAAATGTGAAAATTTTGTTTGTTTACAAACCCACCGGGATGCAAATGAGCTGCGTCCAAAAAGATGATTTTTTGAGCATAAACAATTTTGAGTTTGTCGCAGGCCTAAACAGCGAAGCGATATTGAATCGGGTGGTCACGAGGCTTTAATTGCTGGAATGATTGAGTTTTATATAGTCACAAATCAATATCTTTACGCAAAATTTGTTGCATAGAAACACCGGCTGGTGTTCATTTCCGATGCACGATGACGAATTGATGTTATCGGCTTTTTGCACACATTTTCGGCCACCGCACGATGAGCACAGATGCGCGTAGGATTCTTAATTAGATAGTCCGTATCATGCACTTTATGGACAAAATTCTCGATACCATCGGGTGTGAACCCGTGTTTTGAAAAAATTTCGAACGAATAACCTCTGTTGTATTTAAAATATTTTTCTCTTTTGTTGATGCGTTAAGCGATTCGTCAACTAGATTTTAATATCTGTGTTTCTGTCAAAGAAAGCATGGCAGTAGTGTTGCCCGGATCTAAACCAATTATTGGGACACCCTATATCAAGCCATCTGTAGGTTTCGTATGTCGAAATGTTGGGTGGGGCATAAAACATTCCTTTAGGGTATTGATGATTTTGAAAAGCGAGCGAATACATCGAGGTCTATCAATTATTGCAAAATCGTTCAAAACATGAAGGGAACGGTTTCCATCGTGGTTCTATTATTTTCGTCGGATTTAACGCGGGTTAGTATTGTTAGCCGAGTATAAGAATAGAAAACACGACGTATTGACATTTTGTGTCAAAGCATTTAAGTAGGGCGCTGAATGGATAACATCAAATTATCGGACTCTAACTGTGCTAGCTGGAAAATGGTAATGACTTTAGAGTTAATCTGTTTACGACTGATCGCATGAGTTTATACGTCAGTAACTTACGAAACACTAATTACCGCAAATTGGTGCATATTATAGACTTAATCCGGAGCATGCTGCACATGATGCCAGAAACAAACATCTTTTTACTGTATTAATGAAAGACTTACTTTACATAGAATGACGGCTAAACGTTCAAATTATGTCTCATATAAAATTGTTTGTTTGTTATCTTTCCAATCTGTATTGGGGGCTTAAGGCACTTCCAACTTTTTCGAGAATCACTTACTTACGTCTGGACCATTGGTGATTTGAAGGTAATTTCTAGGTGTTCGGCAAATGGATCAGCTTTTTGTTTATCGTTGCGAGCCCAGGTTCCATCAACTTTTTTTATGGATGGCACTTGCAATTTAGATCTTTTCAGACTTTTAGTGGCCTTCCACAACGAATAGTCCGTGTCAGGTTTACCTGTCAGGTTACTTAGAAATCTAACAACTTACTCATTCTTGATCTCTTTTATAAGCAGTTTAAGTTTGTTGTACAGACTGTTAATGATTGTTTTAATTTCAGGGGCTCTAGTTTTCTACCAAGACTTGCGAGTTCGTATTTTTTTGTTAACCAAGTCACTCACTTCAACTGGGTAGCTTATACTTTTCAGTAATACTCCTTGCTGGATGGGGGTATTTTCGCATGCCGCTTTCTGTATACTTTTAATGAGATTATCCAGCTCTCCTTCTATAATATTAGCGTTCGAGATCGGAACCTGTAGATTAACGCTTTCTTGGACTAGCTGGCAAAAGTATTCCCAGTTGATTTTGTTAGTTGTTAGTTTTGGAGGGCTTGCTTTCCTTATTGCCGTGGAACTTATTGTCATTAAGACTGAAGAGTGATCCGATGATAGTCCTTCTTAATTTTCGACTACTAAGTAATCTTCGGAGATACCTCTTGATATATCGAAGTCTAGAAGATCAGGAATTTTATTTTCGTCCGTAGACCAGTAGGTTGGCTTTCTACTGGAGTGGAACTCTCATTTTAATGTTCTGTCTTCTTCAAAAAGCTATTTTCCTTTGGGAATTAAATTTGATCCTCAAAAAATGTTTTTTGCATCAAAGTCGCCTCCAGCCTCCAACAATGAAGTTGTGACCAAGCGATTTAAAAAGTTTAATGTAGTCTTCATTTTTCGGGTTATATCTGGGTGGACAGTAGATTGCTGATATAGTATAGCTCTTCTAGTTTTTGGTTTCAGTAGAAACATTTACAACTTGCATAGCTTCTTCCTCTATTTTAAGTTCTTCGTGATGTTTAATATTTTCCTTGATGAGGTTGCTGTTCCGCCTCTGGCTCTTTTTGCTGGGTGAAGTCGAGTTAAAAGGCGAGATAATTGATAATAACAAGGCGTATTACACTGATTATATATTATATAGTACCTTGTGTATATCGATTGATTGAGCTGATATTGGATCAGTGAACGTTTGCGGATCGACACGTGCTGTTGCGGTTAGAGTTAGATCAAGGCGATTGGCAGCTTTATTTGCGAGTGCTATTTGGTGTGAAGCGCGGTCGAGCAGAACCACGTTATTAAAAGGCGATTAAGTTTTTTTTGTGGTTCGAAGTACCGGTTGGAGCTTATCGCAAGATTTGGATTCGGCCAACACAACAACGAAATTCATGAGATAACGGGTTCGAATAAACAACTAATAAAACCGAACAGATAAATAGCACGCAATATGAGATTTGAGAATCTCTTGGCTTTTTATATGCGCCGATTAGTCGCCGATTAGCCGATTAGATCTTTATAGCACTGATATCCACGAATTTTCAAATACGAGATTCTAGTAGAGTGACTTTCTGAGATTAGGCATATATCAATTTGTTTTGTTTTTAAAAATGCTTCTAATTCTGAATTGCGTTACGCAAGACCATTTGCATTACAGGTAGCAATTCTTAAATAGTGTGTCATTATTTTTTTTTTGTTTAATTTGTATGGATTAGAATTAGGTTTTACCTGATCGTAACCAGATGGTGAAAAATCTCTTTTCATCGTGACTATATCAGGATACGAATCCCGGTATCTTTCGCTCCAACTACAGCAGCTTTAACTACTGCCATAATATTAGGTATTACAAATAGTTGAGCTTTTACGATTCGTTACTTCTTAAAATGTCTTGAGTACATAAGAACATACGGTGGAATATTAATAAAAAAAGAAATAAAAAAACAATAAATAAGAATATTAAACTATATACAAGTTACGGGAGATAAAAGTAATCCAATCCAACCGTATTAATAAAGTCCAGAAAAATTAATATTTGCGACGTGCATAATATCAGTTGCATTACTTTTGAGATTGTGACGTGAATTTTGCCAAGAGTACACGATAACCTGTGAATATCGCCATACTATTTGAAGGGCCCGGATAACACGCGGTTGAAGGCTGGTTAGCGGTAGATTTAGACAGCAAAGCTTGGTATAGCTCATAGGACGTATTGCAACCAAGATTTTAAACACGCGGTGCAGAGTCGTAGTTCCATTGAACCGCTGTATATGGTATCACTGCTGCGGAATTAACCGGATTGATCGTTCATCTATCTGGATTGGGATTTTTTCTTAAGTAGTTTTCCGCATTGTATATACATTTATATACTAAGAATAGTCCGATAGAACAACTACCATCCTCATGGGTATTCGTTTGCTTAAGTGATGTGGTTCATTTGAACATGTGGTAAAAATAAATCGGTTATGATGGAAGAATATTGTTAGAGGTGTCCTGGATTCTATATGTGACACAGTTACAGTTTTTATTTCTTAGCACACTCAGCATTTTTTTTTCTTCAGAACCCCCCAAGCCTACAATGAGTTATCATACTTCAATAATGAGTGTGTAACCTTAACAGCCGCAGACAAGCCATGCGGTTACAAATGCTTTCTGAATCTTCACATTACGTCATAGCTGTCATTTTGCCGCCATATCTAACACAATTTAATCAGATGTTGACGGAACATCAAGGCAACAGGTTATACTCCCTGACACAGTGGCAAAAATATTTTTATATGATACTTTTACGAATCAAGCCATCTGTGGCAGTGTAAAATGGAAATGTGGCAGTTAACTGTTTAGTATCAACAACAGAAAACAAAAAAATTGATTAAACATTATTAATAAAAATTTGAAAGATTTTTGTTGTTGCTGTTTGTGTACATATGATGGGAACCAAATTTTTATTAAATAATTTATTCACTTTAAATCTAAATTCTCGAATTGAAATAAATTTTATTGTGTATAGCGACGAGTATATGTTGTGTTTTACGACGACGACGAAGCTAATAGAATTGAAATTATTAAAAATAATAATTTTATAAATTGTTATTACTATCCAACTCAATACGTCATAATTTATGGTATATATGTGATGGGTGGGTTAATCTAATTATGGTAATAAATTGAAATCAGGTGTGTGAGCGCATTCTAAGCGGGCTATACATTGTATTCAATTCACAACCCCGATACGTACATAATATAGTCGTAAAAAAAAAAATCCGCAAATAGATGTCTAAATAAACCAAAAAGTGCGGCAAACAAATCTATAAGAAATCCTCGTCTTCGCATACGTATCGATACCCAACAAAAAACCAACAATATATCTTAAATAAAAATATTAAGAAATAGCATTTATAAATATGTATAATATAAAAATATGTTAAAAAATTTTTATCACGTATCAAAATGCGGCTGCTACCATAAAAATATCTTCTCGGCTGTGTGTGTCTTTCTCTGTATATTTCTTACACACGAACAACAACAAAAAAAATCACATAAATTACTTTTATAAAGTATAAAATAAAATTAAATTACGCGACCAAATTTTATAATAAATAAAAATTATAAGAAATATAAATATTGAATATTGTTTTTTATTAGATTCTAACGCATTATGTACATATGTATATTGAAGATCTACGATGGTGTCACAAGTTTCTCACCACTCGTTCGAGTATTTGAATTATAGATTATTTTTGTGTATATGTTGTATGTAGGGCGAATGAACCATCGCGGCGAATTTATACGCCGCGTATTGGTTGAACTGCAAATTTAATAAAGTAGCTCTGTGTTTATTCTTCAGATGTCAGCCTAATCATGATGTATATGCGGTATTTTGGAAACCATGAACTGAATATTAAATTATGTGCACTGGTGTAATGTCGTTGGCTCTAAATTTGCTGTGAAATATAATATGATATGTTCGAATATTTTTGAATAATTCAATATGCATATTGCAAGAATATTTGGAGAAGGGTTCAATATGCGTACTATATGAATGCTTTGGTGTGTTTTAGTTATTCGTTCAATTAACTTTAAGTGAAGTGTTGGTTATGTCATTAATCATTATGTAGCAGGGTGCTAGGACTATTCTAATTGGTCCAAAACTGGCATATATAAAATAGGGGTATAAAGGCTATATGGATACACCTGAAAATGAACGCAAGGTTGTACCTCTCAAGGTGGGTACATCACGCATGTCATTACTGCCAAGTCTTTTGGGTTAAAGCTCTTGGAGCTAGAGGTGCCGATTCGATTCCAGATTGGGGCAGGATGCGAAAAGGGATTTTCACCCACGATCGTTTGGACGGTGCGATCGGTGGTTCGAGTGAACTCGCATCTAACACCCTTTTGAGTTTTAAAAATCCGTGTGATGTCCGATCTTCCATGTCAGTACTACTGACGATGGTTTCTACAACGGACAAATTGAGACTGATTTACGGATAACATTAAAAAAATATAAAAAGCACATTTTTGAAACGGCCATGGCCAGTGAGTGTAAAAATCAGTTTCTTAAGTTGTCATTTTATGAAAAGTAGTTAGCTTCAAGATGAACTCGCAGATAAAATATTTCGAGTTAAGGCAAGGAGGGAAAACTAACACTTTTAATTCTTTTTAATTTAGTTAGCCAGCAAACGAGCAGTGGTTTTAGGTCCAATGGAACACAGGCGAGAACCAGGTATAGGCAGGTACCACATAACCGTAACCTTTTTGTTGCAATCGGATAGATTCAAAATATGCTTACAATCCCTTTCTAGTTTTGAGCTGGATAAAGGGGCAGCAAGTAATTCCGCTTGCTGAATAGGACATTATGTTCCCAAACACAAGGTTTTCCTCAGACCATACCATTCAAAGCCGACAGAGAGAGAAAGAGAGCGAGAGAGAGAGAGAGAGAAAGAGAGTGAGAGGTAGAGAGAGTGAGGAGGGGGGGAAACAAGAGAGATCTGAAAATAATACTGGTGATTCATATATCTGAGAAAGTTGGGCGAGACCAGCTTATATCTGGATGAATAAACCACCTTAAAGATTGGCGAATATGAAAAACAGCAACCCTTCATTAACTATGCAAGCTGGCACTGCTTTTTGAATTAGTTACGAATTTCGTTGAATTTCACTTATCTTTTTTCTCGACCACGTAAATGACGTGGTTAAAATTGCATCAGTTTGAGCGAGACGTTCCGGGTTCGAATTCCGATAATAGCAGGATGTAAAAGGGTTTTTTCTCTATCCAATTACGATCGGTGGTGTGAAGTTACTTATCTGAGACACTGTGTTGAGTTCAGTGCTATAGGCTTCGAACATATAGCCGCACATCGAAATAACATGTCACTATGGGTCAATTGAGTGTGAATGACGAAGAACACCAAAGAAAATTTTCTTACCTGAGATAGTGTCGAAAATGTTCCACGCTTACGCACACGAAAGATACTCTAACAAACTGTCCAATAAAAGACCATAACTGAGGCAGATAAAAGAGAAATAATGGATAAGAGAGGAGTCAAGTGGCAGTGGTTCATGTAACCGCTTGTTACTTTTATATACTTTCTAGGTACGATGTTACAATTTTTGTGGACCCTTAATAATAATAGTATGTTACTCGTCCATTGATTTACATTCTCAGGTAGTTCATTCTCCATGCTTATTTTTTTCATAGCAAGTTCTGGAATTTAGATAAGTCATTCAGAGAATATTTTATTACAAACCAATTATACTTTTAAGAGCTTGAATCTACATTTTACACCTTTGATTCACTGACATATCATTAATGCTGTGGGATAAGTGCTTTCGTTTGGAAAAGATTGACCCTTCACTTAAGAGTACAATTTTATAAAGCCTAGTATTCTGGACGAGTTTTAACCATACTAACCATCTGCATATTATTTGGTCCCAGCAGCTTACACATTTTAAGTAATGATGATTTTAAAAAAACTAAAATGGCAATTGAATTCTTGGTTACGATGTAGTCAAACAACTTTTGCTTTTACCAGTCTCGGGGAATTTTGCCATTTTAAGATTTATACATCACCGGTACTTCGTCATCATATACAAAACAATTCAACCTCGAAACGAAACGTTACGATACGAACCATACGAAACGTTACGATACGAAAAAATGGTCTGTGGCGTTCACAAATACGACGAATAGTCACGCCACAATAGTGAAGTATAAACAAAAATAATCGAAAAATGATTTCGAGTCAAATTCTGTAAATTCGCTAGAACTGTTGCAACATAGCCTCACAGTATATATAGAAACGAAATGCAACATACGTCAAGTCCGGCCGCATATGCCTGATGAGATGGATTTGATCTTTTCGATCACTCAACGAGTCAATGACTTCATCAGATCGAAACCGGCCTAGCGAAACGACTATTACAGACCAAAGATGCCATACATTTCAAGACAAACGTCTTCATCCCGGCTGGTTGATCCAGCGCGCTCTAGCTGTCAATCAATGCCACTCTGTGGAGTTCAAAGTTTAACTCCCCACCATTTATCATAAGCTGTCACGATTACAGCACCTAGCATCACATATCACACTTCAACAGGTCCCCACTGATGATATCATCCTTACTGATTTCATTGACAATTATGTTATTAACGTGTTATGTTCTTATAAGTGATCCTTCCGTCAGTCCTCAAAAATACCTTTTGGACCCATGAAGAGTGGCAAAGAAACAATGTCGTTATATTTTTATATGATTCTTCCTCTCTGTATATAGGCGATCAATACTTCAGATGGTTTTTCTGGCATTTCGAATTTTCTTGCTGGTAACAAAATCTTCAATTTTGTAAATCGCATCTGGTAATATTATTAAAATCTTATAATGAAATTACGTTGTGAACTTATTAATAATTAATGACTTAAGGTGGGGTCACAAGAGGATACTGCAGAGCAGTGGTGGAGTCCGGAATACTATCATAATTCACCTTATATTGGCACAAAATGTCGCGTCCAAAACAATCTTAACCAATGATAATTTTCTTGAACGATGGAATAATTGAGCTTTTAGGACTCAGTGCCCTTGAGCTAAGGTCACATCACCTTAAAGTAAAAACTCATAAATGAGGCTGAGTGCGTCTAAAAGTGATCGCTTTTGCAATTCGGAAGTGATATCTACGGAATTTGTGATATGCAGTTGTGTTAATATTATTCGTAGTTGTATTGAGAAATTTTTATGATCTTATAGACAATCTCAAAGTACCATTTGGATCCATAACCGGTGCCAAAGTCAGAATGTTATATTTTATGTGTATAGGTGATCAAATTATACTGTATAGGTGATCAAATTTACTACAAACCTAAAATAATATAACTTATAATAACGGCGGGATCACAAGAGCATATCGCACTGCTGTGGTGGATTTCCGAAAACATTTAAAAGGCTCCTTATTTTATTTCGCCAATGCTCAACATAGAGTGGTACAGGAAACCTGAGTTGAGGTAACCTTGCCTTTAAGTACAAACTCACAAATGGGGCTGAGGGCGTTCTAAGTGCCGTTCTATGCTATTTCCGCCTACGACTGCATCATATTGTGTGGCGAAAACAATAAGTCATAATGGATTGGTGTCAACAAGGACGTTACATGTCGGTTCAGAATTATACTTCACAGATAGTTACATTTGTTTTAGATTCTTCTTTATTTCTTGAAAGTGTCATCTATTGTTGGTTAAATGCATTAATATTTATTGGTACAGTTGTGGATTGTTTTTGGCAATGTAAAAAATTAAAATTAAAGAAGGCGAAAATTATTTCGGAACTCAATGCCACTAGGGCCCACGGTTCCACCCACATTCACTTACATGGAATACGATTGTATCCTGCTTATATTAATAATTGATGAGTAAAGGTTGTCACAAAAAGTCATGCCAGAGCGATAAATAGAGCCCTGAATGATTTCAAAATGTACCACATATTGTAGGAACACTTCCGGCATAAAACAATCTAAACAAACGGTTTCGACTGTACATTTATCTGACTTAAGGGTGACATTTTGTCAACCGATCTCTCCTTCAACTGTCATACGAAATACTGTTTTGAGTATATTGTCGACTGACTCGGTATATTCCTTAGGCTAACAGAGCTTTTCTGATTTACTGTTGGCTGGTACTACCTCATCTGCATAAACTACTGTTAATTATATTTTTTTAACTCAATTATTAGATTTCCATTCGGATGTAATTTTCTTGCATGATTGCAAATTTATACTACCGAGTCAAATTTAGCGAATAAACTTTTACGAGCCAGCTTTGTCAGCACTACTGTACAAATATAAAATCTTGGTCTATTACAACTTCTTGCATTCAAAATTGTTGTTATTTTGTTTTAAACCATTTTATGTTATAAATAAATAAATAAGTAAAAATAAACAATAAATCATCCAGATCTCATCCTTACATAATCCATTACTTTCATACTTTCCATCTCAAAAACGATTTTTTTTCTTAAACATTCAATTGAAGTTCATTGTACTGCACTTTTAATTTTATTTCAAATCAATCCAGGAATTTTAAGGTTTCATCTTATGCTAAGAAAAAAATAAGAATAACAATAATTTATTATTATTTCATTATTATTACCATTAAACAAAAAAAAATATATAAGTCTGAAATAGATGATGTTATTTTAATTGTTTTTCTTTAAGAATATAATAACTCTAACCTTAGATACAGAAGAGATACCCAAAAATGAAAAAAAAAAAAAAACAAAAAATATTATAAATTGACTAAAGATGATGATTTGGTTTTTTACTTTCGAAAATCTCTACCAAATCTTAACACCATTGATGTTAATGAGTTATTAGATTTATGTAATATGTTGAATCAATGTTGCGATCAGTGGCAGACACGGCATTAAACTTTGTGTATATATTTCTCACTTTTTTGATGTTAGATTTGGGTTCCAGATCTTAAGTTGTTTTTAAAGTGTTTGATGAAATTGTTTAGAAGTAATTTTTTTTTTATGGTTTCGTTCTAGGTTCTTCTTTATCGTTTTGTTTCAGAAATTGATGGGAGTTTTGTGTATTAACAAAAAAAAAATGAAATATATTATATATAAATATGAATTAATAAGCAATTTACGTTTATATAAATGACTATTGATGCTGTGGAATGGAATTGAGAGGTTATCTTTGTTTTCATCTCTATATATATATACCGGTATATGTATATAAGTATTTATATCTAATTTGGTGTTCGATCGTCGAGATGGAGATGAAGATACATCGATCTTAATATATTTCATGCACATACACAAAATAATTGGTTTGAAATTAGCGAATTTTATGAGTCCAATTAAATTTGATCGTAAAATTAAATCGATCCGAAATTAATGGAATTCGAAAAATAAATTTTATTATCATTTTTAATACTAAACGGAATGAAACTATCAAGTGTAAAAAATGTAATCATCGGAGTACATATATATATATATATATATATATATATATATATATATATATATATATATATATATATATATATATATATATATATATATATATATATATATATATATATATATATATATATATATATATATATATATATATATTTTTTAATATATATACATATATATATATATATATATATATATATATATATATATATATATATATATATATATATATATATATATATATATATATATATATTATATAGTCGGTAAATGAGGGCTTTTGATATTGTTATACACCATTGCTCGGTTCTAGATCTCAAAGTCAAGCCGATTCTGACTTATCCAATTTGAAGAATATGCCTTGAGGTTAACTTTAGAGTTATTTTTGTTAAATGTACCATATTGAACGTTCTGGGCAGAAAAAAGGTTGCTATCGACGCTGTTTACAACAGTATGATCAAATATGGCTCGTGATCGAAACCCACTGTGACAAAAATTATATAACGCGGCCATCAATGGTCTATAGGTGTAAGAACTGTCTTTTTCAGAGCAAACTATACAGTGAACGCATCATAAGTATAATAGAGAGGTGGTTGTATACATTGTAAACATCATCGAATAACGATCGGTAATGTGCTCATATATCATACTATAGTATATAGACCAAACTCTTTTCATTTGCGTAATAAATAGAGACACATCACACAATTAAGCCAGTTTTATACATACACGATGAACTTAAACTAAATTAAATTAATGTTTCAATTAAAATTTCAATGTTGCTGATCACCAATCTTTTAATAGTTGACTAAATTTTGTATATGCATTTGCGTTCACAATATCGGTCGGTACTTGGCCAAATAATTTCGGAGCAGTGTATGAGAAAAATTTCTTAAAATGTTCTTTATTCAGTTGCGGAGTTTTAATTCTGTTTTTATTCCGGAACATATACGGCTCAGAGATATGAAAATTAATTAGACGATGTCCGCTTACCACATAGTACATTCTTAGAGCCTTGAAAACATAAAGGTAGCGCAGGGATAAGATTTTTAAATGCACGAACAAAGGCAAAGATGGCATGGTTCTAGGTAAGTAATTCATAATTTTTAATCCTCTTTTTTGGATAGTCACCAATGGTTTGATATTTGACAAGTAAATACCACCCCAATGTAATGCCATACTGAAGATGTGAATCAAATAATCCATAATAGAGACAACTTAAAAATTTCAAACTACATATATTTCTCTAATAAAAAAACGTTCTTAATGTTTGCCTACGTTTCATTTTTAAGTTGGCTATATAATCTTTAAAATTTAGTTGGGAATCAAGGTCACACCTAAAAATATTTATTATGTGTGGAAATAATACATATCTGATTAACAATTATCTCTGACCAGAAAAACTGTACCAGGAAAAACATCGGTTATACTGACGATCCGCCATCTATTCTTAAAACAAAAATTGATTTATTGACTAAAGTGATTCCCAGATCAGTTATTGGTCCAGACACACAAAAAAATTGGTCACCCTCGTGGCAGATAAAGTAAAGTGCTTGCTTTATTATTTGAGGATCTCGGGTTCGATTCCCGGTCGGGATCAAAAAACTACGATTTGGATGTGTATTCGTATTATATATCAAATTTATAAAACTGCAGTGGGTTTGCTCATCACTTAATATTTCTAGTATGTATTGCTCCCAATGTTTTTCTTATGGAAGCGACTTAACACAGCCTATTATTTCTCAGGTGATTCCGTCATAGTTAATTGGCGGTGTAATATATATTTGGGAACCATTTTGGCCCTGCAGTATGTCCTTGGATTTTTTAGTCTGAACTATCTGCTTAAGAGTCGCTCATTAGTGGAAGCACTGACAGATAGATAACATTACAATGACTTCTTCTTTTCTAGATTAGGTAAATTGAAAGCTCCACAGGCTAATATACACTTCTAATCACTTTTTTTTAAATTTTTTTTTACTGAAACGGAATCGTTACACTAATAGAGTCAAGCTCGACTTTTCCATTCTCCTTGGAGTTATTGAATCCATTTTATTGAAATAATTTTGAAAAACTATTACCAGTTACAAAGCCTCACAGAAAGCAAAATTTTTCTAGATCGCTTATCTTCCAAAAATATGAGTTATATAATATATGCAGTCTTAAGTACTTCAAAGTGATCTTTCATTGCGATTTAATCACTTCAACATGTTATCGAAAAAGTTAACCATTCGTGATAAACCAAAATAAACTAAGATGTGTATGTATACGCCAGTTCGATTGGAAAGTGCCTGGAAACGAATCAAAATAGTGACAGAATATACAAATGACGATTTAACTTTAACATATTGCGATCATCGATGATGTGAAGGGCAATCTATGTATTTCTGTGGATGTCTAATGCAGGGTTGAAATTAACTTAGATGTGACTGCCTTGAATTAATTTACTGACAAATAACTTTATGCCACTAGTCTGGATAAAAGCTCACCATTTTGTTTTGAGTGATAAGTGTTCTTTCAAAATCAGAGCTTAGGTGCTATAATTTCCATCGCTAGAAGAGTGATTCAGTCGAAAAAGGTAAGACAAGAACATCAAAACAATGAATCTACGCTATTGATTGATTGGGATTTAGGAACTAGTGGTTGGAAAGTTTCCCTGAAAACAATAGGTAACGATAAAAAGGTATATTAGAAAAATTTTTCTTGAGGTTTAAAGGTAAACATCACAAAAATAAGCAATATTCAACCAATATAAGTTTTCTTAAGATATTTAATTTTAACTAAAAATTTACTACTAGTTATATGCAGCAGATTGGTTACGTGCTGGACAATGACATGTATTACTAATCCAGTATTACTAATTCAGATTAATTTTTGAGAGTTAATTTATATAACTCCTATAAAGCCTCCAAGCCCAGATATACGAACTTTTATTTGTCACAATACTATTCTAGGACACCAACAAAAACCACATTTTACTTTCGAATTATATAAGAACCCATTAAAGTACCAATTCATTATTGCAATTACAATAATCCGATTTAATATTTAATTTATATTAATGAAAACCACCATGAAGCCGCGATCGCCACAACGACGATCTCAGGTTATATGGTATCGGAATACGAGTAGAACAGAAATTCAAAGACCCATCACCTGCTCTCCCCAAAAAATCATCCATACAAAAATTAAAGAAACCTCCGAAACAATCAGCCATAGCAACTGCCTAAAGGTGCCATCCACACAATCAAACTAGTCCGGGTAGTCAATGCCATATATGCTATATGTATAGTATGTATTATATCACATTGTAAGTTTTTAGTATCTGCAATTGTAAAGAAACTGGAAGGCTCCATCAAGACCCTATCCACGAGGCTCCATCTGCACACAATCAATACACATCACCTGATAGTACCTTCATATACAGTACAATTATCCAAAATAGTTCCCCTTAAATGAACTATTCAACAGTCCCATCCATTCAAACTGAGCAGCACCATCATTCAACTGGATAAATCGCCAAAGCCTCCTTGATGACATTCAACACATCGTCAGACGGAAAACAATTTCCGTTCTATGGAATCAAAATTGTTTAAACATCATAATTCGAAACCAACACATCTACTAACAAGTCTATCTGTCAATGAAAGAGCAAGTGTTGGCCCATCAGCGGATCGACTAGCCATATATCGTCCAAATGACAATGGAATCTATTGGAATGTTATGTCATATACTTGCTCCCCGATGAAATCAATACAAAGAGCCTTTAATACAAGATATCCTATACTCATTTTTTGCCGCTGACACAAGTCAACGATATTGTATAGTTTGAGTTTGATGACTTCGCATGAACGTGTAGTTTTTATTCTCAATTGAATAAAACCAACCCGATCAATATCGGTCACATTGAAATTGGAACCACCCAGCTTCAACCAATAACTTCTGTCTGTCTGTCTGCTTCTATCTTTCTAATCTGTTTAAGGAAACCGCCCATGTAGCGCAGTGGTTAGAACATTGCGGCATGGAGCGGAGAGTACCGGGTTCGAATCCCGATAGGGGCAGGATGCAAAAAGGGATTTTCACCATCGATCGTCTGGAGTGGTACGATCGGTGTTGAGAATGAACTCATCTCAGACGCAGTTGAGTTTAGAATCCATGTGCCGTCTCATCTTCCATGTCAGTACTATAAGCTGGCATGGAGCTATGTAATGTGCAGAAGGTTTCTTCGTAAATCGGACATATAGTCGGAACGTACAGTAATATAGTGGGAAGTCACAAGGCGCCATTAGAGCCTGAGTGACAGGCAACAATACAACAACAACAAAAATCTATTAAAGGGCTCAAGGCTCTCCAACTCTTTCGTGGTTCGGTTACTTACGTCCTACTTTACGCCATTACATAACCAAATCGAGAACGTACGGCTAGAGGTGTGATTTACATCCATCTGCACTTTACTTAGTTCATTGTCAGCCTAGTAAGTATTGAATTGAGAGATTGTCGCGGTCTCTAGTTCGATTCTTGTTGTAACCTTAAACTGAGCATGCTCCGAATGATACCAATTATAATCTGCACGTATACGTATTTAATGTTTCAGTTGAGAACTGCTTGAAGAGCTGTCAAACAATCCAGAAAATTTTCATGGTCTCATCGATATAACCAGGCGTAGTCGTCTGTTACGAAAAGTCTATATAGTTGTTTACATCTTGGATGCTCACTAACCACAGGCGTCGACAATAAATACGATTGACTGTAACTTCTATAAAATCCCAGCATGTGGTATCACCATATGTTATACCTATTGGTTGTGCGACCCCAGCTCATCTCACACATACCACATATTCAAATTAAAATATTTAATTCTCACAATAGCTAACTAAATAGTAACACAACATAGATAATTTCGGAATAATTAATTTAAAATTAAAATAATTACAAATCGCGAAAACAAATTCTTTTTAACATAAATGTTTTCTCGTTCTTATCTTAGCATAATAATCATTATAATGGTAGCATGGTAAAAACCCATCGATGAATTTCTAAAATAACACAATTTTATAGTTTTTGTTTTTGCTTTATGTAACAGAACAAAAACTCTAAATCAATGTACGTTTAACCTTCTTATACATAACATACATAATGTCTTTTGTATATGTGTGTGTGTGTGTTCTTATTATTTATACATAAAAGGTACAACAACAAAAATCTTTTTACCTAATCACAGATAATGTAATCAGTATTATCACTTAATAATAGATCTCAAGAATAACAAAACTGAACACTTTTAACCCTTTTCTTTGTTCGATACGATAGTATGTTGTGTCCAAAAATGTCTAATACGTCGTATATGTACATATATGTGGGATGTCAAAAGGTGAGATAGATGAATTTTGTATCAATCATAATTTATACCATTGATTTAATTAATAATTCACAAAACATGTTTAGATATTGTGAAATGTGATATGTGATGATGACTTTCATATATTATCACTGTAACTATTTTATGTACCATGCTGATAAGTTTTGTTACCATCTTTAAATTGATGATGGGATGATAACAAAATAATTAAAAGTTGTCTTGAAAAATTTGGAATTTACAAAATGTGTCATGTTAGCATCTAAATAACTGTCGTCAGTTGTGAACTTACCTCTATTGAGAATAGCATCTAATCTTGACTAAATATGTTCACTGTAATGAAGAATGACACTTAAGGTACATACATATAGCTTAAAGTTCTGTTTGGGACGAGTTAACAAAAATGACATCCAGAATAAAAATGCAAACTTGGTATAACATAAGTCTGAAATATCCTGTGAATCAATAATTGAGATGGATCTATCATCATACTTGAGCCCTGTGGATTAGGGCATCCATGTTTCGGTAAATATTTCGAACGAAACATAAGACCAATAAAATACTACCATAGTATCATAACCTTTTCGTAGGAGGCGACTTAATCTGGTTGGACCACTGACGACCCGCATCCGTAAAAAACAACAAATGTTAAAAATGTCAACAAACAAAAGAAAGTCGGAAACCGCTTATATGATAATGATCCCCATTAAATCCTTAAATACCTGAATACGAGATTGAGCGGCGCCACGAGGAACGCACAGTCACTTCTAGTGTGCTTCACGACCGTTTCACATGTATGATAGAGTATCGCCTGGTACTCATAGTTCTCCAAGAAACCCGATGGCCGTAAAGTAAAGACCATGTGTCCCAACGCAGTACACTGCTACATAGTGGAGATGACCTCGGAAATCTTGGAGTTGGATTTCAAATTGAGCTACATAGGTAAAACAAGGATCTGTTTGAGTACCAAGAAGTCGATAATCGAATGGGTATAGGCTGCGCTTGCACAAGAGATTAGCCAACCTGTCAATTAGATGTGTACATGCGCCCACTGATGTAAGACGATGTTGAATTGGTGGTTGGTGACTTTAATGGTATAAATGTATAAATCAGACCGGCTTATGTAAGAATATAGGTCCGTACACCCAACAGGAAACTGCGACCAAAAATGGAGAAAGAATAATGTACTTTACGATCGCTCATGATCTTAAAGTGGCAAGTGCATTCTTTCCTCATAAAACCATCCATTCCGAAGTCAAATTGACCATGTGATTTCAAAAGAACGAGCTTGGGTTGTCCAAAACGTGAGATCTTATCGGACGCTACCAAAATTCGTAGGCAGCGACCTGGTCACTGCAAAATTAAGATGGAAACTTTCGTACAAGTCTGGGAAGATAGGGGAATATACAACGCAATTCTCACGTGAAGGTCTGATAAATGAAGAAACGCAACGAAAATATCAAAATCTTGTCAGCAATAGCATTTCTCGGTTATCGATGCAGCTCTGCATATTCTCGGTATAGTGGTTCTTAAAATTGGCCTCATCCGAACAGGATATTTTATACTATTGTAATAAATTTTATGGTGCGGAGATATCAGTCTAAAACTATAAAGTTTATGTAAGAGAGTTATAACAATTTTCTAAATCAACCCTAATAGGTGGGTCCTATAAAAAGTATGCGCGGTTTTTGTCACTAGGTGGTGTTGATACCTACATATATCGAGCAGCACTTGAATATATCTCAAATATACAACATGCAAAAACATTCCGAACTATTTGGGAGGTGTACGCTGTGAGTGAACGAATAACCCGGGAGTACTTTGCTCTATTCCTTTCCGGAAATTTGGATGTCTAAATATGCTCATCACTAACAAAGTCGCTGAAATTTTGCAATGGTTGGAGTACAATCGTCATGCATGCTGACGGGAAATACCGAAGGCCTTAAACATCAGTCACATGACAGTTTGAAAGCAATTAAAAGAAACACTCTACAAAAACCTCGATGTTTGTGTGCTTGTGGCACACAAACATCGAGGTATATATTAAATTAACGTAAAGAAATTAACGTAAAGAACGTTATATTAAACGTAAACGCTCATGGTCAAAGTCTGGTAACTTTCCGCATTCGACTTTAAAGCCAAAATCGGTTATATGGAGTGTTTGGAGGAATTGATAGAGAATTTTCCATTATGAGATGCTACAACGTGGCGAAACCACCAATTCGATATTGTACTGTGCCAAACTCGCTTCAATGGAACGATCCAGAAAAAGCGATCAGATTTGGCAAACAGAAAGAGAGTGGTGTTGCATCATGACAATGAGCGGTCACACGCATCTTTCATGACTGGGAACAAATTGACAAATTAGGTAAGTTAGTTATGATTCATGTACTGTATAGCCTGGACTATTCACCATTTGACAGCTACTTGTGTCGCTTTTTGCAAAAACTTGATGGTGGCCCTCTTGATTGGGAAAAATAGCCAGACTAAAGTACGACTGGAAACAACTTGGCTTAATTTTTCGCCGATAAACTACAGAAGTTCTACAGCGATGAAAATATGAAGCTACCGAAAATATAGCAAAAGGTCATAGATCCAATATGGACATCGGAGTTAAGTTACAGAAACTTAATTGTTTGATTTACAGTGTGGTATGGGCTCTTTCAGCTATATATTGGTTTGATCGACTGTTTCGTTTTCTCTGAAAAGTTGTGGCTGAATAAAAGTTTTGAGGCAGACATCAGCCGAAACAGTTACTTTTTGACTGTTTGCACGCAATTGCATTTCAGGAATCTCGTGTAGTTCGTTGTGAAATCGAGAAATTATGATTATTAATGTCGCTAGAGAGATGGGAAATGAAATGAAGGCATCACTTTATACGAAAACAAATCATCATTCAAAATGCAAAGTGGTTTTCCTAACGCCAAAAAGCTGGGCGTGGTGACGATACGACACTTTTGGCTACGATCTTTTCGATAATGTGCACGATAAGTTAACACAGCTGAACGACTTTATTCAATGTATAGCGTCACTATTTCGGCGCCTGGTTTTGGTGTGAAAAAATTCATGTAAAATTTGTACTGAATTGACGTTTTGCAAACATATCAAGTTGCTTCAATGTTTAGATACCAACATAAAAGATGGCGTATCCTGTTCATTCAGGAATTAAGATGAATTGTGGTATTAGTCCGTAAAAGACATACTTATTCGGGATTAATCACTTTCTATAACAATATGAGCCATTTAAGCACATATATCTCTTGATTGGGTGTCAAAGTAACTATGTCACGTAAGCATAATGTTGTGTGACGTTTTTAAAAATTGAATTAAAATAAATAAGGAACATGCGTATAAGCTATGGTTGAACCAGGAACTCCTCCTTTAAATGAAACTGATTTCAATATATATCCCAGTTGTAGCGGTCTCGAGTTCTATTCTCTGGTAATATATAAAGCTGTGCATCCCCAAAAATTCTTCAAACCTTCTAACAAACACCATAAAGGCTAAGTTTTTATCGTTCCTGAAAATACGAGGCCCACATCGTAAATATAAGACAACTGGAATTCAATATTAAAATGGTAAATTTAACTGATGGTAGAGTCGTTATCAATAGCAAAGGGGCAGCTATGTTTAGAATAAGAACGCATGAGCAACGAAAAATAACTAATAACCCATTTACCAGATTGTTACTCATCGTTTGTGACTTTTACTTTGGTCGGAGCTTTACTAGGAGCACAACGAAATGTGTTCTAGCATGAATCGCCAATCTATAGCATGTGTTTCGATCCCCATTTTTATAAGCGGCTTGCTGCTCATATCGATCTTTTGATGTACCTGCGTTATTACAGAATATTCGGTTGATCCGCAGTTAAACTACCTGGTTTCTTCCAAAATGATCGGGAAATGAAATGATTGGAATAAATTTTCCAACACAATATCATCAACACACCCTCTGGCATATGGATTCTTAACTCAACAGAGGATGCAGATGTGTTCATTCACACCACTGATCGCGCCACCCAAACGACCGATGGTGAAAAATCATTTTTTGCATATTGCCCCTATCGGGATTCGAACCCTTCTGCTGTACCTCCTGCTTTAGCCACATATTTCTAAAACAATATTAGTGATTCGCGTTGCTGATGGCAAGCGAAATTATAATCCGGTAACTAATTTTTTGAGAATATTGTTGGATATGTGAAATGATTCCCTCAATCTAAAATCCAGATTATGATCCTCATAAACGTCTATGTTTTAAATCCAATTTGTATTTGACAGTTTCATAACATAATAATGCTATATAAGAGTACACACTGCATATATGGTTTTTGTCATTCTGATAAGTATTAACAGGTGGGCCATCTATTAGTGCTTTTTCAAAATGTATGATAAATTTATCCGACAAAAGCGGGTCAATGACCTGCTTAAACATGTATCCAATTGACCAAATTGTGAAGGTTTAAATTATCTGATGGTCTCAATTTTCGAATTAGTTAATGGCTCACTGTACTCAATGAATCGTTATATGATTCGTGAAATTTTGAGTACTTGTGAACGATGTTCTTGGTGTACTTCATCAGGAGGGCTTTTATGCAAAATTCGATATCGGATTCCAAAGCGGATTTTGCCATTATGAAAATTCGATATCGAAAAATCCACCACCGTGCGTTTTGAATGCTCCACAGTCTAAGGAGCAAGATTTCATCTGACTAGTCAATTTATCAATTAAAACACAACAACAAAATGAAACTAAGCAACTTCAAGTGAATTACAAAACGGATTAAAACTTCATGCTTATATTTGACAAATTGGACCAAACCATTTCATAATAGGAAAATACGCCGCGGATCGGATTTTTCGATATCGGAAAAAATTCGATATAGTGTTATTTCATAATAGCCCCCCAGAAGTACGAACAATTTACGCTCAATAGAAAGCTCTTATGTCCATGTCGACAAAAACACTCACGTAATTTATGCGTTGTTGTGTTGTTAGCGACTTTATGCTAAATAACATATTTTTGACTTTTGATATGTCAAACGAACAATGTCGTTTGCACCTCTCAACTACAAATGATCGATATGATTTAAATCAGTTATTTTGAATAGTTGTATAGTCAGTATGATGGGAGCGGTACGGATGTATAATGTTTCAGTCTTATTGTTTAAGGGCTCGTTTGAAATTGAAACTACAGATTGATTGCAGATGTCGCTGCAATCTCGGATGCCGTGTATATAGGGTTAAATAGCGCTGCGTGACGATATACAATTAACCCGTTCATGTTTTAACTATATAGTTACTTGACTGTTGTACAAATAAGCTAATATTTTAGTCAAAAGTTGAAACCTTATTGTTCTATAATAATTTTAACAACGATTCGTCGAGTTAAACTACTTTAGTTAGCGCTATATATGTATATAATGTATCGTAAACTAAACGATACATGTTCAACATTGGAAACAATTATTTTATTTTACGATCCTATTTTGCAGCGAAACACGTGTTTAAATCTAATTAAACTGTAGGCTATATATAAATGCATAAAATTTTAACTATAAATCAAAGTTCTTAATGCATAGAACTATAAGGAATGAACAAAACAGATATGTTACGACAACTTCCTAACATAAATGATTGGCTGTGGTGAAACAATAAAAATAAAAAATATGTTAATTTCAAACCAGGTGAATTGAACTACCTTACAATTATTTACACATATTATAATTTTAATTAGAACTATAGGTAAGCTTATATATGCTCCAACGCATGTTTTTTATGCATTTAATATTTTTCCGTTTTATGGTTTTGGCTGTAATTTGTTAACACACAATAATCCCAACACATCATAAACGACGAAATGTGCATCCAATTAATAATTAAAATGAGTTCGCAATAATTTTTTTATTTTTTTAACGAAAACTGTTAATGGGTGGTATAAGAAAAGTGTTTAAATGATGTAATAAAATTCAAGACGAAACCGATCCGATAGTCTTTTCACACTTTTCGCATACATCAAACCATTTTAATTTTTGGTTTAATTTGGTAGTCCGCTTTCATTGGTATTGGGTGACTCGGTGCCCTCGCAGTATATAATATTATTGTTAATTGGCTAATTAAATTTTCTAAAGCTACGTACATACTCGTCTACAGCAAAAAATAACATGCGGCTATAAATGAAATAGGCGGGAAATGGAACATAACTTTATATATGTATATACGAGTATGAAGTAAGTAGCACGTCATACATGCATGTGAGAAAAATTGAAATGTAAATTAACAAGCAGATCCAATTGCACAAACAAGATTAATTATATTTCACAAAGGTAAGCACAAAATACCATTTCTTATATATGCGAAGGCATAAAATTATTTATTTATTATTGAACGTTAAAAATCGTGTAGTTTGTTGTGTTGCTTAAAAATTTTCTCCTTCGTATTTTTAACGACGAAGATATACTTCAACATCTTAACAGACATCTGTACGATTTTGTTAATTTTCTTTAATTTTTCCTTTATTATTTTTCGCACTGATTATGTTTATGTATTATGTGTATGTGGATTAATTGTATGATGTTAATGTTAAAACCAAAACCATATTATGTATATGCAATTATTCACAGTTCGAAGTCGAATACCGATAGAGGCTGGATGCAAAAGCGTGATATCTTTTGAACTTCAAAACTCATGGGCCAATTGAAGGTTGGCATGGAGTTATGTTTGTGGCGTAAGGTGGATTGTTGAAAACGTGTTGATTTAATTTTCAAAGCTCGATATAGGTTTTAATGTGGAATAAATATTTCGTAAAATTGTAAAAGCTCAAATCAGGTCGGATATGGTATTAATCTTATCTGATTAACCTCTTTATTCAATGATCTAAAATTTATCGATAAGTTCCAAGAATGACTTTGAACTTGGATTCAGGATTTGTGAATTTTGGAGAACTCTGGGCTTACACAATAAAATCCCCACTCGCCAGATTGCAGAAAATCCAAACTCTCATTTAACAGTTTTGTTGTAAACTTAAGCTAATTAAATACAACAAAAATGGTTTCGTTAATCTTATATTGGAATTATAAATGCTTAATTGCTTACATCCGAAGATTATAACATCAACAGAAAGAAAGAATTTGAGTGGAAAGCTTTATGTTTTAAGTAATATGATTCAGTATATAATTTACATCTCTTCAAATACATCTCTACGTAAAAGCTCAACTGATTGGCCAAAACCTTGGAAAAAACACAATGAGAAATTCCCATTGCGTGTAGTCCTATAAAGCAGTTTTACATATTATCCTAATTCTGATTGGATTTAAAAAAATTTCATTGCAAAAGCTTTACCTATGTAACATCGATTAAGGCAAGCTTTTTGTGTTATGTACTTTAATTTCATCTGTTTAAAGAAGTACAAAGGTTCAAATTATACATATATAAAATGAAAGTTCATGTGATAGACCAAAAGCTTAGAACAAATGACAAGAAAGACATTATCTCTAACATTATGTAGTCCTGTATCATATTTTTACATAATTTTTTAATTATGGTAAGGTTGCAAAATTTTGGATTTTAAAAGCTTCACATGTTTTAAAAAGAAATTTAATCTTAATTGATTGTCTATAATCTAAGGACGTATACTTATATGAATTTCCAACTTGTAAGTGCAAGTTATATTATTAAATATAAAAACTCATGTGATTGATCAAAAGCTTACTTGGAATGAGTACAGTGAGAAAGAATATCTTTCGCTCTCTAACATCGAGTAGCCCTATATTACAGTTAGTTATATTCTGCCAATTCTGGTTGGGTCTGAAAATTCTCCATTTTAAATGTTTCATCGATTAAATTCGACTGTGGAAAACTTTGTGTACTTAAAGCTTATTTAATTCAGAATATAATTTACATCTGTTTAAGAACGTACACATATTTAAAGTCCTAATTACTAAAAGAAAGGTATATTATTGAATGTTAAAGCTCATGTAATTAATAAAAAGCTTGAAAAAGTACAGTGAAAAGTTATCATGGTGTGAAGTACTATATCACAGTTTTATATATTCTGCTAATTCTGGTTGAACACATATTTTAAGTCTCAATTAGATATAAAAGCTATATTACATAAAATGAAAGCTCATGTGAAGGTAAAATGAATCAAAAACTTAGAACGTATGCAGATAGATATTCTCTTTAATGTTATTTAATTATGTAATGGGTTGAAAGCTTCTGAATTGTAAAAGCTTCACACATTTTTAAATCAGTTTAGGAAAGCTTTATGTTTTAAGATTTTATTCAGTATAAAATTTACGTATTTTAAGGTCATAAACCCAATTAAAGTACAAATAAGTTCATGAAAGCTATATTATTGATCGATTAAACATCGTGTTGTACTATATCGCAGTTTTATACATTCTGATAACTCTGGTTTGGTTAAAAAAGTTTTCGATTTTAAAAACATCACACATTTTACGTCGACTGTGGCAGGAAAGCTTTTTTTGATATGTACTTTAATTAAATATATAATTTACATCGCCTTAGAGATGAACATATATTTTAAGTCCAAATATGAAATTTACGCTATATTATACAGAATTTAAGCTTTTGTGTTGGATCAAAGGCTGAGAACGAGTGTATAAAATACCCTTTTTATTATTATGTTGTTTTGTTTCACAGTTTTGCATATTCAGATAGTTCTGGTTGGGATGAAAACTTTGGATTTAAAAAGGTTCGCATTGATTGTGCTTCATGTTTTATATGATTTATTTCAGTATATTATTTACATCTCTAAAAGAAAGTATACACATTTAAAGCCCAAATGAGTACATAATAGCTATATTATTAAACGTAAAAGCTCATGTAATTGATCATTGTGCTTGGAATGAGTACTATAACAAATTTTCTCTCTTACATCTTGTAATAATATTTCGCCGTTTTATATATTCTGTTAGTTCTGGTTGGGTTAAAAAATTCTTCATATTAAAAGCTTCACCTTTTCAACGTTGGCTGTGGAAAGTTATTAGTGTGATCTACTTCAATCCACTGTTATATAATTTACATCTGTTTACGGGTGTCCACACATTTAAAGTCCAAATTTTATAAAATGAAAGCTTTTTTGATTAATCAAAAGCTAAGAATGAATGCAGAGAGTGATTATCTCTAATATTATGTACCTAGTCATGTATAACAGATAAACATATTCTCTTAATTCTCTTGGAGTTGGATAGTTGTGGATTGTAAAAGCTTTACATACTTAAAAGTTGATTGTGAAAAGCCTTGTGTTTGAAGTTATTTCGTTTACAACCCAACTTTCATGTCAGTACTGAAGGTTGGTATGGAGTTATGTAATGTGTAGTCTCCTCAAATCGGACCTATGAAGATTATCGGTTTGGCTTTTGGGTTAAGGTGGAACGTTGAAAACGTGTTGATTAAATATTCAAAGCTCGATATAGGTTTTAGTGGAATAATTCGTACAAGTGTAAGAGCTCAAACCATGTCGGATATGGTGTTAATCTTATCAAATTATCCTCTTATTTCAATGATCTAAAATTTATCGATGACTTCTTGCCTTTTAATTAGGATTCAGTAAATAATTGAATTTAATTCAGTAAATAATTTACATCTTTTTAAGGACACATTTAAAGTCTTAAATAGTACATGGAAGCTATATTATTAAACGTAAAAGCTCAAGGGATTGACCAAAACCTTGGAAAAGTACAGTAAGAAATTCCCATTGCGTGTTGGTTGGGCTTAAAATTTCTTCATTTTAAAAGCTTTACTTATGTAACATCGATTATGGGAAGCTTTTTTGTTATGTACTTAAATAACATCTGTTTAAGGACGTACATATATTTTAGGTTCAAATTATTCATATATAAGCTATATTATATAAAATGAAAGTTCATGTAATAGAACAAAAGCTTGGAACAACTGACGAGAAAAACATTCTCTCTAACATTATGTAGTCCTGTATCATATTTTTACATACTATTTTAATTCTGGTAGGGTTGAAAAGTTTTGGATTGTAAAAGCTTCACATGTTTTATTTAAAAGTGGAAAGCTTTATATTTTAAGAAATTTAGTTAAGTTTATTATCTAAGGACGTATACACATTTGAATTTCTAACAAGTAAGTAAATCTATATTATTAAACGTAAAAACTCATGTGATTGATCAAAAGCTTGAATTGAGTACAGTGAAAAAGAATTTCTCTTACACTTTAACATCGAGTAGCCATATAGTGCAATTTGATATATTCTGCCAATTCTGGTTGGGTCTAAAAATTTTCCATTTGAAATGTTTCATCGATTAAATTCGATTGTGGAAAGCTTTGTTTGCTTAAAGCTTATTTTAATTCAGCATATAATTTACATCTGTTTAAAGACGTACACATATTTTAAGTCCTTATTACTAAAAGAAAGGTTAATTATTGAATGTAAAAGCTCAAGTGATTAATCAAAAGCTTGAAAAAGTAAAGTGAAAAATTAACATAGCGTACCAAATTAGATGTAAAAGCCACATTACTAAAAATGAAAGCTCATGTGATGATAAAATGAATCAAAAACGTAGAACGAGTGCAGATAGATACTCTCTCTAATGTTATAAAGTTATGTAATAGGTTGGAATAGTCTGAATAGTAAAAGCTTCGCACATTTTTAAATCAGTTGTGAATAGCTTTATGTTTTATGATTTTATTCAGTTTATAATCTACGTCTTTTAAGAACATCAACACAATTAAAGTATAAATAAGTTCATGAAAGCTATGTTATTGAACATAAAAGCTCATGATTTTTTATCTAACATGCGTGTAGTACTATATCGCAGTTTTATATATTCTGCTAATCCTGGTTTGGTTAAAAACGTCGACTGTGAAAGGAAAGCTTTTTTGATATGTACTTTAATTCAATAAATAGTTTACATATTTTAAGTCCAAATAAGAAATAAACTCTATAATATATATATTGAAAGCTTTTGTGTTGGATCAAAGTCTGAGAACGAGTGCAAAGAGATATCCTATTTAATATTGTGTAGTTCTGCATATTCTGTTTACAGTTTTGCATATTCTGTTTATTCCGGTCGGGTTGAAAGTTTTGGATTTTAAAAGCTTCGCTTTTTAAATCCAAAACTTTCAACCCGAATGATTGTGCAAAGCTTTAGGTTTTAAATAATTTAAGTCAGTATATTATTTACATATCTTAAAGAAAGTATACACATTTAAAGTCTTAATTAGTACATGTCAGCTATACTATTAAATGTAAAAGCTCATGTGATTGTTCAAAAGCTTGGAACAAGGACCGTAACAAATTTTCTCTCTTACATCTTGTAGTATTATATCGCCGTTTTATATATTCTGTTAATTCTGGTTGGATTAAAAAATTATTCATTTTAAAAGCTTGATCTTTTTAATGTTAGCTGTGGAAGGTTTTCAGTGTTATAAGCTTTAATCCAGTGTTACATTATTTACATCTGTCTAAGGGTGCCCACATATTTAAAGTCCAAATTTTTTAAAATAAAAGCTTTTGTGATGGATCAAGAACTAAGAACGAACGCAGAGAGATATTCTCTCTGACATTATGTAAACATAATCTCTTAATTCAATTGGAGCTGGAAAGTTGTGGATTGTAAAAGTTTCACATACTTTAAAGTTGATTGTGAAAAGCCTAATGTTTTAAGATATTTCGTTTTCATCTCTTTAACTTCGTATGATAAGTTTAAGTTCAAATAAGTATGTTCAAATAGGTATGTTCAAATAAAGCCATGTTGTTTTACGGGAAAGCTCTTGTGATGGATCGAAAGCTTTAAACGTATGCAGGAAAGAAATATCTTTAGCATTGGATAGTACTACATTTCAGTTTTTTATTTCGCAATATCTTTTTAACTTGGAACTTTAATGATTTTAAAAGCTTCACATTAACTGGGAAAAACTTTATGTTTTAAGTAATTTAATTCAGTATAAAGGTTAAAACATATAAAAATGTTAAGTTCATATACGACACTTAGTAAAAGCTTTTACGGGATTGAATAAAAGCTCTAATCATTATAAATGTTACATTACATTAGATTGTTGTTATTTTTTTAATATATTATTTGCAGCTTTTTAGCGTAAAGTAGCGTAAAGTAAAAATCAAAATTACTAATCAATGTATAGTCCTTTCTAACATAGAAGGCCCAAATACAATCACAAGAGGCTCATCTAAACAGACAGATTGGGACGATCCATGCATGATCATAAATAGGATCAACGATGTTACTACCAAATTTTAAAAGGACCACGAACCAAGATATAAAAAAAATAATCCATATATTCATAGATAAGAACCATACCAAAGAAGACAGCTTCTTCTGTTTGTTACTTCATAAATAAACCGTGGGTGAGTAACGAATATACCTATTTATCAACGCAGTAATCGTTTTGGTCCAAATAGAAGACGATTCGAATCGAAACATAGGAAATGCTTCTTTTTTATGATTGAGTTCATCTTTGGAATTCGGCTTTAGTTATCAACCGATTTTATAACCTATAACTGCCAGAACCCATTATAATATTTATCTGGTTCTTCTTCATAATTACACCTCTTAAAATTCCAAAGAATACAGATTTAGATCATCTCAAGTCAGACAATGATAATACATATTATTAAATAATAAAACAAACAAAAGCAATTTGACCATAAATATTTATTGCATTTCCGTTTTCGAGCAGCATTCATTGTTAAACAAATATCTTTGAATGGAGTAGCAAATGAATCAGCATAAAAATTTCTTCAAGATAGTCACTCATACATATACAGACTTTCATTATCAAAACACTCTTCAAATATTATTGTTATAATTTAATTGTTTAAAATAATTTAAATTTTAAATTATTTATGTATGTATATAAGGAAGCATATAGGTTGGCTCAAAAATACAAAATATTATGGAATAATTTAATAAATTAAATATAAAACGTGTAACTATAAAAAAATAAATTTAGCTAATAAATTCAAAATATTATGAAGTGAATTAAATTAATTTTTTTTATCTATGTATGTGTTATAATTATTACAGATTATTTTTAACCCATTTTTATTGTTTTTTTTTATGTTTTTTAATTTGCTAAAAATAAATTTGTTTTAATTAATTGAAAGACATAAGAGCATTCTTTTATTCGTTTGTTTTATCTTAATTAATAATTATTATTTTTAATTAATATTTTATTAGTTTTTTATTTTTATTGAAGATAGTCACACTTCTGTCAAATGCAAAAATATTTTAATTAGAATAAAACGTCGTGTTGGTCTTTGTCATATAAACACTGTTTCGTGGTGGACAAAATGGAATTAAGATTTAGATCTGGGATTATTGGAGCAGGACTTATAATAAATGGCAATAGGAACCATAGTCGCAATTCTATTAAATTGTCTTATACAGTTTTCTTTATTGCGATATAAGGTAACGTTACCTGGTTATATACCATAACACATATGGAACATAAGCTTACCTGGCAATCACCTCGAGTACTATATTCCTACATTGCAGAAGTGTATTTCGAACGTGGGGTATTCGACGAATAAAAGCTGTCGAAGTAGTTAAATGCCAACATGGCTTAGACTCCACTGCTTGTGATGTAGTTCATTATGGATTAAACTATTCTATATCAGGGGTCCATTAGTTATTACAGTAGCTAGTTCATTAGTATTTTTCTTTGTAGTAATAGTAAGGCTGTACTTAATACTTTAAAATATTCCTTAACTATTTCAAAACTTGTTTTGGACTGCAACCATTTCATTAATCTTCTTTGTTCCAATAATGAGTGCATATCAACGATTTGGGAATTTAAAAGCTCCTGGACCTGACAATATTCCAAATATTGCTTTAAAGGCCGCCATCCGACCTAGATTTGATGATTTTAGAGAATTTTACAACACGTGTTTGAGAGAAAAGGGTAGGAACGATGGAAGAGGCAGCGCCTAGTGTTGTTGCCAAAGACAAATAAACCTCCAGAAGATCCAGCCGTGTATCGACCATTGTGCATGTTAGATACGGCTGGCAAAGTATAAGAGCGCATAATATATATAACCGATTGGAGAAAGCTGTTGAAAGAGCCGGAAACCTCGCCGAGCGACAATATGGATTCAGAAAGGCTCGATCGACAATCGACGCCATACAACATGTCATTAAAATCGCAAAGGAAGCAACAGATGGTAGAAGATGGAGGGGAGACTCCAAAAAATACTGTGCAGTGGTCACACTGGATATCAAGAATGCGTTCAACTCGACTAAATGGGACTATATTCTCAATGCTCTGCATGAACTGCAAGTACCGGTGTATATAAGGAGGATCATTTCAGATTATTTACGTAATAGAATATTATTGTATAATACAGACGATGGTATCATGGAATACAAAGTCACGAGTGGAGTTCCTCGAGGATCAGTATTGGTGCCTTTGCTTTGGAACATTATGTACGATGGCGTCTTGAGGCTCAGCGTACCTGATGGTGTTGAAATCGTGGGCTTTGCGGATGATGTTGCCGTTGTTGTGGTAGCGAAAACCATAGAGGAAATAATGGAGGTATGTAGGCTGACTATGATAATTATTAAAAAGTGGCTGTTGTCATTTGGACTCCAGCTGGCTGACCATAAAACCGAAGTAGTTTTAATTACTAGTTGCAAAGTGATAGAAACTGTAAATATCGATGTTGGTGGAATTTTAATTCCCTCGCAGCTTTCATTACGATATCTTCGCATAAAGTTTAAGGAGCACCTAAAGATAGTGAGTAGAAAAGCTGGCAACGTAACTTTAGCCCTCTTCCGCTGAGTCGAAGGATTCTACTGGCAAATGTGGTAACATCCATCATCCTATATGGATCATCTATATATGAAGCGATGCGATAGATGTTCAATCGTAAAGATGCAAGTTGCAATCGGTTCACCGCCTAGGTGCTTTAAGAGTGATATGTGGCTTTCGCACAATATCCGATGATGCGACACTGGTTATTGCAGGGATGATCCACATCGAACTACTTGCAAAACAACTGGAAATTAGAGCATCAGAACGCATTGCAACAGTGGCAGAATGGCAAAGGCGCTGGGATAGCTCAGTAAAAGGCCTTATCGTTAGATACCCTCCATCGAAAAGTGGATAAATAGACGACATGGTGAAGTAAATTATTACCTGACCAATTGCTAAGTGGGCATGGCCGGTTTGGTGCATACCTTTACAGATTTAAACATGCTGACACTCCAGAATGTCTTGCTTGCAAGGGATCACAACAAGAATTGGAACATATTTCCTTTCAATGATCGCGGTCCAACACAACTCGGAGAGAGCTTTCGGATGTCCTAGAGCAACGACCAACGCCCGACAACACAGTTGAACTGATGATTGCGTCTGTAGAAAAGTGGAATGCTGTGAGTCACACGGCAGCAATAGTACTGAAGGAGTGGAGGCGCTTAGAGCGTGCTAGACAAGAACAACATAATATGAATAGATAGCTACATAATATGAACGATAGTCCCGCATGGAGGATGAATGAGGGTGTGTGATTTTAGATGGTAAAAATCCATCACTGTTGCTGTGATGTTTCCCCATCGCAGCTTCGTCTTCTTAAAGATTTCCTCACTTTACACAATAAAAATAAAAAAATCTTTGTTTCAATAATAGAGTAAGTGACATTTTAACATTTAAGTTGGTAATGACAGACTTAGTCCACACAATGGTGTCAACATCTACCTACCGTAAGTCTAAACTATTGGTTGAAAACATATCAAATTATGGTAACCTTTCTCACTGATCACGGTCGCCTCAAATATCATATCTACATCGTATTGTGAAAACTAAACGTGAAAACTGATTTAAGGAAGATAATAACTCCATCCACTTCGTTTCCAGATGTATACGGCTTTTGACAGAGTTTGTTCTTCAGTGGTTAACTTTAGGTCGATTAGCTTTAGTTTGCTAGTGTCCCTCTTGCCGTCTAATAAGCATCATGCACCTGTTAGTATTTTATTAGATCAGATCTAGATGTTTTCTTTGATATAATAAACTAATCTAGAAATATTACTTCGGGTACAAACTTAGTGAAGCTGCTGCATCATTGTAGCAATATTGAAGAGCTTTTGGAAAATACTTTAGTGTAGGCTACAAAATATTACTGTTAATCACCAAGGCACTGGTGCTATACCATTATAATCTTAAACTTCTTTTGGGTAGTGGTTAGTAGACAAATTAAAGCAGTCAATAGTCAGGCTTAACTGTCTTTAGAATTTAGTTTGTAGAACGAGTAATATGGCTACAGCTTCGACTCCACTGATTGTTAGAGTTTCTTTCTTTTGTGTTGAATTCTAGGTCAGTTAAAGTAAGTCAACTAGTGTCTCTCCCATCTTCGAATGAGCATCTTGCGGAGGTTTGGGGCATTAAGTGCTGAAACTTTCTTTTTAAACCATAACAGAATTTTAGTATAAGTAATTCAAAACTATGATTCGAAATCTTAGGGATTCACAATGTTTGATCATATTTGTAAAATTTTGTATCTGAGACAGAGGTTGGAGAATACCGTTTATACTCGTTTCGTGCAAATTGACTTGAAGGCCGTCATACTTTTTTACATTTCTATAATTTTATATTTATTAATGCTCCTATAGATCTTCAAATAAATAAGACGGTTTCACTTATTCGTTTTTATATTATTTAACTTTAGAATAGGAAATTTTTTTTCCGGGCTGAAGGTTTAGAAATGTTTGCATTTGTAGAACATCTGTTTTATACAAAACACTGTTCAAAGTTTCAAACTTTTAGTCAAAATGTTACAAAATGTTGGTATTTTTACCTTTCAGGCTTCATTTCATTTTTTGTACAGTTTATCGACAGTGTATACGTTTTCATTTATATCCAAACCTAACGACAACACTTTTGAGAATACCGTACAGCATTAAAGTTCATCTATGGAATAAATGATTATTCATCTGCAAAGCTTATCGGATTTATATCGTCATGTCGATCAATTTACTGTGTGCCGTTGATGATACTCTTGCATGCTTCCTTTCCTTTTACTGATAAGCACTTATTACTTTTCATATCATATGAGAACTTCAGAATAAATTGTAATAATCATGTTATCAGGGTGAGCTCTGTAGAGCGAGAGAACCAGAAGCTCTAATCTAAGGAAGTGGACTGGCCGCATTACATATAGGAGAGGTCAACGATGAAGATGAGTACACTCCATCAATGGTATTGGTACCTTTTTCTACCTTAACCTAATTTACTATCCTATCTTCATTTTCCAGTTCAAATACATAAACGCAGTGAGTCATAAATTTAATTTTGGAAATGTCAAAACGTTCAAACTCTTATCGGTTTGTGTACTGATATGGGATAAAAACTGCAAGCACGTTCCTATAAATCAAAGCACTACATCTGATTTTGAAAAGATTTAATAGTTTTAGTGAAAAATATTAGACAGTAAATTAAAATTATTCGTGTGAAACTCTTTAAAAGTAAACAAAAATGACGAAACGTCGAACCAAACAAAAATCTAAAAAAAGTCAAACCCGACCGTTTAAAACACCAAAACCAACTAGTTCACCATTAGTAGTCATATATTCAGCTGCCAGCTCAAAATCTGCAACCAGCCCAAATGTACCAACGAAATCGTCGCGAAATCCGTTTCTAAACTATCTACGTCACTATCGTAAAACACACGGTGGCATGAAAATGAAACAAATCGCTATCGATGCTGGGATATGTTGGAACAATATGTCGGATCAAGAGAAATTGCCCTATATTATGGAGGCGTACAAGGTTCGAAAACGACGTGTTTGGCCAACGAACGTTAATATTAAAAAACACAAACGAAAAATTCCTAAGGTAAAGTTAAAACCTAAACTTCACGGTGGTACTGCAATATATCGACGACGTGGTTATTATGATTTGACGTTGTTGCGACAAATAAATAAAAATATATCACTTTGTCATCGTAAATAAACGTCTAGTTTTATTGATTTGTACGATTAATCAATCGATCTCCGCTATAACTTCGGCCATTGTTGGCCAAGATTCAAGAATATGACTCCATCGGTATGAACCACGATCCAGTGAAGTCATCGTCTCTAATAGCATCGTTTCACCTAATGAAATCATTCGCTTTTTATCAGTACGCTTTCTCCTTGATTTTGGAAACTGAACACTGAATGTTCCAGTGGATCAAGTATCTCTTTCACGCCATTGCAGTATAATCCAATCATTGATCTGAGGTATTTCACTTTTACGAACATGATATTAAAAAGTATTGGGATGCATCTCCTTGTCAAGCATCAAAACTAATTGCGTAATAGTACATTCATAGGCTTGCTTGAAATCCAGTTATACCTGGTGTACATCGCGAGGTATTTCATAATAGCTACTAGGAAAATATCATCCGTAGTGAAAAAGCTTGATCAGTGACACCGATTTCCAGAGGAGTAATTCTTTACAAATATTGGGCAAAACGTGACCGCTTTCCTTCTACGGCCAAAATTCATTTCGTCATACCAATCAAATTAGGTCAAAAAGACAGTTCGATAAGTTTAGCCCTCCGCATATCTACCGTTCCACCGACTACCATGCGTTCTGTGACATTTTTGTAGAATACGGTTGGATGTCTCCGGGACCATACAACCACCACGACATAACCGGCCCAAGCGTGCTCTTCCTCGTGTGGTTCTTGACTTGGAGAGGAGAGCATTAGCTTGACACAGATAATAAAGTCGTGACCTGACAGTAGTCTATAGATGTTTCACGTATCCATCTATGCGCAAAAGGGCATGTGCCAATCAACTGATGCGTGTAGTGTTTACTCCAAACTGAGTCGATATCAGAGGTGTTAAGCAGATACTGTCCTTGAACCAAAGTCGCCGTTTAACTATATCCATTTCAATGACCAAGAAGTAAGCAGTCATTACTTTACTCTGACGAGAAAGCTGGAGGTTCTCTAAGCAGGGCAATCTCAGGCAAAGGGCGATTTATCATAAAGCTGGGATTCCCAAGCCACCATGGCTGGTTGGCGCATAGAAGAATGCATTTGGCACATCTTCAGGAAGATTGAGCCAACTCTTTACCGCACCTCGAATAATAGTGTCGGTTTTGTTTAGACTTTCAATCAAACTCGTAACATTGCCTATGGTAAGTCGATGATACAATTGGGAAATCAGTACAGTTCTGAGAACGTGGGCTCTTTGCTGAGGTTTGAGTGCGACCTTTCTTAGATTTGCGAAATTGGGCTCTAAGTTGCGATGAGGAAAAATTCACTCTTTCCATCAACTGTAAAATTTATCCCAAGATAGCATCATTCTTCAGATCGATTGAGGATCGGGATTCTATGATCCCCTATATTGAATGCATGTTGCGCGACAAATGCTTGGTTATTTTTACCACTAGCTTCGATACTTATGGTAAAGCACTTTGATCGGTTTATTACCAAGCCATAAAAGGTTATAAACTCGTGTCGAATCCAAAAGCACAATGTCAGCAGTGTTGTATTATGCACACATTCGTTTGTTGGATGGAAGGCTTTTTGTCGAGGATCAAAGTCAAACCTGCTGCTGATCCTGTTGGAGATCCCCAAAAATCCATGGGTTTCACGGGCATGATCTCGTACCACATCACTATATGATGTAAGCAACCATTCCGAGGTAATACCATTTGGAGTGACGTTGAGATTGATGGCTCTCCAGAATGGCTCCATTTGATTCCTATTAGGAATTGGAGCACAATCGGATTCTTCAATAATGGCTTTTATGCAACGACCCTGATATCGTCGAAAGGTCCGTGCGTATTCCATTCTCCGCCTTTACCTACTATTCAAACAGGCAACATCTGATGGTGTTGGCCGCAACCGCTGTTCCCGGCAGGAGAGAATGTCCATTGGGGATGCAGCAAAGCGTCAATTATTTGCTGGTTGCATGGACATTATTTGCAAAAGGGAGAAGTGTTTTAGAGCAACGGTCGGCTTCTGGAATTATCAAGGTTTCGATACACTCCAGGAATGCGTCAGCTGTTATTTCTGAGGTTCTAGTTAGCTTGTTAACCGTACTCCCAAAAGCATTCAAAGCTCTATTGACCATATCTTTACTGTCAGTTGTCTGCCTGACCTTTTTAATCGCCTCAACGGACCTGTTTGGAAACAGAAACATGAAAAATATATTCATGTGACGCGTACCATCTCTCGTCAACTTGACCTCCTTAAGTTAGCCGTGCTGTAAGCCACAATAACATTTCCTCAGCATTCCAATGCATTTTAACATCATGCTTTTCAAGTTCTCTGATTCTGTCGACTTCAGCGGGAAGAGCTTTTCTCTTATTCACACCCACACCCATTTTGGTGGTAAATGCACGCCTGCAAATTTCTATGCGTATAAGGTGTGACTGGGGGAATGGATAGTGATCACCTTTTAGTTTGGTTATCACGAAGAGTGGTTCGTGATCTGAGTATCCGAGGTGAGTTCTATTGTGTTGTACCAAATAAAATTAGAACCAAAGGGCCCGTAGCCCCTAAGTTCTTAAAAGCCGTCATCATTAGCCGATAAATTTCATTGAGTGTTCATCCCTTAATATATGGTTTCCTGCGGGTACTACGAGGAGGTAGAAGAAAGGCATGTCTATGATCCCCGATGAGAGTAATAGTTACTCCCGCCGTTTGTCAGCGCTTGCTTGAATTTCTTAACGTTTACGACGAAATTCGAGCACATTCTCGAGGTTTTCGATACTGACCAAACACTGTTCACTTTATCAGACTGACATTTGCGTTACACTTCTTCATTTATGACACCTTTATAGGATAATGACGTTGATTATTTCCCTGTCCTCACTTTCTTGTAAGGAATTTTTCACCGTAGCACTATTTACAGATAACCTGCACCTGCTTTTTTGGAATCAACACATGCCAATTTGTCTTAGCTATGTTTTACGTGAATCTGTCTTTGTTTCCAAATGAGTGTTTTAATAAGAAAGGAATGTATTTTACACCCTTCATTTACAACATAAGCTGGTTTTGGTTCTTTCAGCCTTATACCAATATCATATTCCATAACAGCTTAGACTTTTGAACCTCCACTTTTAGGTAACCGAGTCTCACCCAAAACTCTTTCATGCTTGTGATAAGGCTGTCAAACTAGCCATTTTTTCTGTCACTACACAGTCCACTTTCGATATTTGTTCGGGTACTTAAGCGTATGTTCCTACTTTCTACTAACTTAAATAACTATAGTACGTCACATACACCATCATCAACCAAAGCTAGCATATAATCAAATCTCTGCTTAACCTGTTGCTATATTATTGACTATCCGCCATCAACCAAGACCAAAGTATGTTGTATTATTAATCTTCGAATATTATATTTTAAAAAATCATCCAACTCAAATAAAAAAAATCACCTGTCGCACATCATTCTCAAATAAAAAAAACCAAACAATAAACAATTCATTCATAATCATTTGTCGGTCATTCAATTTGAAACTGAAAAAAAAACGTCAACCGATTTCTTTCAACAATTCGTTCACTGCCAAGGATCGTTCATACTCTCGTCTATAACCAAAAATATAAATTCTCATCGACCAATAAAGTATCAAGTGATTAAATGAACCGTTTTGATTAATGTACCAGAAATGAAAATCCGAAAAATCAAAACAACAACAACGCACACACAAAAAACACAACACGAAAAACCGAAACAACAAACATGAAGCATACACATATACATAATACATATACATAACAACAAAAAAAATGATTGATTAACTCTTTTCTTTTAAAATAATTGCTCAAGACATTATTAAACACTTTGACTTTTAAAGAACATCAATTTTTTATTGTTGTTGTTGTTGTTGCTGGTGTATCTTAGATAATTGGTTTGAAGTTTATTTTATGTAATGTTATTGTTTGTTTTGTTTTTATTTCCTTAAGACAAAAAAAAATTTAATAAGATATTTTGTTTTGGGATTGTTCATCATTCTAGACTATACAACAAAACAACAAAGTTTTCGGAACAAAAGCATTATCAAAAGCTCATTAAGTTCCATTGCACGTTTATATAGACTGACACAACCAAAATGTTTCTTTATACGCTTGATTGCGATCATGTTCGTAGTATTCGAGGCGCCAATATTTATTTCGTTGACTATATACATCCTCTAGACTGCATTTCAAAAAGTACACATTTGACAGTCAGGACAGCATTTTTTTTTATATAATCAACAACACGTAATTTTTATGTTACACGAAACTTGCAACTCAGCCAAAGCAATGTATAAGAAAAAATTAATTTCAGTCCAAAGGCGTTCAAAAACAAAGCCCAACAACAACTGTCGATATTATGGTACATCTACGAACAAAATATTCAAAAATGTTAGAACATAAAAATACATAATTCTTGGTTTATGTTATTTGTCGAAATCAATGTGATAACCCTTTAAGCGCTATATGGTAACAGATTCCACGCGGTGCTGGTATAGGTACATACCTATTACGTGTACACTATTTATAGAGAAATGATTAATTGGTGCGACAAGAGGTTGTTATACGTTCTAGATCAGTGGTAGAAATAAAGAGTAATCCAATAAGAGCTTCCGGAAGTTTTTTGAAAAAAAACATTTGATGTTTTAGAATAATTTCTTTAAAAGCTGTCCAAGAATGGCTCTGAATTGATCCATTCTATCCAATTCTCCAGCTCTCGTTTGAGCATTTCGGCCGATATGGAAAGTTCTTTAATCTTTTCTGGCTGTTAATTAGTCAAATACAACCATTTTGTTTGTTAACTTATCCATTCAGCCAAATCTGAGCTTAATTGCTGAACACAATTTTCGATACATTTCGAATAAATTTAAAGTTGTTGCAACGCCCATAAACCAAATTGATTAACCAAAGGATGATCAACCAGTTATAATTCTTGAACAAGCTGTGTTCTGTATGCGCCTTCAAACCAAGATCTCTCTTCAACATAGGCCACAATGTGTCATATGAGAATCCCAGAGCTTGAGAACGATGACGATTTGATTGAATGTGTCCGTCAGGAACACATTGAGCTACAGCATCAATATACATATTAGATCGACTTGTACGCACTCTAGTCGGGTGACGAATATCCAATAAAGAAAATGTGATTCGAAACATTATATTGAATGTTTCGCGAACATTGCTTTCAGTTGTATGATTATGAGCACCATAAAATGGTCGAAGAGCGCGAAAACGTCTATTCATGGTGGAATGTCAGTGAATATAGAAAGTACCTCCTATTGGATCACACTTTGTTAAGAAGGAAATTAAAATGTTCTTTATGATGCATTGCAAAATGATGAGTGAATTTTCATCTCGGTTCAAAAAAAAAATTTTCGTTTGAAAATGATAAATTAGTTGAAAAATGTGTCTTCAAACGAATTGTCATAATATTATATGTACACACTCATCTTAAATATTTTTTTTCTCTTTTAATAATAATTCTTATGATAAATTAGTTGTGATATTTTAAGATATGTTAATTTGTCATTAAAATATTTGAGAAACAACATATATATTATAAAAAAAATATTTTGTTGTTGGTTTATAGGCCATTAAATTCGGTTCGAACATGAAAACACCTACCAAAATAACATGAAAATCTTTTCAGAAAATTTTATTTAGTCATCTCGATTTGATGTTTGTAGTTTTGAACTGTGTTCCCTTAAATGGGAGTGTAAGTGCGTGAGGGAAATATATTTATAGACTAAAATCAAATATGTGGTTTGGTTCTTTGTCAATTCCCGGAGAGTAAGCTTCCACACAAACCAATTCTTTAGGATTCCTTACATCACAACGATCTGGAGCCGAGCCTACCTATTAGCATATACTTTCGAAGCAGGTATCATGAAACATTTTATATGTATATGCGAATCGTCCAAATTAACGATACGCTAGTATTCTTTAAGGAAAAGCTCTAATAATTCAGATGAGCGATTTTGTAATAATTTGAAAACCAATTTAAACCGATATCGAAAAATCAAATCCGCCGCGTTTTTTTCTAATCTGACATTTCCTACTGTTTGGTCGAATTTGTCAAATATAAGCATGAAGTTAGCAATGATGCATTTTGTAATTTACAATATGTTGCTAAGTTTTATTATGTTATTGTGCTTTAATTGACTAATGAGTACTAAATTCGATAACACATGAATTCGTCTACTAAATTGCAGTCCGAAACAAAATTTGTTTATTAACTTGTTGCAGTCAGATTTTGACATTCAATTTTCGAAAAATATGGTTTCGATTTGTGTTTTTAGATAATAGAAAAATCCACTTTCAGATCCGATGTCGAATTTCTCTTAATGACCCATTAGCTTAAGCTATGTTAACCAATATGATGAAAAGATTTATGATATTGAGTGAGAAATCATGGATTAATGATAAAAACACTCACTGGCGATCAAAACTAACATCTCCAATAGGCAAACAACTTTACGAAGCTCTAGAGAAAAGTAGCATTGAATATCATTTCTGATCTAATTTAATTTTCTCGTGGTGAAAGCAACCTAAAAAGTAAGTTGGTTAGTGATGTTCTAATGATGGAAGATCGTACTACAAACAAGCCTACTAAATGGGATAAATTTTCGAACAAAATGGTTCTTAAAATATCCCACCTGGCACTCCAGTAGAACTTGATGAAGTCACCAGGACAAGCCATACACCCATGACATTCAGAGAAAAAACATGTTCAAGAAAAGAGAAAAATTTCGAGGTCATGGCTACAATTTAAATATAAGCTGCTCATCAGAAGTATTTTCACTTCATAAAGCCACTTATAATATCGAATTAATTGACCAAAACTTAAAACTTCGTCATCCAATATTCCAATCAAATGTAAGTGGAAAAGAGTAAAAATATAATAAAGTCCGCAAAGTTCCGGGATGCGATTACTTTAGTGCTGAAAGCCAATTGGTTGGAAATACATACCTTAAAATTGAAAAATATCTCTTATTGCATTGATGCAAAAGCTCAAAAAAAGAAACAAGCGCCCAAACTCATTTGAGGAAAAGAAATAATGTTTTGGATGTAGCTGAAGATTTTGACAAAGATTGGCATGATGGATTTATATATATGTATAAAAGAAAACCAACTGCCACCATACAATGTTTACTTAGTTCTTAAACAACAATCTTCTTCATACATAAAATAACGCTTAAGAAAATGACCCAATCACATAAGTGCTGGTGTTCCACAAGGAATGGACCTTATATCAATATTGATTGGTCATGATATGCACAGTTGATTTACCAATTACTCTCAAAGCAGCAATGGCAACATTTGCTGCAGATAATACAGCCATGTTGATGCCAAACAAACACAGTTAGATTGCAAGACAATTTTCAAAATGAAGTGGTTGATACTTATACCCATATGGACTTAAGGTGTATCAAACATCGAACTCCTGGAACAATCACAAGCAAAACTACTTTGCAGTATTTCGAATGTAATGAAAAGAAAATTATAGCTCAAGTAAAATTAAACCAAGTGATTCTTATTAAGCTTTCATCAGGTAATACTTACTAGAATTTGATTCCAAAGTTTTAAAAATTTGACTATTGGAAAAACATTCATTGGGACTTAATAAAATCATTTATTATATATCATCTAAAATAGCTTAAGCTTTCAGTAGCGTTGACAGTAACTATGGTAACATGGAAAATCTAATCAATGCATAATGACACATTGGTTGTATTTGTAGCTAGAACCAACCAAAAATGAAAACATCAAATATTGATTTTCTGGTCTATTATATGATTAATTTGTGCTAGAGGCTATAATTGAGACATGCCTAACATTTACTGTGGAATTCACTATAGTGTCATTCGCTGACAGTGATACACCTTGCGTTGGCTGTATTTTATCTTAGGTCTTCTGATTTTTATATCTGATACGCCTGGTGAGAAACTATCGTTATTCAAAAACGGCCATAACTGCGGATTACCTACGATCTTACGTCAGCTGAACGAATATCATGAAATATAATCAATGTTTATGTTACCCGGATCAGGTTAACGTTTTGTCAATAGTGAGAATTGAACTCGAAACCGCAGCGTGATGAGAAACTCTCTATAAACCACTAAGCTATAACTGGTTGCTTAGGGAATCTTAAACTTTTCCAAATGTATAAAAGTGATATGGTCCTGGTTTGATTAGACTGATAAGATTTGCGATTTTTAGATCTAAAAAACAAGAGAAGCTATTTGAAATTATTCGATATCGGATTTTTTTCGATATCAAAAAATCAAATCCGCCGCGAATTTTGCAACAAAATAAAATTTAGCAATTTCAAGTGAGTTGCAAAACGCTTATATCATTGCCAAATTCGACCAAACAATTTCACTATAGAAAAATTCGCAGTTGATCGATTTTTCTGATATCGAAAAAATCCGGTTTATTTTAAAACGATTATTCGATTATTTTAAAACAGCCCCTCCCGGTTCCAGTTTTTAGCAAAAAAGTTTGGTATTTGAAGAGTAAACTCTGCTTTAATTAATTATCAACCCAACATTGGATTTGTAAATCATATATATTATAATTACTACTGGGAGTACCATCTCATTACAACACTTCTTGACAAAGTAGATGGATTGTCATGCAAGACCCTATATCACATTCCATTAGCAACATATAGTGTGAAACTCGTCTCGAGAAACCAGCTCTTCGTTTTGACAGCTTACAAAGAATTACGTATTGTTCGAGAATAAACATGCTTTCAAGAGTGACAAAGCGATTAACAATTTTATAGATTGCCACCACTTAAACCTCACCTAGATTGATATCACATTCTGCTAATCATATCTCATCATAATTTACCACTTACTCGTATCTGCTAGTTTCACATATACGCTCTAATCTCTGTTTAACGTAAATAAATCTTTAAGAATCACGTACATAAAACTATAAGCAACAGTCATTTACATGTACCACAAATTAAATCATAAATTTTTAAATTGAATTTAGCAATTAGAGAGTACGATGCCTAAGAAATGAAAACAAGACAATAAAAAAATTGTTAAAGTCGATGTTGTGGGTGTTTTTTGTCTAATTTATAAAACACACGATAAGATCATATATAATAACAATTCAAATGTTTTTTCGTATTTAATTTGTACTTTTAACGTATGTAATAAATATGATTTTATCGTATAATTTGTCATCAAGGACGCGAAATTATGTCTCGTGCATATATAAGAGTGTTTTTTAGTGATTCACAACTTTGAGTTGACAACACTGCTTTATTTGACAACCCATTTAACAACTGACAGTTGCTTTTTGTTTTGTTTGGTTTGAAATTTTTTATCAAAGTAATGGTTCTGTTCGTCAAACTTATCGTGCATTTCGTCTATTTGATGGCGTACATAATCGGCATTCAGAGCGGCTAATTAAAATAACAAGCAATTTGTAGAAGCTGTAGCCGCTGTACAGGCAAGCTTTGAAGAAGATCCAAATCCATAAATTTGTTTTTAGCAACTTCATTTTATAAAAGATTTTATGATAGGATCTTGGCTGAAAAGCTTTTAAAATTCAACTTGTGCAGGAATTAAAGAATCCGATGAAGCCCTTTTCTGGTTGGATAGTCCAAAAAAAATTACTGTTTGGTCCACGTGTGTGCAAAATCGATAATGGTCAGAATATTACTGTCAAATCAATGGTGAGCGGTACAGGGACATAGACTACATCGATAAACCAGACTCAAACCAATAATTTAAAGAAAGAAATCTTATTTCATCTCATCAATTTGGCTTTAGAGAAACCCATTTAACAATCAAGCATCGGATTATAAACATAATTGAAGATGTACTTGAAAAAAAGAAAGTTTGTTCTAGTATTTTTTTGGATGTAGCACAGGCTTTTGACAAAGTTTGGTATAAAGGCTTGGAATTCAAATTAAAACGAGATTTACCAAAATCTTACATAGCTAACCGGCACTTCCGTGTTAAACTAGATCGTGAATACTCGGAAATAAAGAAAATATACGCAGGAAAACCGTAAGGTAGCGTCCTGGGACCAACTTTATATGTACTATATACCTTTGATCTGCCAACGATAGAAGAGACAACTATAGCAACGTTTGCAGATGATACGGCCACCAATACTTGAACGAAAATGTGGCGAATAAAACTGAATTAAGCAAAATCTGTACATGTAAATTTCATCAATAAAAAGGTTGATTGGATATCAAAAGAACTGAACTCCCAGCAAATGCCAATGTATGTGAAGTTGGCCCAAAATTCAACCCAAAAAAATACTATGGTAGCACTAAAAATAAAATTTCAATCATATTATATTGTCAGCTCAAAAAAAAATATATTACGACTTATTAATGATGTCAGCCCAAAAAGCTATATCTATCGTGATATATAAAAACTGTCAGCCCAAAAAAATTGTATCACGACAGAAAAAATTTACAGTCAAATACTCTGAACCAAAATTAAGACAAGTACTCATTATATGTATTGATTTTAACATAATTTTTTGATAGTTCTGGCCTCAATCATCACCAGTGCAAATGCAAAGTATTGGACTGTTTCAATGGGGATCTCATAGCTAAAATGGCCCATATATAGCAATTCGAAAAATGTTCACTTCATTTCAATATGGGCCATTGTGGCTATGAAATCCCCATTGGAATCGTTCAATACTTTGCACTGGTGATGATTAAGAACTATCAACAAATCGTTTAGAAATCAATTCATACTTTTGTAAGGGTATAAATTGGTAAATTTTTACTTTTATAATTGTGATACAATTTTTTTAGGTCTGACAGTGTTTATCTATCACGATAGATATTTTTTTGGGCTGACATCAATATAATTTGTCGTGACATAACTTTTTTTCGGCTAGAATAGAAATATTTTTTGTAGTATATATCGGCCATTATGGTTGTGATATTTTCATAATGATTATCTGTATTTTTCAAATTCTAAAAAAGAACCTTTCCTTACCAATGATTAAAAATATTATATTAAATAAAGTTTTCATTTTATATGTTGGTGTTGTCAGCATTAAAAATCGTGTTTTTTTGGGATATAATTTTGGGCCAACTTCACAAAGGTCAAATGCCATATGCACTCAAAGCAAAATATCTAGGCATGACTCTTGACGCGAAACTAAGGAGAAGTACTGAGCTTACTTAACATAATAAATTGCTGCTGTACCGGCAAATACTTAAGCCTGTATGGACTTACGGTATTCAGCTCTGAGGCTGTACGAAGCAATTACACGTCAACATCATCAAGTCATTCCCAAGCAAAGTCCTACATGAAATAGTTAATGTACCGTGATACGTTAGAAATGACAATAAATAAGTATAGAAATAAATATAGTATAAGAATAAATAAAAACGCAAGAACACACACACAAGTTGGATAACACTAATCTAATGAGACAGCCCCGAAGAAAGAAACCACTTGATCTGCAAGATGCAACCTGGATCGCCTAAAAATATAATAAAATTATGTAATGTGTACTAGCCAAAGGACTATAACCCTCCAATTGTGAATTTAAATCATGCAATGCTGTTAAAGTTAGCCGAAAGTTTTCAGCCGAAAAAATAAAAAATAATGCAGATTTTGTCTTTGCTATTCGAGCCGAAAGTTAAAAATTGTATATTTTTTTGATTGATTTCAAACCATTGACAAACCGCTTAAAATAAACTCTAATTCAGCCATAACACTTTAAAGGTTGGTTTTATAGAGATTTTAGAAGTTTGCACTACGGGTTCAATGAATAGAATTTTACCGGACTCCCCACATGAAACTTGACCCAAATTTTTTTCGAGTGATAGCCATTGGCAAACCGCTTAAAATAAACTTTTATCCAGCCATAACACTTTAAAGGTTGGTTTTATAGAGATTTTAGAAGTTTGCACTATGGGTTCAATAAATAGAATTTTCCCGGATTCTCCACATGAAACTTGACCCAAATTTTTTTCCACTGATAGCCATTGGCAAACCGCTTAAAATAAACTTTTATCCAGCCATAACACTTTAAAGGTAGATTTTATAGAGATTTTTGAAGTTTGCACTACAGGTTCAATGAATCGAATTTTCCCGGACTCCCCACATGAAACTTGACCCAAATTTTTTTCGAGTGATAGCCATTGGCAAACCGCTTAAAATAAACTCTTATCCAGCCATAACACTTTAAAGGTTGATTTTATAGAGATTTCTGAATTTAAACATTATTACATATGAGTATTTTAATTAGTTTTAATATAAGTGTTTTTCCGTTAGTTTGATAATTTTTCGTAGCATCAAATTTTTTTTGGCTGGAAAATGTCGGAGAAAAATTTTCGGTTAGAAATCAATCAAAAAAATATAAAATTTTTAACTTTCGGCTGGAATAGCAAAGACACATTCTGCATTATCGATCTTTTTATTTTTTCGGCTGGAAACTTTCGGCTAACTTTAACAGCATAATCATGCAAGATAAATACTAGATGATTTGTAAATCAGTTGAAATAAAAATACCATAAAATGTTCCATCCTAAAGCTCGTTTCATTGATGTTAAAAATATATTTCTTGGTTTTGTAACTCTATAAAAGACACCCATTACTATTTGCTGTCTGTTTCTATCTTTGTTATCTGTGTTGGGACTTAAGGCTTTCCTAACTCTATCGCGATTCGCTAACGTTGCCAAATCGAGGACGTACAGACGATCCATGTCAGCCTATATAGTACTGATGAGGAAGGTGGGTTGACCTATGAATTATGCTGTATTGTGTCAGATGGTGAAAAATCTCTTTTTGCATCCTGCTTCTATCGGGATTCGAACCCGGTACACAGCACCATTTGGTCGGTAACGTTTTTTTTTTGTAACGTTTTGTATTCTATGGGAAAATAATTTTAAACCTTTATTAATGTCTCCTATAGACGAATAGACAATATTATATAAATTTAAATTAATAAAAACTAAATTAACCATAAATGTATTATTATATACCATAACCAACGAATAAAACAAATAACACATGTTCCAATCTAATTAGAAAAAAAAACATTTAAATACCATCGAGTTGTTCAAGCACAGAAGTATTTAATTCCCCTTGTAAATTCAACCAAACCCACTAAACAACCAAAAACAGAATGTTAACGAAAATTGTGTTGATTTATTAACAAGAATTTCTTGTGGAACCTTTCAATTCTCCACAACACATATATCTAGATATAAATTGTTTATCTAACCAGCCACCAAAAGCATATTTAAGTCATACAATTCATTGAATATGTCAAAATTAATTGGTTAGATTTCGATGTTCTCTCTCCGAAACAAAAAACCAAAATATTTATTAATGTTTTCTTGTCTGTTGATATAAGATTTCATAATTTGATAATGATATGAGACGAACAAAAAAATTGTCGGGTGTTTTATAATATATAAAGGTGACAATGTGGATACACAAAGCCTAAATATTAATATTTTTTTGTTCTTATATAAGATTGAAGCTTCTGATTTTGTTTAAGTCCGTTTATATATTGATGAGCGATGTTGTTGAGATCAATGCACTGTGTGCTGATATACACTGTATACCTGCTGCCGGTTTAATACTCAGCTCATAATCACATCCATATATACACACTCACACATATATAAGACACATATGTTTCTATCTAGGTTTAATAATCTTAACCCAACCATGACAAATGAATGATGATTTCTTAATTCAAATTCTTAACATAATCATTAGGGTTATTCCACCATGTTGTATATAGATGAAACATATTTCTTACATATGAGCACAAACATACACGATCTAAATATATATATATGGGTGTGTGTGTGTATGTGCTATATAGTTAGAACGATACAATTTAAACCAATCTTTAATATTTTTTTTCTTATTTTAAATTAAAATTTATTACAAATAATTAAATAAACCATAAATTTCCGTTATCACATCTCAGTTACAATATTTATCTTATAAATATAATATGTATATATAGCGAGGTTTTTCATCTCGGTTTCAGAAAAAAAGGAAAATAATGAAAAACAAAAAGATTAAGACAATTTTCTTTTCTATACATACGTACATCGAATGTATTTTCAATTACATTTGTAAATATTTTCTAATACAATATTATTGAATTTTTTAAATAAATATTATAAAAATTTGTTATATGAATGAGTAATTTATGTAAATATTAGATTTGTACTTTTGATGATGATGTGATGTGATGTGATGATGATAAGAGACTTATATACATATAATAAACGATAAGATCATAATAAAATTGTTTATATATATATATTCTTGGGTGGGTTGTGTTTTATATTTATTGTTTTGTTGTTTTTTTTATTACAATAAAAACTTGAAGAAATCTTTAGTGTTTTTTTTTTAATTCATCAAAACCGTTTGCTACTTTACTTATATATATAGAGAAGAGTTAACAACAACAATACACACTATATAGAGGTTTACCCTAAGTATAAAATGCATTCGGCCATTCTATTTGGTTTTTATTATTATTATATTGAATATATAAATAAATATTAATTTAATTCAATGTTTATTAAAAAATGTATATTAGTTACTGTTGATGGTCAGTCGAACGAATCATGTCTCGTAATAGATCGTTACTTTCCTATTTTGACCACGATCTTTAAATAATATAATATTTGTTCGTATCTAGACTCCCGTGTTCATGTTGCTTACACTCTAAAAAATTTAGTTGGAAATAACTAGTATAAGGTAAACATTTAAAGATGGAGACATATATATAAGAGCAGCGTAATATGAGATGGAACTCATTATCTCTATCAAACGGAGGTCTGTTTAAAACAAACTATAAGATTTTCTGGAGAGATTGCTGTTTTGACCATTTTCTTGTTTCAATCATAGAATGTGATAAAACGATCATAATGATAGGATGTCATAATCAAGTTGATCAGTCATATGCTGGGAAGCAGGACTGTAAACTCAGAGTTGGGAGAGGCAAATGGTTGGGAGTCGTGTCCCCTGTTCTCTGGAACATGGTGATCAATTGATTACTTCTGGAGTTGGAGAGGGAGGGTAAAGGAGTGGTTGCCTACGCTGATGACGTGGCGATCATGGTATCAGGTAATTTTTAACCGACCATTAAAGAAGTAATGCAGAATGCGCTTCTTATTATAAGAAGATGGGCCAGTAAATGTGGATTGGGAGTCAATATATCTAAGATAAAGCTGGAAGAAATATAAAATTCCGGTAGTTGACCCACCTACCGTAATTGGCACTAAACTGGCCTTTACTGATAAAGCGAAATTTCTGGGTGTAATCTTGGAATCAACAAAAATACGACGGTGATGTATTCGTGTAGGAATGCAATAGGCAGACGTTGAGGTCTCAGACCGGAGCTGGTACACTGGCTCTACACTGCCGTAGTAAGACCCGTTCTTATGTATGGAGTGAGTACTTGGTGGCCAGCACTGGATAGAGTAACCTGTATGCTCAAAAGTGGGGCACTGAGAACAACACTTACTCTGGCCTTAAAGGTCATGTTACATTTTCTTCCAGTAGATATCTATGGTAAACAGGCGGCTGACATAGCCACAAGACTAACGGCCGTGTCCCAGTGGAAACACCTTCATGCAGGTCACTCGACAATAATTGGTTCGCTAAAAAAGGAAATGGCGAACCTTGATTACACTACACCGATATTATGCTTCGAAAAAGGTTTTTAAACCTTAATCCCTTCAAGAGAATTCTGGGGAAATAAGCTAGCACTGGAAACCGAAGCAATACAATTCGACACGGACGACTCAAAGCTAGATTGTAAGGTCGGAGCTGTGCTATTCTGTGGAGCATTAAATATAAGCACTTCCGTTGGTCTCCCTGACCACTGCTGTGTGTACCATATCAAGATTTATGGGATATCAAGATTTATGTGGACAGTCAGGCGGCTATCGAGTCACAGTAGTGCTGTTGAAGTCTAGGGTGGCATTGGGTTGCCACTCGTCTCTTAACGAGATGAGTGAGCATTTCAATATTCAAATTATCTGGGTCCCTGGCCACTCTGAAGTCGAGGGTAGCTGCAGAGCAGACAAACTAGCTAGGCCAGGTACAACTCTTCAGCTGAAGCCTGAAAAGGCCAATGTGAGGAGGCCTTTAGCGGAGCTTAGACTGGCTCTGAGGAAAAGCGCAGAAGCTTTAGCACTGGAGAGGTGGTCCAACACCCTCACATGGGAAGGGCGCGACAAATGTGGTCAAGGCTGGATTTGAATCGCTCCAAGACCTTTATCTCTCTGGAGGGGAGAGTTCTAAGAAGGTTGGTAGGAATATTAACGGGACACTGCCTTTTCGGGGAACATGCGATAAGGCTGGGTCTAGAAACAAATGACATCTGTAGAAGCTGCATGGACAAGGAGGGGGAAGAGACGCTTGTTCACTTCTTGTGTTCTTGTTCTGCACTGGCGCTAAGAAGACATTTACACTTGGGTACGTAATGCACAACCTCTCAGATCTTGAAGATTTTAAGGTGCGAGACATTTAGCGCGACATTAGTAGCTCAGGATGGATCTAATACAGTGTTGGGGGTAGTAGGGGACTTAGATCCTGTCGTATCACAACGGACCGGCAACGGTCTTAGTGTGCGTTAGCAGCCACTCTAACCTAACCTAACCTAACCTAGGATGCCATTATTTTTGTATATGAAATGCTGTCGGGATATCGTGGAAATAAATATTGTCCTTCGCGTTACATATATCAAATGATGCGAAGCACCAGGATAACTATCTTAAATACTCGTTTCAATTATTTAAACAATGGTTATTTTTATGGTAATAAATTTCGAGCTTGAGCTATATAGATTTTAACAGGAGCTCGGTCACATTGTATGACTAATCCGGAGAAAATTTGACATTGAAATCTTATGAAGCTTCGTCACAGATAAAGCCAAGATTTGAAATCACAGATTTCAAATATTGGCCATAACTGCGCCTAATATGGTCATTTCTGTAATTACGCGTAATAGTTCGAGTAATTCGAGTGGTATTTGGCTAATGACGCTAGTAATGTTGGTTTGTAATTCCTCAATCGTAACCGGCTTATCCAAGTAGTCATTGAACGTGACATAGTTCAAAAAGAAAAAGTCTAAAGGTATGGTACCACATGCTCTAAGTGGCCAATTCATTAGTCGTGTAATTAACTGTTCACCGGATTGCTGTCCAATAAAGTCATATTTTCACATATGAACAAAAAAAAGTCTCATTTTTGTTGAAATATGGACAGGTGGATCCATCATCCCATAAACCACACGAGATCATTGTTTTGTTTGTATGTAATGATACCTTCTGAACCTGTTCGAGTTGCTCTTTAGGCCAAATACGTTTATTTTGTTTAATAACGCAGTAATTAAACCATAATGGGCCTTATTGCTAAGCAAAATTTTGGTCGAAAACAAATGATCTTCTTTAAGTGTCACAGTACATTCTCAGAATACCGCCACTATATTTTCTTCACTAGTTGCTGGATGTGGTCTTTTTAGTCACGAATTTTCCATTAATGAAAATTGGGTTGGAAAATGTTCGATGGCAGAGCGAATTGTGCATTTGGTAGAATAATCGTACTTAGAACAAATTGTATACTGAAGAAAAACACCATAACAGTTTGACTCTGTCACATGGTCATCTCTACTGAAAAATTACCTCTAAATAAATCACTTCGTAGCTAGTCTGGATCAAAATTAATGACCTGATTAAATTATGCACACGAATATATCTACATAATCCAAATAAATTTTCTCTCGTTCAAAGTAATTCCCACCGACTAGAATTACACTTATTCCATTGTTTTTTCCAGTCTTCGAACCTGAAGGTGCATTATCGTTAATCAAAAACCATGAATTGTTTTGTCACAATTCTGGTCGTTTTAGACGAACTCTCTCACCTTAAACGAAACAAAATTTTCAAATAATAATATTTGTTGACTATTTGGCCCATTCGAAATAAATTCATTGTGTAGACAACACCATGACCTTGATTTTTACTATAACAGAGTTTTGCTGGTTTTGGTTCACCCGCAGCAAGGTATTCAATTAGCTATCTCCGGGTCATAATCATACATAAAATTTTATCGGATTATGCATTCCATATTAACAGTCATAAACAGCATCTCTTGAGACACTTTAACAAGACGCTTTTCCAAACAAATAAACAAGAAGCCCAAAGTGTTCGTTAAAATTGAGTGTATTGATGCTTTTGATAAATAACCAATATCTCGAGTTTAAAGTACAAGCTTAAAAATTTGGTTGAATATTTTCATCAGTTGATGTGGTTGCCGGCCTTCCTGACCAATCCCATTACTTTTCTGAATAAATGTTTATGAATAATTCGGCGATTATATTGGGTTTTTATTATAATTATATTGAATATATAAATAAATATTAATTTAATTCAATTTTATGTTTATTAAAAAATTTATATTAATAAGTTACAGTTGATGGTCAGTCGAACGAATCATGTCTGTTAATAGCTCGTTACTTTCCTATTTTGCATTACGATTTTTATACTGTTGTTGTAGGTAAAATAAAATCCCTTTATTCGATAAATAAGTTTTTCCGTTTTCATTGGTAACTGACCTTTACAAGACCTTAGCTTCACTTTTTTCGGATCAGTGTCAACAATGTGACTGACTTCGTGATACAATCTTGATCTACGTAAGTTCCTTTATTCGTCAAAGTCTGACTTTATTATAACATTTGGCTTCTAATACTTAGTGGCTTTTTGAAGTAGTCTTTAGACTTTACTTAGTTTAAGAAAAAAAGTAAAGGTACACCTGATATAGGTGGCCAATCCACTGATCCGAAGCGTGAATTGGCCACCTACATCATGTGATTCTAATGGTATACCTCTTGAACCTATTCGAGTTGCTCTTCAACCCAAATACTGCAATTTTGTATTGTAAACGTAGAAATTTACCCGATAATGGGGCTCATCGCTACACACAGGTTTGGCGAAAAATAGTGGATCTCATTCAAGCTTTTCAAAAGCCCGAAGACTGTGGTTTTAAATTTTTAATCTTGCACGAGTTTAATTTTGTGTACTTTTCAACCAATATTCTTGCGTAAAATATGCGATGTTTTTGCGGCAGCTAGGCAGTTGATAATGGTTGCATATTGATTCATCACGATCATCGCGTACTCTCTCAGCTACCGTCGTTTTATTTAATTAAATTTACTACGCTATTGAATGTGGTTCATTTGGTCACGGACTATCCAAATATGAAAATTAGGTTAGACATTTTGCGATGACAGAGGAAATTGTGCATTCCGTATAGTTTGGAGGCACTTTCTACGGTGAAACCAAAACACCTTAAGTGTTTGGCAACACTCACATGGCTTTTGCCGTAAAATCCTTACTTAAAAACTACCGCTAAGTGAATCACTTCGTAGCTAATCTGGACCAAAATTAATGAACTACACACACGAATATATGTATCTTGTTAATACGAATTTATTTTGTCTCGTTCGAAGTAGTCCCCACTGACTAGAATTACACTTATCCCAATGTTTTTTCTAGTCTTTGAAACCGAAGATGCATTATCGTAATATCGTATCATAATTCTGCTCGTTTAAGACGAACATCCTCACCTAAACGATACAAAATTTCCAAATAATATTCTTTGTCGACTGTTTGGCCCATCGGAAATAACTCATTATATAGAAAGCGCCATGATAGTCGAAGAAAACCGGAAACATGACCTGGATTTTTACTGACAGAGTTTTGCTGGTTTTGGTTCACCTGTAGCAAGGTATTCACGAAACTGCCTCCAGGTAATAACCATAGATCAAAGTCTAATCTCATTATGCATTGCAGTTATCAGTCATAAACAGCATTTTTTGAGACACTTCAACAAGACGCTTTTCCAAACAAATAAACAAGAAGTAACACTATACAAGCCCGAATTGTCCTTTAAAATTGATTTTGTTGCTGCATCTAAAATTTGTAAGCTTGTACTTTAAATATTTACAAGCTTACAAATTTTGTTGGATATTTTCATCAGTAGATGTGGTTGCCGGCCTTCCTGACCAATCCCATTACTTTTCTGAATAAATTTTTATGAATAATTCGGCCTAATAATTCAGGTTTTATTATAATTATATTGAATATATATAAATAAATTTTAATTTAATTCAATTTTATGTTTATTAAAAAATAAATTATTAATGAGTTACAGTTGATGGTCAGTCGAACGAATCATGTCTGTTAATAGATCGTTACATTCCTTTTTTCACCACGATTTTTAAAATAATATAATATCCAGACGCCCAATAGATGGCAGAATAGCTTTAGGGTTGTGTTGGGTGGTCGCGAAGCGTACACTCAAAAAAACAAGAAGTTGTTCTTGAAAATCATTATACTCGCGTTGGATTTAAAGCTAGAGACACATAAGTGCAGCATGGTATGAGATGAAACTTATTATCTTTATCAAACGGTGGTTTATTTAAAACAAACTGAAACATTTTCTGAAAGGGAAAGCCATTAGCCTTGTTTTGTTTCACAGTATGTGATAAGAGAAATCTACTAATATAGAATGTCATGTATATGAAATGCTGGCTGGTCATTGTGAAAATACATATTGTCCTTCGCATAAGATATGGTGATGTAACGAAAAATATATGAAAGCAACTTGAAACAAAGCATATGTAAAGATCACAGGTTATTTTCTGAAACAATCCAGTTTCAAATGTTAAGGTAACACAAATACTAATGATAAAACTAGAAATGTCCTAACCTATCCAACTTTAACAATATTTACCAACTGGTGCTACTGCTAATTAGTCGTTTCTGTTACTAATCTTCGTTTTCCTTATATAAGGGTTACGATGCAGGCAGATCCTGAACCCGCATAGTTTTGGATTATAATAGGTAGCTAAGTAACGATTTGCCAGGTGTATGCAACCGGGTAGTTCTTTCGTAACTTATACATAACTTCATATTGTTACCTATTGTAGGAATGGGCACGGTGTTATCCTGAAATCTTGCCTAGTACTTGCTTTTACAGTCCAATCAATCAATATCCAGACATCCAAGGGATATTATTGTTGGCATATTAAGGCTCATATTATCGGTGACGAAGTTTTACAAGATTTCACTGTCAAACTTCCTCTGAGCGCATATTAAAATCTTGATCTAATGTTTGAATACGTACGTGCCTTTATTCGCCTCGCTCCAACTTTGTAACTATAAAAAAACATTTTTGATAATTATTTTTGAACGATTATTTCTTTCAAATGTTGGCCGGAACTGAGGTTAACAAGGTCCCTTCAATAATTTCAAGTTCCAATGACTCGTGTAAGCATTTCGAGTAGTATTTGGCTAATGTTGGCTTCTAATTTGTCAATCGTAAGCCGGTATGGTTAAAAAGTGTTTGGCATTTACGTATAAAGAAGAAAAACTTTAAAGGTACGGTAACACATGATTTAGGTGGCCAATTCACAGGTATACAAAGCGTAAATTAACGGTTCAACAAAACTTTCTCGCAATGAACCCATGGTGTCACTTGCTATATGGCAAGTAGCGCCGTCTTGTTGGAATTAATGTCGTCAAGAAAATGGACTTCGATTTAAAGCCGCAAACTGTTTATTATTATAGCACAACAAAGCTCACCTTTCACAGTTATGTTTTAGTATCTTTTTGGTTAATATATGTACTGATGGATCCATTAGCCCATAAATCATAGTCCTCACTATAACATATTTTTTTCTGGACATAATGGTGCTTCTTGAAATTATTCGGGTATTTCTTCTTTCCAAATAATGCAATTTTGCGTATTGACGTAGAAATTTAGCTAAAATTTAGCGGGTCCTACTGCTGAAATAAAATTTTGGTCGAAAACAGTTATTCAAGTTTTGCTGGTTTTGGTTCACCTGAAGCAAAATATTTTTGTTGGTTAGTTTCATCAGTAGTTGTGGTACCGGCCTTCCTGAACAGCTTCTTTACTTTTCGTAGTACGCAACATATTTATAATTTGGCCTAATGAGAAATCTCAGATCATTATTTCGTTCATTCAGTTCATTACTGCTTTGAACGTTTAGTTATCCTTCCACTAAACTTCAATACATATTGTTAAGAGTCTGCTGAGTGTCTTCGACAACTGATGTTTATAATAATTTCTAAACATCGTTGTCTCTTCTGTCATCTCTAATTTGTACCTTCACAGTAAATTTTATATAGTCAAAAGTGAAAATATAGTTCTTGTGGGGAACGAATCTGGTTTATATATAGGTATTAGGAAGTACATATAAAATATTTTTTCCAGAGAGTAAACCTAGGTTTTAACATTACGTTTCTCCAAATTATTGTTAGCCTCATTTTTATTTTGGGATTAGTAAACATCAGTATGAGTGAGTGAATCAGGTTTAAATTTTTTATATGCTAATTCGACCAGCAATCACTCTAACAACTACTTCATTTTTGACCTTCATTTTTGCCTCCACATTGCGCTGAAAAATCGATCTGCCGAGGTCAGCTTCCCTGTAAAATAGCGTACTATAATAGGCTTGAGACAATGGGCTATTCTTATACACCATTAACTTCCTTGGCGATTAGTAGGCGCTACTTGACACTTATAAAGTAAATCAAGAGTTAAGACATATATAATTGCCAGTTTCATTGAGAGCACGTACCGAGCCTTAATCTCAGATCCAGGATCAAACAATGGTTTGTGTCTATTTGTATTCTTATTAATAGTTTACCTGGGATAAGATCTAACACGTAATCACATGGATAATTCATTTTTCAAATGTCGGAATGTCAGCTTTTTTTGGTGAGTAATTGCTACCGCACACAAAGATCGGTGACGGTCCGTTGTGATACCACAAGGTCTTGGATGTACGGCTATAAGTATCCGATTTACGTAGAACCATCTGCGCATTACACAGCTCGATGTCAGTCTATAGTACTGAGATGGACGATGGGATTGCCTATGGATTCTTAACCCAACAGGTAGTCCATCGATGGTGAAAAATTCCTTTTTGCATCCATATGGGATTCGAACCCGGTATATCCCGCCCCATTTGCTCCATTAGTAGACGAACAATGAGAGACCTCTTTTATTCTCGGGTGTTCGAAGATCTATCACAAGTATGAAATATTAGTTTCATCATATAAATACGAAAGAATGGTCGTCTAAGACTTTGTACAGTATACACTCTTCTCTTAATTTTATGACTTCTGTAGAACCTGATGGGACGGGGAATTTGAAACGTTCATTCATTTACTAGACTTCTTTCTGACTATCTTGAAGAAAATCTTCTTGTACGTATATAATTGTAGTGTAGTAATGATGGCTTGATTAATAGATCTAACTTTTTGTTGATCAAAGACCAAACCTTAAATGTTAAATGAAATAATAAATTACGTTATACCCAATGTAAGTGAGAAATGCGATATTTTGATTGGAAATTTAAAACAGAAGACTCAATTCAGACAACGAGGCTGTGTCCTGGTAAGTAATACCTGTTTCACACCTGGAGTCGTTTAGGTTTGAAATAACAAACTTGCAGCAATTAACTTGCAGCAATTGTGATTAAAGTAAGGGTCAAGGTATATGGAGCGTGAAGATTTAAGTGATCTAGTATGGGGAGAGAGTTTATGAGAGACATAAATTTAACCCACAGTGGACAGGTTAGCGGCAATTGTTAGACAGAAGGGAGTTTACTGTGGAAACGTGAAGATCACCATCGTAATTTTAGAGACTGTCCAAAAATGAAACCGAATGAACAAGGTAGATAGATTCATTAGTTTACTCCCAAAATTAAAAACCTCAGGACCGCAGATATACTGCGATTCATCTTAGAATACTTACTATATTTATACTCATAAAGAAAGCTAAAACAATATGGCTACTAGAATGGTAAAACTTTAGAAATAGCACATTATGAAGTTGACGGTTGAGTTGAAATAGATGTTATTTTGCTCTAGACAGGAAACAAAATAAAATAAATGTTTGTCAATTAGGCATTGAAGACAATTATTTTACTTACTTTCACCAATGTTATATAGCGTTAGAACAGACAATTACCCAGATAGTTATTGAAATAATATTCGATCGTTTTATGAGCGATAGTTCTATATAACAGTCTACTGTCGAGTTACAATGAAATTGCTAATCACCTGTTACCACAAACATATAATCGCGCAACATTTCAAAAATCTAAACATTTTTAAAATTAAAAAAACTTCAACTCAAAACTAAAAAAAAATGATAAATGTTTTGACCTTAAAACTATTAACAAGTATTAAAATGTTAAATTCATCACGTTTTTTCGCTACTTCGTGGTAACTAATTTCGCGTAAACGTCACTTGACAACTGTGTTGATTAGTAAATCACAAAGATATACCGTTTTCTTGGTCACCTCAAGTCAAAGTTAATCGCCATAAATAGTAAAAGTAATAACAAGAAACCATTTCACTCATTAACTTATAACGATACATTGTTTAAATTATACCAATAGATATATCTAACGTTCATCATAATTATCGCAATAAGTAGCTCATGTATGGTATTAAGAAGTAAAATCGAAATAATGATACAAAACAACAAATTGATTATTCCAAAGAGAAATGACCTTAATGAGTTGTAGACATATATGTGTATGCCTTGTTAGAAAGGGTCCATATTTTAAAAAAAATAATTTGTTGTCAGCGATTGTTATCACCCCTTTGATCATGTTTGTATATACATGTATACTATATAGTAGTGCATATGTACTCAAGTAAAATATCAACAATTAAAATACAATTTGTCTTAATTTCTCTTTACAATTAATTTCTTTAAATGATTTTTAATGTAATTTTTAAGTCTATAATTTATTCAACCAACATATTTTCTATGCCATGCCATACCTCAAGTCAGCATACCAGAAACTATATAAATTCATCATTCAATTTTTTTTATATATAAGAAAAAAAAACCAAGGTGAAGTTTAAGTTCTGCATAACATAATGCTACAGCACAAAAACCTTCCGGTCAACATCATATTATATCCAAATGTATTGTCAGTGATGGATAACTGTTCGTATATATTTATATACAGCCGATGTTCATTAAGCTCGATTAACCAAACTATATTATATACTTGTTGACGAGAAAATATTACGTGTAACGACATTTAGAAATTAATAACAATTACTGTCATTTAGCCCGCATCACTTAAATATTTTTTTGTGTGTTTTTTGTTTCGTCTTAATAGAAAATATTTTTTCGCTTGGCCGAATTCCATCTTTACCTTGTCTAAAATATGTATGTAAATACATCAAATACTCCCCTTCTTACTGTATGGTAATTTAACTATTATTGTTTCGTCTTGTTATTTATAAGAAGAAGATATATAGTTGAAGGAAATGTTGTATTATAAACTTTTACAATAATAATTTGATTGACAAAGAATTTTGGGAACAAAATGGTCAAAAGGTTACCGCTGGCAAGTACCGTGTCAATATAATCTAACTTTATCGGATTTAAACACGAGCCAGCTCTTTTTACAGTTAC
>OZ010737.1:33442022-33514522 GCA_963932295.1 Tipula lateralis
CACGAACTCTCTGGAACAAAAATAGTACGGCTCTGCACCGGTTCCAGATAAATCCCAAGCTTTCGATAAGGTAAGATATGGCATAAAGGATACTACATAAAATAAGAGCACAATTAATGACAAATTTTTGTAAAATTGTTTGCTCAATCGAAATTTTTTGAATAAATATAACATCGCAGCCACAGATTGATTCATGCAGGAGTCTTGTAGTGGCCTTATAAAGCAGGCCTACCAACAGCAAATTTCGAGAAAGTCTCTTCATATACGCGGATGATACTGCAATTATAGATGTGCATCAAAATCCCGCGATTTCAACAAGAATTCTATTAAAGACTCACACTCCGAAAACTCACCTGTTCACCAGTCAGACTTAATAAAATCATTCTTCCCCAACACAAAAGTGTTAAATATCCTGGACTACATTTAGATAGAAGACTCACGTAGACAAAAACACATTGAACTAAACTAAATTGGTTCATTGGAAGACACTCAAATTTAAGTCTATAAACTGTAAGCTCTTGATGTACAAAATTATACGTAAGCCCATCTGGACATATGCAACTCAGCTGTAGGGCTTCGCGTGTGCTACCAACATTATAAAACAGGAATGAATACAGCCACAAATATACTTCGATCAATGGTAAATTCACTCTGGTATGTACGCAATACACACATACGTCAAAATTTACTCATCGAAACTGTAACAGATAAAATTCAACAGTATAGCAAAAAATACCAGTTAAAATAAGTTTGTCACCCCAACGAATTAGCCAGGGAACTAATAAATAGGCCGACTGTAAAATGGATTCTGTGGATCTATCTAGGTAATTCAGAGATTATTGAGTGCACGTTAATGTTATAAGAACTAACATAGGCAAAGTCTTGATAAATGAATTTATATTAGCTTTTTAGATTTGATTACATCTTGTCAGTTTCCCATGTGGGAAAGATTCAAAAATATACCGACCAAATCGCGCAGTGGTTTAAACGGATTAGAATCTCGATAGGGGCGGGATTCAAAAGGAATTTTTCACCATCTAATCACGATAAGTGATATGATTGAACATATCTATGACCTACTGTTGGAGTGCAGAACTCATGGGGCAACCAACTTCCCATGTTAGGACTATAGGCTGGTATGGAGCTATGCAATGTGAAGCAGTATCTACGTAAATCGGACCTATAGCCGTACGTTCTGCGATTGAATTGGAAGATGTGAGCTCCAAAACAGGATTGGAAAGATAAAACCCAAACAAACAAGGTTCATGAATAAAAACCAGAGGCAGTAAAAAAAATATTATGAGATGCAGAAACGTGGTTTTGAACGTCATAAATGAAATAATTGTTGAAAATCTTATAGAATGAATTTATTTTATTATTGTCTGTTATGTTTAACATTAAATATGTAACTCAGCAATATGGTGACCTCAGAGACAGTTAAAGTCGAACAGATATATAATTTTACTGAACAGATAGGGTCGATAGTCTGACTATGATTAATTTTTCAAATTATAAGGTGTGAAATCTTATTTTTACTGGCCATATGAGTTTTATAAAACTATTCATGGTTTGTTTGAAATTTTCAGGTGATGATCGATTGTGCCTAGGATATCTCAGTACTGTCGACATTACACGTGCTGATTAATAGCCCCAATTTCCACGACTTGATCGTCGAACCCAAATATTTGTATTGCATTAATGCATCGAAACAAAAATTAATTACCCACGGTTATATACAGGTTACAGCTACTGTATAACTTCATAACCGTCAAAAAGCATCATTGAAACGATTTAAGTACTATACTTGAAAAGGCATTTCAATGAGTAAACCACAAATTTTTTTCAAACTAACCTCAATAATTTATAATATGTAAAACGTTTGAATGATAAACAACCAAAACCACTTTAATGTTTATTTAATGACAATTTATCAACATAATAAGTTTTAAGAGAGAAACGGTTATATGTAAATACGCTTATTACTATATTTTATACTTAAAACAATAAGAAAAACAAATTGAATGAATTATATTATAAGATGAGATTCTTCTCGTCATCATCTTCATATCTAAGAAATATAGAAAATATTATATATATATATAGTGAATAACAATATAATTTATAATATTGTTTATCTTGAATCTACTAAAAATAATATTATTATTTTTATTGTTACGACGAATTAAGAAAATTATAAGTTAAATCTCTCACCGTATATAAGGTGTGTCGTATATGTGCTTCATAATGGATGAAGTCGAACTTTTTATCATTACAATCCGATTGAATTGATCTCGATGTAATTACTGAACACGCATACTCGTATATATACAGACATTTGTTTGGTATTTAAACCAATTTAGATTGTTGAATGGAAGCGCTTAGAAGTCGAACAAAAAAAAGTAAATAATGCGAGCTACTCTAAAGTACCGGATAATTTGAATTTAATTCCAGTTGAAGTTGAAAGCGTAACACATACATACAAACATATATATAAGCTTTTTGAGAGAAAATAAATTCTAAGTTCTTTCTACTTTAGAACTCCCCTTATCTTTAAATATCCATTATTTATTTATTTATTTAATGTAAATTTAAATAAAATTAACTCTACCATTAACAATCCGCCTCAATATTTTATTTATACATTACGTATTTATTTATATAAAGAAATTTTCGATTTATTTATTTTTTGCATATTTAATATAAAATAAATAAGAGAAATATTTATTTGTTGTTATGTTTTTGCTTATTTTTTGGTGAATTAATGTTTATTAACAATATGGTAATGGTAAATGAAATAGTCAATATGGTTTAGATATACGATTCGAGGTGCTTCGATTGTACATATATATACTTTGTGTGTGTGTGTAAACAACTCTTAAACACTTAAGTGGTGTATCGCTTAAAACAAGTCGTGCTAAAATTATCAATCAACGTAATTATAAGACTTTTTTTTGGTAATTTTGTCCATTATACACTAATGTGAAAATATTTGACACCTCGATATGTAATCGGCGACCTGTTTAATAAACCCAACCTTGTACAAATAAATATAATGGGTTTGATGTATAGATGAGATATCAGTTCGGAATAATGTACTTCGGTTTAGAAATTTATAAACTTACTAATTGGTAACCACATTTATCTTACTTAATCGAAACAACTTACAGTTTAAGTATATAAAGAAAAGCTGCTTATGAGCTTTATAAAAAAACTTAAATATATAATTATATATATCAAATCGATCGAAGCTATATCATCTGTAACAGTATACGGTTGGAAAAATAAGTTTTAAACTTCTTAATCATCTTATTGCGCTTCGATGAGACAAATGATTAACTATATGCCCTACCGAGGGCACTTTAGCGCATTTTTCTAAATATTAGAGTTCTAGACGTAAACGTTGTTAAAAATTATAAATGCATACAAATTTTGAGACTTGCACCCAGACCCCTAGCTGAATACTATAGGTATATACTGGTTTTAGTGCTTCCTGATATAAAAGCAATTAAATGTCCAGGGTCAGCTCTGATTTCTTTCGGAAGCGCCATTAATTCTTACGGAAATATGTAACAATCTGTCCATTAGAAATTATTTGAGAGCTTATACAAATCTGGCATCCATTTACCATTACTTTAACTACCATTTCAACCATTTTCAATTGCTATACGGTATCAGTACAAGTCTTCACATTTAACACGAAAAAGTCGATCGGTGATAATTTTTTTTATATAACAATTACAATATGTTTAGTTCAAAGCTTTTTTTATCAACTGATTGAGATACATATATCCAAAACTCTTCAGAATACCTTTTTGCATGTTTTCTATTATGTTGGTCATCCTGTGTATTTGTTGAACTATGATCACTCTCTCTCTCTCTCTCTTTATATATATATATATATATATATATATATATATATATATATATATATATATATATATGTATATATATATATATATATATATATATATATATATATATATATATATATATATATATATATATTTATATATTTTTTTTTTTTTTTTTTTTGCGGTTTTTACAGGCCATTATTGGCCCGTACCGTGTCAACAATCTGACTCCATCGGTTTCGATCACGAGCCAGCTCTTCAAACCGTTGTAGGCAGTTTGAAGATGCCAGATCGCTCTCTATGCCGTGGAGCCATCGTCGCCGACAGCGACCTCTTCGCCTACCGAAAGGCGGTTCTCCCTTAAAGGTTCGCTGTATCATTCGGTTCGGATCAGCACGCAGAACGTGTCCGAGCCAGCGTACTCGCTGTCCTTTAATTTCATGCACGATATCAGGAATTTGCATTAAATTCCTGATCTCGTGATTGAATAGAACTCGGTAAGTGCCATCGACGTCGCGTTTTGGACCATATATCACACGCATGATTCTTCTCTCGAATGTTAGAAGCCATCTTTCGTACTCATCCGTCAAGGTCCAACTCTCACATCCATACATGACAACGGGTCTGATCAACACTCTGTACAGTTTCAGCTTATCCGCATTTGCAAAATACTTTGATTTCAGCAGTGGACGTAGAGGATACAAAGCCCGATTGCCAGCGGCAAGGTGGACTGTGATATCCTCGCCCACACTATTATCGTGAGTGATGAGAGATCCAAGATACTTGAATCTCATCACTCCTTCAAACGTGTGGTTACCACTACCGAAATCAATTGCGTCTTGGTCTCTAAAACCCGAGATTAGATATTTGGTTTTTGACTCGTTAATTTTGAGACCAACGGAAGCTGAACACTGTTCCAGTGGATCAAGTATCTCTTTCACTCCGTTGCCATTTAATCCAATCACACACATATCATCTGCATAAGCAAGAAGTAGATTGGATTGTCGGAATAAGATATTGTCCTGAGGTGTTTCACTTTTACGAAGGATGTATTCCAACATGAGATTAAAAAGTATCGGGGACAGCGCATCTCCTTGTCGAACACTGGAATTGATTGCAAAAGTTCTCGATAGCCTGTTCTCAACTTTAACACAGCATTGTGACTGCGTTACTGTCATTTTACACAGATGTATATATTTTTTTGGTATTCCTAAATATTCAAGCGCATACCATAGCCTCTCTCGATTAATCGAGTCATAGGCTTGCTTGAAATCTAGGAATACCTGGTGTACATCGCGAGATGTTTCGTAGTACTTGGAAAGAATCATCCGTAGCGAAAAAACTTGATCAGTGACTGACCGATTTGGACGGAATCCTCCTTGGTAGTCACCGACAGTTTCCTCCGCCAAAGGAGTAATTCTTCCCAAGATAATGTATGACAGTAACTTGTATGCTGTGCAAAGGAGAGCTATACCGCGATAGTTCTCGCATTTCATGCGATCACCCTTTTTGAATATTGGGCATAACGCGGCCACTTTCCATTCATCAGGCATAACTTCATTTCGCCATACCAATCGAACAAGGTCGAAAAGACAGTTCCACAAAGTTAGCCCTCCGAATATCAAGAGCTCTGAATAAATGCAATCAACCCCTGGTGAACGATTTTTCTTTAATCTCTGCATGGCCAATGTGAATTCCTCATAGGATGGATCCTCAATGAACATCTCCGCGGTCTGTATTTGAGAGTATTCAAATACAGCTTGTGATACATGTGGAACATTAAGTAGATCAGAAAAATGTTCACGCCATGTATCGAGTACCGCATCGACGTTAACACAGAGGTTTCCATCCTGGTCTCGAATGGCAGTTGACCGAGATCTTAAGGTATGGTGCAATTCGGTGATTCCTTTAAAGAAACCACGCGAATTGTGCTCATTGCTGAGTTGTTGTACTCTTAAGACCTTGGCCTTCCACCATTCTCGCTTCTTCAGTCTACAAATTCGTTTAGCTGTCCTCCTATCAAGAACTGCTTTGTTTTTCCTTGCGATTGTAAACCGAGTCTGCGCTTCATTATAGGCTATATTTCGTTGCTCAACAGCAAGACGACACTCCTCATCAAACCAATCATTTTTGGGCTTAGTTTTCACTATACCGAGAGTGTGCTGGGCAGCATCGACAACCGAGGTTTTCAATACTTCCCAGACACTATTTACATCATCAGATTGGTAATTGGATTGCATAATGCTATTGCTGATAAGATCTTGATATTTTCGTTGCGTTTCTTCATTTATCAGACCTTCACAGGAGAATCGCGTTGTATATTCTCCTGTTCTCCCTGACTTGTACGAAAATTTCCATCGTAGCTTTGCAGCAACCATAAAATGATCACTGCCTACGAATTTTGTTGACGACCGATACGATCTCACGTCTTGGACAACCCGAGCCCGCTCTTTTGAAATCAACACATGGTCAATTTGGCTTCGGGATGTTTTACGTGGATGTGTCCATGTTTCTAAGTGGATGTTTTTATGAGGAAAGAATGTACTTGCCACTTTGAGATCATGAGCGATCGCAAAGTACATCATTTTTTCCCCATTCTCGGTCGCTATTTCGTGTCGGGAGTACGGACCTATATTGTTACATAAGTCGGTCTGATTTCTGCCAGCTCTAGCATTAAAGTCACCAATCACCAATTTGACATCGTGCTCCGGTATAGAACCCATCAGATTATCCAGATTATTGTAAAATGAGTCTTTATCCTGGGATTGGCTTACATCAGTGGGCGCATGTATACATACAATTGACAGGTTGGCTAATCTCATGTGCAAGCGAAGCTTACACATTCGATTATCGACTGCTTGAAAGTCCAAGACAGCCTTTTTTACCTGTGGCCCAATGAGAAATCCAACCCCAAGATTTCCGAGGTCATCTCCACTGTGTAGCAACGTATAGCCTTGGGACACATGGTCTCCACTTTTAGGCCATCGAGTTTCTTGGAGAGCTACGAGTTCCAGCCGATACTCTTTCATGCAGGTGATAAGGCCGTCCAACGCGCCAGGTTTTCTTAATGACTGCACGTTCCACGTGCTGATCCTCAATCTCGTGTCCGGGTACTTAAGCGGGGGTTCGTTTTTTTTGTTGTTTTGGCGGTATCCGATTTTTTTATTTTTGTTGACATTTTTAACAGTGATATTTTTTTACGGATGCGGGTCGTCAGCCCAGCGATCCAACCAGATTTAGTCGCCTCCTACGACAAGCTCTGGGTACTGTGGTGGTATTCTATGGGTCTCATGTTTCGTTCGTAGTATTTACGAAACACGAATGCCCCCAACCACAGGGCGCAGATATATTTATATATATATATATATATATATATATATATATATATATATATATATATATATATATTATTATATATATATATATATATATTTATACATATTTATATATATATATATATATATATATATATATATATATATATATATATATATGTTTATATATATATATATATATATATATATATATATATATATATATATATATATATATATATATATATATACATATATATGCCTATATTTTGGAATTATATGAAGCAAAGACATTGACCTAGACGAGTCTTTATTGTTGGGCGGCTTATGTAGTTAAGGTATCTACATAATATGTCACCTTTCATTCAGGTAGACTATGTTTCAGTTTGAATACGGCATTGATAATATGTATTATCTAGCTTATGCTAGGCCGTTCTTTTACAATCTGTCTGGTGTAAGATAATAACCAATTACGTTGTAATTACAGCAGATCGATTTCTGTTGCTGAAATTTTCATTTATTGTCCGTTTCGGGGCCGTTTAAAATATGGTATAGCTTGATGGTGTTGTATAAATAAGAGTTTTGTGCTTTTGATTTATGAACTATCATCGAATTTTAATAGGAATATTAATGTCTTTGGTTAAGTTACTCTTTGTTTTATGAAATATATAGGGAATCACTGTTTCAGAGACCAAACCCTAACACTAAAAATTTAAACAATGTGAGCAACTTTTGCAGGATATTTAACAAGCCGATGCAGATTTTAATTTGTATACAAACAAATAGAAATGCCAATCAGGAATACAACCAATATAACGTAGCTAACTCTGATAAAAACCACTTGTCTGGGGATCTGCAAAGAAGAAGAATTGTTATTGGAACTCATAAATTAAATTATGAGCCAGTGAGGCAGCTGTGAACGAAAAACGCTTATCCCTTCTATCGGGCCACAATGTCTGAGCACCCATAAGCGAAATTTTTGACATGTTGAATTCTTATTTGCAAAAAAATTTTAGAACTAATTTTAATTACTGTGGATGAACAGCTATATCCGGTTAGGGAATTAACAAAGTTCACCCAGTACATTCCTTCGAATCCCGCGATGTACGGTATAAAAATGTGGTGAGCGAATAACAAGATAACTGCTTATCCGTTAAACGGGTAAATCTATACGGGTAAAATAGAAAATCAATGAGACAAAAATCACAGTGAACGCATTATCAAAGAGCTTACAATAGGGTGTTACTATAAATATAGCGGCCGCAATATTTTTTTACTTCCGTGCCACTAGCTAAAGATTAACTGGAATGTAATTTTTCAACCGTAGGAACTATGAAAAAAAATTAAAACCTGTGTTCTAGAAGAATTTAAAACTTCGAGAACCAGGCAGGTTTTGTCTAGCTTTTTTGGGTTTAGAGAAAAAAAAGTTCTAATTCATATGTTCCGAAACCAAACAAATCGGTGATATTATTATCAACCCAGCATAGTGATACTGGTGTTTCAGGATCGAAACAAAAGCCATAATCTTGTTCTACAACTCCATAAAAGAGGCAGTGAATACGATTGACAAAATGATGTCACAACACACTACGAAACGAAAAACTAATCGTTGGCTGCTGGCAATGTTTTTCAACATTCTAGATATAGCAGCTCTTTCAGCGTATATTCCATAATTTAAATATAAAACCATCCTTCTAACAAAACCGTTAAAAATTACCGTCGAAGACAATTTTTGAAAGAACTAGGCGATCAATTCTGCATAAAGAAGAGCTAATAAAGAAGAGAGCACTAGACTGAATAGTGGTGTAAAATATTTCTATCAGAAGTGCAATACAATGTGTCCCAATGCTCCCAATGCTTCTTACATTCCAGATCAGAAAAACGAACGAGATTTATCTATACGACTAACATTTAAAGTTCAGTGTTTTATGTGTTACAGAGAGGAGAAGAAAAAGAGATCTACGAGAAAAGCTTGTCAATCTGTTGTGGTATATTTTGTTATTATCTATTGCTGGACAAAAAAATCTCCTTTAGTTTCAATTTATTATGAAGAATAAAACTAGGATATCTAAAATTATTCTCTTTAAGTAGTTCATGAACAAGATATCCAGAAACTTCGTTTACTTAAATTTATCGATTAGACTTTACCAACGAGACATACTAATTATTTCGTATTAGCTGAGCAAATTGATACTGAATTAGTATGTGTGCACACCAAGTTTATGTGGAATAGTGTTACTGAAAACTAGATTCATCTGAAATGCTCAATAATCCAGTATACTTCTGACCAACTCAAAACCTTTTACAAATATATTTTATGCTATTTACAAAGCTTACAATAATGAATTCTATTAGATTTTAAAGGCAAGTTGAAATCATTAGACCAATAAAGCACAATATCGTAAAGAGCATCAAATACGCTTTTGAGGTAAAATTATATTGACCTGCTATGTTTGTGGGTGACCACTTGTCAACGCTTGGCATGACAGATTAATATTTAATATTAAGGAGCTTTTCAACTGGAGTTTTCCTTACAGTTATGGGGTCTTGAACCAAAATTACAATTCTTATAAACATAAGTGATCGTTCATGATTGGTAACAGAGTAATAGGTGGCTGAATCAATCTTGAATCCCTCAATTCACTAGGTAGCTTAAACACTTACAATATTAAGACTTTTGAAACTTGATTGAATTTAATTGCTAGATAACACAACTGGGGTGAAATTTAAGAAACAACACTGTAAAAATAACTGTTCAAACTGACCAAAATAACATTGAAAAATTCCTTATCAATATAAAACCGACAAAGATTCCTATCAATAAGGTTTACGAATTTATAACTTTATTTAAACTAAAAAGCTTTCTTAATGTGGAACATTCTTCCGGGGAGCGAACATTCATTTTGAACTTCCCGCTCTATATTATTATATAATGAGTTATTATATAATGAGTTCCTCAGTTATTATATAATGAGTTCCTCATTTTGTTTTTAAGGCTGGTTTGGGAGTAGGGATTTTGGGTTTATTTCTAAAATCGATTTCCTTTTTAATGAGATGAAATTTTCATTTTTACTGTAGGTTTCTTACCGGAGTACTAATATAATTATTATTATTGTATGTACAATTATTATTGTAATTCTGCTTTGACCGGTTTCGATGTGTTGGATGACGTCATATTAAATAACTGTGCGATCGCATAGATCAAATCCATCTCTTCAGGTGTATGTTACCTGATTGCAATTATATATACTTTCAGTCGAGTACGTTCAGTGCTAGCGAATTACAAGAATGTACGCGAAATATCGGTCATTTTTGCAAATTTCTATTTTCTTATGGATCTAGATTGATGTTCACTATGATCGCAAACTGATCAGTAAGACGATTTAAAAAAACTGATAAATTTATCATATTGAATACATTTTTATCATATTGATAAAATATTGTTATCAGCAGGAAATAATTTTTTCAAAATAACAATAAAAATACTGACAAATATTTATCAATATTTTTGTCACTAAAATTTGTCATATTGAGTGGTATATTTGGTTCAGTAAAGCCTTAACTATACAAATCACTCGTTAACCCGAGTCATTTTATACTGAGGTCATGTGATTAGAGCATGCAATTCTGAAGTATTTTTTGACTTTTGCAAGATGGTGGAATAGATAATGTACTCTAGATTGTGTAATTTTCAAGGGGGCGGCTAGCCGATACAAAACTTCCAGATGAACGGTTAGTGTTAGAATTGGCATAGAATTTAGCTACCAGTCCGTATTTTAAAATTTTTAGATATTTCTGGACTATTCCTATATGGGTGTTCTATACCTAACAAATCACAGAAACAAAGATAATATTGTGAGCGATTTGTTCGTGTGAGATTGTTGGAAAATTACGTTTAATTAGCTTTTCATTATCACCAACTTTTCACTAATATTGTGCTTTTCTTTCAAGTGAACTTGCTTTCCAGTGGTGAACGAAAATTGGTTGTGATCAGCGATGCTAATAGTTCTATTATTGTATTGACCATGCAGACATCTCACAATATATATTTAACGTATAGTTGAAATCGTTGGAATAGTGCTAAAATAGGTAATGAACATAAATACATACGTGGCCATCGGCTATTTTTACCAGTGCTCATTATAAATAAGATTTTTTTCTTCGTCCACATGTGGGATACATAAGTTGGAAACAAAAACGCGTATGATTAGACTACCATATGAGTAGAAAAAGAAAAATGAGAGAATGAAACTGAAAACTCGGCATGGTGCAATAATTAACACTTCGATCTTTCAATCATAAATTCAAGAATTCATGACAACAAGAAACTCGGTTGGTATATACGAGTCTGTATATAATATATGCCAGAATTCTTAAGAAGAAGATTTTTTTTTACGTTTTTTGTTTTATTTGTTGTTCAAGAATGAAAAATGATTTCTTGTTGTCTTTCGTTCTACGGTTGTGTGATGTGTATATAGACGGTACTCGTATCATATGAAGTACCAACCATATCTGAGGTAATACCGGTCAGTGGATATATATTATTTATGTTTCTCAGTTCATTTGTGTAATATGTGATTCAATTAGACACTAATTTTTTCATTAAAAATTTATGATGTCATTGAGGTTGTGTATATACCCATCATTCATATATGGTGCTCGTATATATATATATATATATATATAGTGGTTGGGTATGTTACTTATAAACATTTTAAATGTTGTTGATCATAAAAATTATGAAATTTTAAAAAATTACATACTAAAATTATTTACAATTCTATTCAAAGTTTAATTTGTTTGCAGAATACATATACTCATCCATACATGTTTTTTTTTTGGTATACGGAGGTAAATAACAAGAAACCGTAAATGGAAGTTGAAGTCAATCTTTTTGTTTAGCTATGATCTCGTACTATAAATGGGAGTCAATTTAATAACACGTGACATTACAAACGGTTGTTCACAGATAAAATACCTTTCTCAAGACACAAACACATCATAAATGGACTCAATTAATTGAGTAAAACCTAAACGGAGCAACATCTCAATTTCTTATAAAATGAGATCATATATAAGATTTTGTTTAATCATCATCATCGTAAATATCAGAGCTGTCATGTATAATAAATATACGAGTGCAATAACAAATAATTTATTAGTCTGCAAAAATATTTAAGAATTTTTAAAATATCATTACACCAGTAATTAAAATTCAAGATCACTCAACAAACTACTTTTGATTCCAAAAAACACTTCAGATAATTTATTTTTGGCAACACGATGTTTATGTATTTAATTGTCGGATAATTTATAAAAAAAAATCTACTTTGCAATAATATTTAAGATTAGTCGTCGTTCAATCAACCGCAAATGATACTCATCATGGGTTAGGGGTTTTACAAAACTATTTAAAAGACAAACACTGATATGTATGTATAGTATTGCAAATTATCCAATGTAAATATATTCATATGGATGGATATGTGTAAACAAGCAAAAAAACGCCTTTTTGCATAAATTTTGTAAAATTTTTAAATTGAAAATTAATTAAAAATAAATATTTTTTTTAGTTTTATCTTCAATTAACACTTTTAAATATTTATTTTTTTTATTTGCAATAACAACAAATAGAGTAATATAATATTGATTTATTAGTTATTTTTGTGTAATAACACATATTTTTAATATTTGAAAGGAAGTGTGCTAAAAGCTGGGAAAGGAAGTGAAGCTTTGCGGTTCTACCATTCATCGTATTATTCCATTAATATATGTATGTATGTTGTGTGGTTTGAAATGGAAAAAAATGTAAATAATTATTTTGATGTGATTATACGCTTCGCGTGATCGACATGTTGGTGTTACTTATGTGTAAATTATAAATGTTTATTTTGAATCTAATTGTCTACCTTGAAACAGCGTTTAACGCCGATTGATACTTATATAACATTTCAACAGATTAAACAATAATCGCAGTTGGGTGTGTAAATTACACGATGTAATTTACACTGTTTTTACATGAAAAAACGTTTAATTTACATAATATATGAAACAATGATTGACGCGCCATCTCTTATCAAATCTTTTTGTAACTAAAGCACCATCTGTTATAAAATCAGCTTACTATTTTACGAATAGAATTCACGAAATTATTAACTGTGTATAATTTATTTGACTATATACAGGTATCCCTCGTGTAACGCGGTAGTTACGTTCCAGAAAAATTTCGCGTTATGTAAATTTTCGTTATAAATATAAGTCATAAATTTCATATCAATTTGAGAGTTAATTTAAAGCAAAATTTAAATTCAGAGTAAAATAAAAACACAAAATAATATTGCAAAATTCAAAAACTAATATATGTATTATGAAATCTAAAAACAATGTTTTCAGGATCAGGACTAATCTGTTTCACTATCTTTAAACATTATATTTCGTGGAAAGCGTTTTAGGCGTGCAATAGCCTCGTGTTATAAAAGAAGAAATTTCGCGTTGTTCTGTAACTGTTTTTTTTATAGATCGCAAACGCGTTGTATAAGTACCGCATTAAACGAGGGAAACCTGTACTAAATGTCAAAATGTTAAAAACAGGTCAACCTCGTTAAAAAACTAGCTCGTTTGAAGGTAAAGGTTTGCAAATACTAATTCTTCCATGTTTATTGTTATGGCTGATTTCCATTATGAAAAAAATGTTGTCAGTATTTTGACTGAAAAAGCAAAAGCGAGAAAAAAATTAAAAATGCCATTAGAGTGATTGAGATAGTTTTTTACTTTTTTCCTTTTTTTATAGTGGATATATTTTGACAGATGCGTGTACCATAACCAATAAATTTCATTTTTTTTTGTTTTTGAAAAAAAAAGACAAAAAACACTTTAAATCTACAACAATAAATTTAAAAAAAATAAACTTAACATAATTATTCATTATTTCAATTATTTTCACAATGAATGGCACAAAACGAAATGTTAAAATTATGAATTGACCATAAAAAATCATCCATCTTTATTTGTCCTATAAAATATTTCTCCAGTACTGAATAAAAATACTTCTCTTGATATATTTTGTCAGTACTGCTATAATTCTCAGTAACCTTAAAAATTTTCTCAGTACTGAATAAATTTTTTATACTGGAAATATTTTTTATTTCACTCGCAATTTAAGAAAAATTATATTTTTTATCCCCCCTTGACTATTTTTTCATTATGGAAATCAGGCTTTAATGACCAACTGAATTTCAAAATAGATGGCACTGCGATATGTATTTTCTTCGTTTTTTACATGCAATTTACGTGTTACGTAATATACTTTACACATTTTACATTAAAAATGTAAAAAATGTTTTTTACCTGTAAAATCCCAAGTGTGGTAATAATGGAAGTTGATAGCCAATAGGTTCTCATATTTATGACTCTACAGATAAAATTGGTATCCTTATTATAAATTTACATTTAGTGTTGACTTTTAGTAAAGAAATTAACAAGTGTTCGAAATTTATAAGGACTTACGAGCAATTCTAACTGAATACCTAAATAATGACCATTAAAAATGCAACTAATAAATCTGAGAATATAAGTTATGAAGTCAGACTACATTTCATTCAAATTTTAGTTGCGTTGGAATGGGAGTAACACGAGAGGGACTCCAAATCAATACGACAGAAAAGGACTGTGGTAAAGTAAGTGTAGCATTACTTCTTCCTACCAGTCATCTTCGCAACAACGACAATAGTCGTGGGAAAAGTCTCCTCGTATGTTTACCTGTGTGATAGTTTTCCGTCACAACTCGCAAAGCCTATTCGGACGGAGCTAAATATGACTAATTATTACGCATGAAATATTATTAAATCATTTTTTATATGTTTTCTCCCAAAACATGAATATGCAATATGCAAGTACCATCGGGAAATTTCAATTATAATGATATATAATAGTAACGGAATGAGGAAGTCAGTAGTATCGTGGATTTTTATTGTACAGAATGAAAGAGTATCCTGTGCTATTACACATCAATGGAGAAATGGATTTCAGTGCAATGCTAGTCGTTTGCCTACAATATCTTGGGGAATGAAAATAAAGAGAACCTCCGGAGCTTCAGTATTCACGATTGTATTATATCTTAACATTATCACTAAAACCGGTTAAGCAAGCTCATGGTCATAAGACCATGTTATTGGAAAATCATATTTTAGGTGTGACCTGCAAAATTTTACCCTTAAACTTTCTCTGAGTATAATACATAAGGCTTTAAACAGTAACAGCGTAAGTCGATAACCAATTACTTATCATAATGATACCTTTGCAGATGTAAAGAAGATCGTTAATATAAAGTTAGAAATGTTGATGATGTTCTGAGTTTCAATGGTCGATTGGTTCTACAATAATATGCGGTTTACGTAGTTCAAAAGAGAGGCTGGTTCGAGTCCAACCGGAGACTATGTACTATACCACCACCATAAACCCAGCGGCTTGTCTTGAATAAAGACTCCACCAGCGGGAAGCGGCTATATTTTCCACAATTTATCGAGTTCATTGGGTGAAATATTTAAACTCTTTTCGTTTGAATCAGCGCCTGAGGCGCCAAGGCGTCATAATAAAGAGATACGCAGTTGTCACAATATACTCGTTTATGAATGAGAACTTAGGGTGTATTTCAGCCAAAAATAGACCATTAACAGAGTAACTTATCAATTTGATAATTTGGGTGATGAAGTCAGATTTACTTCCAACTTTATTTGACTACCAGCAAACAAGTTATAACTGACGCTTTTAATTACGATTCCCAAACATAGGTAAAGGAATATTATAAAAGTTTTCGAGTATTACATCCTTGTTCTATGGACATTTTTACATATATAAGAAAAGTAAAAATAATGTTTTATCTTATATTTTCTAGTATGGCTAGGTTAAGTTTGGATAGAACGTGGATGTTCCGGACAATCTTTTTGGTGGTTCATAAAATATGTTTCAAAGAATTTCAATGTGATATGCATCATGCAAAAACTGGGGCATATCAAGTGTATTAGTAACTGCCTCTTCCCCTCTCCATCTTTGCGTTATAACGTATGCTTTTTTATTAGACTAGTGTTCATTTATTGAACTTATTGCTTACTTCAGAAAGATGATTTTAGAGGAAACCATTAATGTTGATGATTTTATAAGAAGCAATTAAAGCACTGCAGTAGTCAGAAATACGAAAACATCACAAAAAACCATCAAACAACTTATTCACTCTTTGTTGCACAGAGTGGAAGAGTTCCTTATTGTAGTGTAGCTCCACTGACAAATGAGATTAAAGAGAACTTTCAGTATAAATAAAGGTGTTCGTTATCATTATAATAATATCACCAAAAGAGTTTGTTTTGCACTCATGGTTAGAATAATGTTATTAGAAAATATTGTTTTAGATGTGATATGAAAATGTTACCTATTTAACTGTCTCTGAGTGTAGAGTATATAGACAAAATTATTTGAAGAGCCTACTCTGTTGAAAGAGTGATATGGGGTTTCTCTTGGTTTACATACTTATAGGTGCTCCGAAGAAAGGTTATATAGAAGCTGGAATGGAAAAAGCTAGCTTCACAGTACTTGAAAACGCTATTCGGCGCTGCTTTTGCAGAAATTCTAGTGAGTTAACTTTTAGGTTGAAATAAGGAAAAACCAATAAGCTTCCCTAATTACTATTACAAAGTAGCAAAAAATTTAAATGTAGTATAAAATTATTGATGGATAAATAAGATTACCAAATAATAAAGCTAGATGCCGAAAGTGTTTTGTTGTAGCGAACATAAATATTAATGTCGTCGAATTGATTTGGCTTATTTATGCCGATACAATGTGTGGCGTTTTGAGCAATTCGAACAAAATAGAATTAAAATAGCTCACGCCACAATTAATTAATAAAATCAATATTTCGCCCGATAGCATATGCCCGATAAGATGGATTTGATCTTTTCGAACACACGGCCATTCAATGACGTCATCATCATCAAATCGAAACCGGCCTAGTGGATTACAAGATACAAGCAACAGCTCGGATTTTACAACATATTCAAATTTACATAAAGCAATACGCTTTCTTCATTGGTGACCCAGTCGTGATCGAGGTGTTTACAATTTGCTCAATCCGTGTCAATGTCGATGGTTGTTCGTCCTGAATTGGCCTTGCTCTTCGTGGCTCTCGTACTCGTAGATGTATTCTCGATGCCGAAGGACAATAAGGTCGCTCGACGGCGTATAACAACCTGATGTTTTCGTGCATAAAATCTGCGACCACTCAGCCAGAGTCGATAAAGAAGCCGAGTCGGGTTAGGCAGTTAACACAATTCGGATTAACTCATGTAAGTTTCGGGTCCAAAGTGACTTTATGACTGGAACACCAAAACTATTCCCTGCCTGATTCTCCATATATCTGAGGGCTTGGTTATGGCCGTCTTATGAACGTCTTCAGCAGCTACGGGAATAAGGTGATAAGCCCTAACTAAATCGATTTTGGAGAAAACATTATTTCCATGTAAATTCATGGAAAAGTTTTGAATGTGGATAGCGGTCTGAAATAGTAACCGTATTCAATCTACGATAATCACCACATGGTCTCTAATCGTTATCTTTCTTCTTGACCATATGTAATCGACAAGAAACTGAAGATTCCGATGGCCGGCAAATCACTAAATCTGCCATATGCTGAAATTCTTATTTTGCAGCTTTATGGCGAATTGGATCTATAATCTTCATGGTCTCGATACTGGTAAATTCCCTTCAGTAACAATATGATGTACCACGGAGTGACCAACTAGTGAATTATAATTTGGCTCCGCTGTTACTAAAGGTAATTTCTTCAAAAGCGCGCCATAGTCTTTGTCGATTAACACGCACATAGTGGCATGTATTGACAGCTGAGTCGCTGGGTCAAAAAGCAAATTTACTTAAAAAGTTAGCGCCAATAATCGGACGATTCACTGCTGCTAAAACAACTGAATGCGTAAAATTATGTCTGAGTACGATATTCACCTGGAGCAATTTAGTTCCATATGTGTTAATTTTTGTACCGTTGGCGGCTGCTAACAATAGATCGTGTGATTTTAAATTTAAAAATATCGACGTGGAAACACGTCGGACAGGGAGCAGCGAAAGGTGAGCTCCCGTGTCAACAAGAAAACTCAGGTTATTTATTAAGTCATTTATAAAGAGGCGGCTGTTATTTAATCTACAGCTCTACAAGTATTTTGGATCACTACTTGTTTGGGACTCTTTTTTGTGGTGGAAATGATACTAACAAAGATGGTTCGGATTATGTGAATCGGAATATTGATTAATTGAGCGAGTACGAGATCGTGAACGTGATCGAGAGCGCGAACGTATTCATAGTCGAACTGCCATATATTAAGTTAACGAAACTGTCGACCCTCGAGATATCGGTTTGAAACCATTTTCTAACCGTCGTTTGACTTTGAATAGAGAGAGATTAATCAGCGCATATTTTGAAACTCTCAGAACGGATTAACTGCATAAGTCTTGCACTTGTATAAGCAGAACTTTTTACGATCTGGGGCTTCTTTCTAATTGTTCAGATTCCAAGTATATTAGGACTTTTAAACTTTTTCCATGCTATAAAAGGGCTTTTCGGATAGTGTCGAGACCTCCAAATCAAGGCTGTTGCTTTTCGTTGTGAACACAAAAGTTTGGTTAACTCTATGAAACATTAATATTTTTAATTACAATCCTTGATTAGTTGTTATAAATGGGGAGTCTGAATTTTCGTTCAGGTATGTTGGAACTATTTTGGTAAGTTGGAACAATATTTCATTGTCTATGTTCAAAGTCTATGCGTAAGATTTATTTAATATCAAAATGTTAATTCCCAACTATTTAAGCATTGTACGGAGTTTTTTTCCCAAATCACTCAGGCTCAATTGAACCATTGTTACATCCCTTCCCAGGCGAACACTCTCAGAACTGGAATATGTTTGCTCTTCTAATGAAGTCCAAGATATCCGGTATCCTCAAGGTCGTCCTCAAATAGGCATTAAGAGCCGAAACAGTACAGTGCTCCCCGTCCCCACACTGTTCGCAGAAAGAGGTGTTTTGAATTTTCATTCGAAACATATGACTATTCAAGGAGCAGTGCCCCGTCAGAACGCCCAGCAAGATCCTTAAAGTGCGTCTATCATAGTTTAAGAAGGACTGGGATCTTTGCTGGTTTACTGATCGAAAGAAAATTTTGGATAAACGACAAGAGATGAGATTATCCCATCTCTTTTGGTGCAGATCTTCAAAGTGATAATCAATTTATTTTTTAAGAGATAGTGACGTCACTCCTAGAGTAGCCTCAGGTCCCACAAAGGTGGATGTCGCACCCAATCGGGCTAATATATCGGCCATTATATTCCCTTTGATACCCATGTGACTGGGTATCCAGTGAAGTCTAACTTTATTCAGCCTGCCTAGTCGATTTAGGGCACTTATCGTTTCCAAGACAAGTTTCGATGAAACATTATTGGAACCAATCGCCTTTAGGGCAGCCTGGCTGTCATAAAGAATGCAGATACAACGATCTCTACAATTTTTCTCTTTTACAGAGAGTGCTGTTTTCAAAATTGCAGCAGTTTCTGCCTGAAAAACAGTAGCGTACCTACCAAGCGGGATAGATAATTCAACCTCAGGATTTTGTATATGTATAACCCAGCACCAGCTAGATTACGGCATACTGATCCGTCGGTAAAGATTTCCCGCAAACGTGCTTCTTCACCATAATGTCTGAGGACATGTGGGCAGTTATATACCGACCTACCTCTCTCCATATTTGACAGTGCCCCGAATAACTAAAGAGACTATGTACTGTAGGCAAGCGGCTGTTTGCGCTACACACCTTCTGATCCAAAGATCAAGTGTCAGCAGATCCACAGCCATCTCAAGAGCTGCAGTGGGAGTAGTGTGCATAGTTCCTACTATATATACCAAGACAAACAAGTCTTTGGAGGCGGCTTAGTTGTTTCCCTCCAATCTCGCTCATTGTTCGAGGCCACCAAATGAATGCGGCAGACGAGACAATGGGTCTGATTACTGATCTGGTTTCACTTGTAAAATCATTTGCAGTAGATTATAAGGTACTTAGTGTCACGAGTTACATCTAAATTCAGTTACCAGATAATTTCGTTTAATATGATGATAAAATTGAATTTTAGAACCAATAGTTGATTTAATCTGTGCTCAAAACCTAATTGATAAAGTGTGTATCTATCCCATCAATTGATTACTGTGTATACTATAGGCAGAGAACAGCTGTCAGATGTAGCCCTGAAGTTGCTACTACGATAACCATCAGAAAAACTAAGACGACGAGGCTCAACACAAATACACATTAATAATGTACAAATTAAAGATGTTAGTCGATTTGAATACCGTGGTTGCACAATAGCAAAAACAGGTGGGACAGACTAAGACAGAAACAAATACGTAAATAGAGCCAAGCATTTATTCAACATGTTATAAAAAGCCTGGAATGCTTCTGCTTTGTCTCGTGTGTGAAATCAGTACTACTGTATGGGAGTGAAAATATATGAGTAAGACATAGAGACCACAGTAAAAAAAACTAGAATGGAGATGAATCACTAAGTAATAAAACGAGTTTGTAATTAATTTGTCTGGAACCCGTTAGGGAAATTGAAAGCAGAAAGACCAGCAATAACACAAAAGAATCATGAAAAAACACCTAGTGCATAATGATTCACCTGCAAAGTAGATTTAAACATAAGATGATATTAATACATTCAAATCCGTAATAAAAACCAAATTATCAACCAACACATATTATTCAGCGTCCAATCTGTCACTTTACAACACACAGGAGAGATTATGCAAATAAGATTATACAATTAGGCCAACTCACTTTTCAAATCAAATTTTATTTTAACGTACTATCGACTCACACCGGTTTTCTATATCGTAATGTACCATTTGATCATATTATATAACCAAATGTAACCCAATACTCGCCATGACCACCCGTTAGTTAAATTGATCGCGATTTTAATTCTGTTGTTCTGAAATTTAAGTATCACTTAATTTGCTGTGAAATAATATTATATATCTAGACGAAGAATTAACAAAACTATCAAAGATATTGTCAGTATATATAATTCTCACTTAATTTCGATTTATATTACAATAATAATAGATTTTATAATTTTTATTTTTTTAAGCTGGTTTTATTCTTCGTTCCAACTATATATATAATATCTATTCATAATGACCTTCAAGTAGAGATTTCTTTTGTAACAAATATTTACCGATTTAAGAATGTTCAATGTATTCTCGTCCCAATATATAGTACACTGAACGGTGAAACTTGTGAATTGGACATCGTATACACTGGAGAAGCTGAACTAAAGAGCTTTTCTTTATATAATATTATGTATTGTAATATTCCTCCTTAAAAATTTACCTTGACTTTTTTTTCTTATTTGTTGTACTCCGCGCTTTTGTCTAATTCTCGTACAACACAATGTACATACATCTTAATGTATATATATATATATAAGAGTAATTTACAAAAATGGTCAATTTTAATAATTACATCTTAAAAAATTTATTATAATATAATAAAAGTTAACAAAAAAGAAATCTGTAACGTCTTATATATTGTATATTGTATACAAGATTAAAATTAAGAATTATTGAACTTGAATTTAACTTGTTTATGTTCTTTTACTTCTTATATATATTTAAAGACTAATGTATTGTAGATATATGAAGTCGTGATGCAATGCAAATTAGGATAATGACTTTTCGTTCACTTATTTATAATTTATTAGTATTTATTTTATAGTCCGAAGAAAAATTGAAGTGCCATAAAATATTTATACACACATACATACTTGTTAAGTGGGTAATCTACACCGGTGTCGTTTTTTTTGTATATTTCTTAGTTTTCGATTTAAGAATCGCGCGAAATACAACAATTATTTGTTAAGAAGATAAATATTTAAAAAAAAAATGATTTAAAGTACGCGAATGACGATGAATAATTTTTTGTATTTATTTATATTATAAGTTTTTAAATAGAATAAATTAAGCAAAAGATCTGAAAATTATTGTTTTCGATATATAAGATGAAAATTAGAATATTAAATTATAAGTTCTTGTCTTCGGTTAAAGTGGTTTTCAGGATAGTACTCAAAAGAATTTATTCAAGGTGAAATATGTGTTTTTCTATTCAAATATAGTGTTACTGTGATGAATAGACGTATTTTCTTAAGAACACACATAAATTAACCATATTCAAAGATTCAGCGTATTCCAAGAATCTGTGATCTTTATCTCTAGTTAGTGATTCCATTGCAATTCGAATGTCTTGACCAAAACCTTAAAACAATTGGTTGTTGGTCTGCTTTGAAAGAGCTCATCTTAATTAGACACTCATGTTGTTAGATTAAAAAAGTGGAATAAGTCACACACAAGGAAATTTAAAATGAATTTCCATAATTCATTAGATTCATTCAAGCATCGGGGATTAGATTTTTTAAATATTCAAGTCTCTCAATTGTAACAAATATTCCAAGCCTCTCCTAAACTTTGTTTATCGGCAACTCTATAACAAATCTGGCTTTTCACTACTTTTTGAAGTACCAGAACTATTTCAGTCTAGTTTCTAGACCAGATATTACTAATAAGGTTATCGACTCTGTTGGGCGTGTAAATTACACGATGTAATTTACATGGTTTTTTACATGTAAAAACCGTGTAATTTACATAAAGTTTTTGTTTACATTCTATATGTAACAAACGTAAAATATGATTTTATGTAAAAAAAACTGATCTAGGGAATCCAAAACCGGTTTCCGGATTACGGTAAAACCGGTTTCTAGACCAGTTTTTCAAAACCGAAAACCGGTTCTAAGTTTCTTCAATTCGGTTTCCTTTGTTAAAGTTATATATGATGATTTCAATCCGTTACTAAGCTTTTGGGATCAGTGCGAATAAATGAAACTCTACCTGATTAACATTTTTATATTTCGTATTTAACTGCAGATGGTGTATCTGTTATGTAATTAACTGGAATCGATCAGCAATTTTGTTTCGCCCACGGAATTCAACTAGCCGTGTTCTGTATCCAAAGGTTTCTGGATTAGAAATAATCGTTAGCCAAATCTTTAACGTTCAAACCAGCGCTTGGACTTTTTTGTTCCATAACTCTGATTAGACTCTGAATCTATTGATAATTTTGCGTATATGTTAAATTAACCCATGACCTCTTTTTGATTGTCTATGATCTGCTAAACTCCAATGGATACTCGTATATATATATATTTCTCACTGGACTCGTATATATCAGAGAAAAATATAATTTTGAATGTAATTTTTTGCCTCTGGTGAGCTAGCTCCGATTAACTGGAACTTAGGGCTTACAATAATGCCTTGACTAAACTTTTGAATTAGCTCTATCTTCAATAGTATTAGGTGAAGCTTTTCTAAATTAGACACCCATTTTTCCACCTCCACTTCAGCACCAGAAATAAATAAAACTATTTGTATTTTCATATTACGGCTTTTGTTGTTTCTGTTCCAGTACTAACCGTACCAAATGGTGAAGGAAATTACTCAATGTGGATGTCCATAAAAGTTCTTAAAGTCAGGATTCTTTTAAAATAACTCCTCAACGGCTCGTTGAGGAGTAACGAAAATTCCTTGTTTCAAGCCTCCCTGGAGTAGCCTCTTTTTTGTCAACTCTATGACTCTATTTCAACTCGTCAATTTATTAATGTGGTGGTACATACATACCTCAATAAAGGTGGTACACTAATTTTTCTCAATCCAAAAAGCAATGAAGTGATTGTTATTTTGTCCGATATGAGTATGGCCTTTATTGATTTCACCTTGAATAAGAAAGAGAGTATTGATATTCTTTTACCACAAGTGTTTCTCTAAGTTCGATTGGGGATATTGAAGTGGTAGTTTCATCATTGACAAACAAAAGCCTCAGAACAAGCCATTTGGGGGTTCGAAGGCAAGCCCATACAAGATAGAATGAAGCCAAATTTATCTAATCTACAGATTGACCTTAATAATTTTTTAGTTGAACCTCGAACATCATTGGATTAAAACAAACTTTGGCTAAACATGATTTCTACATACCTAATGTACTGCACTTTCCCAATTACAGATTGACTCCTTCTAATAGGGGAGAATGATGAGCTTCTTCTTTCGGTTTATTTTCCAGATTGCTAAATTATCAACTCTGATTTTGGTGCGCAACATACGGTCTTAGTCAACATGATTGTAACATTTAGCTTTCTGAGTTGACAGAATGAGTTTCCTCTCTTTGGGTAACACTAAGTATAATTATTCCAATCATTTATTGTCCTAGCAGGCTATAAGTTTTATTTCTTCTATCCGTTCTCGGAAACAATTTAAGGATTTAGAGATCCATATCATAATAATATGTCTTCCCACTCATTAACATACAAAATGTAAAGTTTCTTAATATTGGTTTTACAATATAGTAACGCTGAAAGACTACGCGAAAATATTTTCTTTATAATTTAGTTCAACATAATTTAACAACCATATTGAATTGCAAATTATCAACTTATATCATGTATCAACTGTCCATAAAATACAGGAAACCTCAATTTTTGTTCAAATTGACCAGTGAAATGTCACTCTAGCATGTCATTTTATTTTGTCCACTATAACTAATTAAAAAAACAGTATAATGTCGACTAGGGTGGTTGAGATCCAGAAAAAAGTATCTGATGGTAACTTGGTTAAATTCCAATAGGGATTCAATGCAAAAGCTTATTGGGATCGGTGATGTGAATTTTTCATGTACCGCGGTGTGATGAGAAACTCTCTTAACCTATAAGCTTCAACTGGAAACATATAATACTGACATGAATTTTGAACTCCAATCTTATTCACACCACCGATATATATATATATATATATATATATATATATATATATATATATATATATATATATATATATATATATATATATATATATATATATATATAAGGATATAAATAGCGACATCGGTGTCGTTGGTCGTTCATACTAAATATGATCAGAACTCAAAAAAAGTTACAAAGATACCTGTTGGGATAGTTTAGGATAGCCCAAATTTTGATTCATTTATCGAAAAAAATATTCGTACTTGGCTAGTTAAGACTTATATTGAACTTAAACATGACCCTTGCATTTCTAGATTGCAAAGAAACGTACTTGCTTCCAATCCTTAACAGAATTCAGAAAGAGTTATAAAGAAATTTTGTGGGATATTTTAGAATATACTAAGTTTCGATTTTATAATCTTTAAACTCCAAATTAGCCTTGATTATCGGAAAATCTGTCTAAATGATAAATATGTCTAGTGAACCCCAATTGAAAATCATGATGTCAAAGAAGTTTTAAACACAGAAAGCTCACTCAATATTTCTTCTCGAATACTAAGATTTTAAATATGTGATGGTTGCGTGAGACAATTTCGCTCCAGTAGATGCATCGAAAAATTTTAAAATATTTATATGGATTTGACAGAAACCCCAATACCTTTGATGTTTCTGTTGAGTATCGAATCTTAACTTATAAGTCATAGATAATTTTATAGGTGGGCATGGAACTATGCAATGTGCAGATGGTTTTATGGAACTCTGAGCTAGAGCCAAAAGTCTTTGAATTGGCTGTTATGACGTAAAGTAGGACGTAAATAAGTGAACAGTAAATGTTTTGGGAGTGCGTTTAGCTCTCCAAAAATTGCAAATATTACAAAGACTAAACGACACAAATTTCGTCCTTTCCATGGTTTCTCAATATTTCGATTTCATTTATTGACCTAGAGCATTTCCTTTTTCTGGTTGACTTTTATGTATTCAACCTTGTAATCAAATATTTTCACTTGAATACTTTAGGGTGCTAAAATACTGATGGTCATTCTAATCTTTATCCAACCGATATATTTTTTCAACGTAATTCACGGATCATATAATACTGATTAAAGTATACGTATTTGATCGCTCTTTAGAAAGGCCGAAAATACCCATAAGGTATTTACTTTTGTGGTTTTATATTACCAGCTATTTATTTTACCATCAAATATTCCCTATAGAAAGAAATACTCGCCAGCTTTTTGGAATTTGTTTGTTGTATCTATAAAGCAAACACTGATAATTCTTAAATACAGGTTATCGCCGACAAGCTCTTTCTGGGAAGCCTTATATGCTGAAATGTAACTTTCCGTTAGTTGAAAAGAGCTCTTATGGTTATCTCACTAAATGATGGGTGACACCGAAAGGGGAGTTATCACTTTTTTCAATTTGAACAAGTTTATTCGACGTTGTACCTGCCAAATAGGATGGATTCTCGATAATCTCTATTCTCTATATTATGCTTTGAGTGATGTTTATATACTTATTTTCGTTTCAACACTATCCCATATGTTGATGAGTCGAAGTTACAAGTACTCTCTCAAATTGGGCTGTACTAAAAAAAATTTCAACCCCAAATGTTGTGAACAAAAAAGTTGAAATTATTCCAGCTGTTGGAACGTCTGAATTATAATTCATCTAATAACTTAAATCTACCTATATTGGTAAGCTCCAAATTAAGTAAACGACTAACTTTATCACCCTATTTCTATAGGTTTCAATCTTCAAAGTCGTATGATTGGGTCTGTGTTGTTGCAAGCATACGACACAAATCTTTAGATCCTTTTAAAGATTATCATTCCGTATATTCCGTGATGCATTCCCTATGCCTCGTAATGCTATTTTTTTAGAAAAGGTTGAATTATTTTAACATTGCTCTTGTTAGAATAACCCAATACCATAGGTACCATAATTGTAGTTTTTTATATACGAAAGCTCAGATTTTCTTCCTAGCAACCAGTTCATTTTCTGTAATATATTAAGCTCATTTAGCTCTTCTCTTTTCGTTTTGATATACTCTTTCTACTTGAGTTTAGAGTAAAGAGTCATACTTAAGTATTTCACCGTATTCACAAGGGAAATTGGTTGCGAGTTCAGTCGGACTGGCATCTAGTAAACTTTTTTTTTGTAAAGTTAACATATTTGGAGTTTGTGTGGAACTTGTGGAACTCCAGCAGATATTTTTTAATTCCAGTGAACTCATTTTCATACGCGAAACTGTCTCTCAGTTCGATACAATTTAAAAATCTGGTAAATCGATTTGTCAGATATCGATGTAGTTTATACTCTTCAATGCTCTACTTTTCGAACTCTTGTGCTTCATTTGAGAACATACTTCAAAATATTTGTCTGTTATCCAAAGCGAATCTTCAAATAAATTTGCAATTCTGTGCACTTAGTCTATAAAATAAGTATCTTTCTATAAAGCGAAATTGATGCGGACTACTGAGTTTCCTTTGTTTTATTACTGATTTAAGCGGTGGTTAAAGCTGTGACAGTTGGAGCGGGAGGAACCGGGTTCGTTGTTACCTCTGCAACCTTCCATTGGATACACCGTTTTCGTAAGCTTTCAGAGAGCTTTTCTAAATATTTGTCCTGAAATTAAATTAACCAGGAAATTACTTATTTGACGGGCAAAAATGTATTTTCGAGATAAGGTACCAATATTTTCGGTCTTCTAAGTCTTTTTGATGCTTCCTAGAACAGTGTTTTCATAAACGGATTAGCAGTTGTACTTTGTTGTTTAAATAACTTAATGAGTATTCGACTAGACTATAAATGTTGAATTGCAATAATTTGAATTTTAAATACAAACTGAGGACACCATCAACGATCACCTAATCTCTATGTGCGGATTTCAACTCCTAACAGTATATAACTACATTAGGTTATATAATTTTGAAGATTACCTTAAAAATGATAACCTTTTACGATGAAATATCGTTCATTACAACAGTCAACAAACGAAACCATACAACATGTTTTTGTACAAAAATTTGTTCGGAAACCGCAGGAATGTCGATCAAAATCACCTATGTACCCTAATCTATTCATCTATATTATTCATATATTTAACCATTTAGCTTTTTATATATTTTGATTATATATCGAATCTATTCAACATAGAAACACCCTTTTCAACAATTTAGCCAATTTAATTATGTTATCTAAAATTCAATGATCATGTCAAATGTTATTAATAAAATCATGACATTCCAGGTAATAAGCTTATCAATTTTTTACTATATGTGTGAACCCTATGAACACAAAAAAAAGGTGACAAAGTGGAATAAACTATTTTACTTAACTAAATGTTTACAGATTTTTTGTTTCAGATTCAGAATGCTGGGTACAGAGTATACTAGTTTAGCTCTTTGTACATTATATATTGTATTTACAAGACAGACAACAGAATATCGATTTTTAATATTTTTTTAAATCTAATATTTTTTTTTTATATATTATACAATTTATTATATTATTATTTTTATGTTACAACATAAACATGAAAATTGTTATGATTATTCATGTTGAAATATTTTGTTGATTGAACATTTAATCAAGTGAAAGCTATTTTATGTATAATATTGTTGTTGTGAATTTTATTTCTCGTTTATTTTTGTTACAACAGAAAATCTCATATTACAGTTTAGTACTGCTTGCCACTACTTATGTGTAGACAAGGATATTTTACTTTGATATAAAATCAGGGAGCTTAAAAGTTAAATTAAAATACATATTATATAGATATATCATATTCGAAAGGATATATGTATAGTATTGAAGGCTACTGTTGTACAGCGTGTCCTAGTAAGAAGTTCAGATTGCGCATTTTGGATTGTGTGTGGATCTAATTTGGAAATGGTTGCTTTAGTATTGGCATTCAAACCATGTTTGTGGGTTGTCCGTATAACACTTGTCCTTCGTGGCACCCACAAATTAAAGACCAAAGGCGTCAAATCACAGCTTCTTGCCGGCGAATTCACGCAGAAATTCTTAATCTTTTGGTATCTTTACCTTTGAGCCAGTGAACCATTAGAACCCTCACGATTACATACTTTTGTCAGTTATCCGACATGTTTAGTCTTTAAAATTATGAATATATATATATATATATATATATATATATATATATATATATATATATATATATATATATATATATATATATATATATATATATATATATATATATATATATATATCATATTAATTTTTGAACCATTCGTAATTATGTTTCGGATTCTCACAGGTAATGGACTGCATAACTTAATCATTTTGCTCTGGAGAATATATCAGTCAGAAACATCACCATAAATTGGTGATATAGTATAGTGATATTATAGTCATTGTTTGTTATTAGAACGGTTGTGTTTGGTGTCATTTGATCACTGCAGAGTAGGTCCTGAATTGGTTTAGACATAATGAGGTATCCTCAACTGGTATCGCAATCTATGTGAACAGTCAGGCGGCAACCAAGTCGCTGTACTCTGTTTCTCTGATGTCTAGAGTATTGGGTTGCCACTTGTTTCTGAATGAGATGAGTGATCATTTCAACATTCATAGAGTCTAGACCCCCGGCGACTCGGACGTCATAGAGAACTGCAGGACGGACGAACCAGTGGACTATGGTACAACTCTCATACTACTACCGGAAATGAAAATGTTGGAGATGCCAATTAGAGAAATCAAGACTGTGCTTAAAAAGAAGGCAGTACCCTCAGCGAATGAAAGGTGGACGAACACACTTTCATGTAGTAAAGCAAGTCAAGTTTGGTCAAAGCTGAACTTGAAACGCTCAAAGACAATGATCTCCATACGAAGATGAGAACAATAAAAACGATTGTGGAGATACTCACAGGACACTGTCTACTTGAAGAAATTGCGAGGAGGCTAGGTCTAGAAGCAAATGACTTTTGCAAAAGCTGTATGGACGAGGAAGAAGAAGAGACGGTTGTCCACCTGCTATGCCCAAGCCCGGTAAGACATGAATATTTGGGTAAATTCTTAACAAAATTCGACGAAACTGATCTTGCGGAGCTCATACTTAAAAATTTGCTGGCGAAAACCTTTAATTTAACAGTCAGTAGCGACCCATTCATCGCCGGATGAACACGTATATTGAGTATATTTATCTTAATAGGATCGTAAATAGTATGAAGGGCTGTTTTCAGGACTGCATGAGCTTGCTAAATTCGATTGAGCTTCAAATAGTTCTGTATGTCTTTTTGAATGATTTTAATAGAAAAAATTCTCCTGAAGATAACCAAAGTAATATTATATCAGTAGTTTGTCGAATATCTGGAGGAATGCTGATATCAGAACCCAGAATTTTAGCCTATATAGTTATTTGACTTGTAAAGTTGTTTTGATGATGAACAAACCGCGACATGAAAGTGATTTAGCGCGTCTTGCGAATTTCAATTTCTCAACATGTGGTTTGCTGAAAGAAGAACCCAGGTATTGCTCATAAGCGAGGATCATATGTATTTCTCTCAAGATGCAAATATACTTACTGAATACTTACCTCATCATTCGCATTAGCTATCACTTTAAAAGTTAAGGTCACCACAAAACACCATCTTAATGTGCTCCCTTTTAAAACGATTCGATGCTGCCAATTTCACTACAATTATGCCGTCGTGCCACAAGTCGCATCAACACTGTCACGCAAAGGATGCATTGGCTTTTCCATACATCCTTGTGAATTTTCTAGATTCGAAAATTTTATTTGTTTACGAATCCACTGAGATGGAAAAGCACTTCGTCTGAAAAGATGATTTTTTGAGCATATTCCTCATCAATCGATAACGAAGTGGATGGTCACGGGATTGCATCAATTGAACTTTATCGCAGTAATATTTTCGGCTGAGCTAACACGACGAAACCAGATACTTGATGGATTGTCGAGTTCTGCGTGTTTTGACCAAATGTTGACTCATTTCGTCAACTAGAAATAATTAACTGAGATTCTGCCAAAGAAAGTATGACATTAGTGTTTCCAGAGCCAAAATAACCTACAGTTATTGGGATACCCTTTACAGTCATAACCTCGTGATAAGCATATATTTTTATGCGTACATATACAATAAAGTTTAATTAAATTAAATTGATTACGAATGAAGCAAATCTGCGGATCCCTCCAGCAAGCTAACTATATAAAGAAAAAAACAGCATTCAGCAAGAAAAGAGATGTCTTAATTAATGTATAATATAAATAAATAAGGGATGTATTATATACAAAACCTTAATTACAATATTTCAATCATTTATCAACCCCTTTTATGTATACACAGCTATTATTACACATAATATTGATGTTAGAAGCTATTTTCTTACAATATTTCTTATCTATCCGCAATATTTTTCATTTGTTTTTCCACACCTTTCCCGCACTCGACTGCAGCAATATATACAAGTCAGGGTAATCGAACTTGAACATTTGTATATATCGTGGAGTAGTTATTTCCGGTTAGTGGAATTACTAAATATCCCTGCTCGATACAATATAGATACACTAAATAATCGAATTCTTATTCGTATTATTAAGACACAATACAACAACAACGCGAGACTGGTGAACAAATGGAATATCAATTTCAAAACCGTAATTTAGATTTATATTTCCAGTCGCACACATTTTTCTTTTTTTTTTGCCACAACCGTTCCTCGTTCGCCATGTATACACACACACACTCATCGGAAGAACAACCAAAAGCATCTTCGAAAATAAATTTAAATTTATTTTATTCCCTATTATTATTATGATTATTTATGAAAATGCTTTTTCGGTACATTCGTAATATCCATTTTCATCTCGATATACGTTTTCTTTTTTTTTTTTTGCTTCTGCCATGCCAAACTATAAAATATCACTATACATCTTCACTCGTATGAATATAAATATGTTTCCACAAAAACCTCTTCCCCAATTGTACGAGTACGTACAAAACGGGGGGCAGGGAAAAGAAAAATTCAATTCATCTCGCACCGCAACCTGATTCAATTTCAATTTTCTACACACCAAAAACAACAACAACAAACCACCAAACAATATTCAGCACGTATTTTCCAATATAATAATAACAATAATAATCGTAATGATACAATGAAGTGGATGGAAATCAATGAAAATTGAAAACAGAATTTTCCTGTGTATAGTTTTTTTTTATCTCGTGTATAAGAAATGAATGCAAGAATTTTTTTTTTTTTTTTTAAGAAGAGTGAAAATTTATTTTAAATGAAAAGATATTTTCCGATTTTCCAGATGGGAATCAAATAATTTTATTCAATTTTGAGTTATGCTGTTGAGTACGAAACAGACAAAACAACATTTTTTTTACATATATGTACACGTTGCGAGTAATAAAAGTAGAAGTTCAAAGTCAAAGTTGTGTATAAAATTAATGAAGACGACGACGACGTAGCAAAGGAAGAAGGCGCGTAAGAAAATAAAATTGTTTACAGCCAGGTCTTATATATATATAGGTATACGCTGAATCATCAATAATACATTATTATATTGTGTATATGCAAATGATTTATGAGTCTTGAGATATCTCTTGCGAATTGATCGTTTGCACTGTAACTGTTCGTTTATGTCTGTGTGTATATACATCTACCCTATAGAAATGCAAATTAATTGGTACAACATAAGTCAGAAAAGGTGATTATTTGCTGCTAATTAGTTATGGCCTCAAGTTTAACATATTGGTTTGTTTTAATGTTCAAAATGTATTTTTTTTTTGGATCGAAATGATTTATAGATTTTGGTTGTCAGCTATATAAGTGTAAAACTGTCTATGAGCTTGATCTTAATTTTTTGTTTAATTTATTTTGGGTATTAATTCGCGGCTACATCATTATCTTTGGCTTCTGGCAACGTTTTTTGAAACACTTAGCCTATGCTTCATTCCAGGTTTTGACATAGAGCAGCTGTAAGTCACACAAACCGAAAACATTAAGCACAACAATTCCGATAAACTAGGCTGTTAAATATATTTCCATCTGATACTATCTTTGCAATTTGTTTGGGACTGAGGGCTCTCTCAATATAGCGTCATTCCAGCCTATATAAGACTGACATGAAAGATGGGCCCTTAAATTCTGTACTCAAAGATTATTTAATATTAAATAATCTTTGAGGAAAGATTTAAATCTGTTTAGAAGCTTAAAGCTTCTTTGCTTGTTTTCATCTCTAGACTATCTTTTTTCCACCATAGCGTTCCCAACTCTTTTCCAGGTACGGCTTTTATCGTCTTTCCTTATATTGAATCCAAATCGAGGACATACGGCTATAAGTCGGATTACAAATCCTATTGTAATTCGAAATCCTGCAGGCCTTTTTGGGAATTCAATTCGTATTGCTATTCGATTCGAACATGAATTGGTATTTGGCAATATGACACTGCCAAATAGAGAGAAGGGAAATTTTGTACTAATGGTCATACCTATCCTAAAATTAATCATATTGTTGAATTTTTACATTTAAAAAGTATATTTCTGTTATTATATTTTGATTCGATTTATTATACTTAGATGTTGGTGAAATTGGGTTGATTTGTACACTTAACCGTGTATCAGCAAACGAAATAGTGGCAGTTATTCCATTAACTGCGTTTCTTAAATGTTTCCCTCGTGTGACAGTTCCATGTTATCTTCTTTAACGTTTTATTTAATATTATATTTGAAATCGGTTCACACTTTCTTCCAGCCATCTGAACTTAATGGATATAGAGTTGATTGTCAATTTCACTGCAGAGTCCTTTTTATGGTACCCCTTTTTAATCTGCACTTTATATGACCTCCACTTCTCCTGCTTTAAAGCATTGGTCACCCAACAAACACTAAGGTCCTGGAACCTACTCTAAATCGTGGTTGAATGGACATCGTGGTGCGGCTCGTTACAGTCCCCCAATATAAATTTTGTGTTCATTTCTTGCAACAATTTCCTTGATTTCGTTCGACGTCATTGCCGAATACATCCTGATATGTATATGTTAAGTGTATGTAGGCGACTTTCAATCTGTAATGTTTGTGTGAATACCCCCTTTACTTCCACCTCTGTACTGATCTCTGTTTTATAGATGGATCCTGTTTCCGCACTACTACTGGGCACTGAGCTGTCTTTTGTTTCCTCTTACTTCCACTAATAGCGTATAGTTGGCCTATTTGTTAACCACCAGCATCACTCTCACTTTGTTTGTTTTGTTTGGTTGGTACCATTTTCTTCTCACGTGAAGTACGGTTACTTATGACAGATCTCAGCATTATAGTTAGAAGAGTATGTTGTAAAACCCGAAAGTCACCTAATTCGTAGTGATCATACTAGAAATTTAGCATGCTCTTAGCCACGCAGACATGAGCGTATGCAGTGTTATCTTAGATGGAGTAACAAGAAATATCATTGAACGTAGCATTGGTATTTTAAAATCACGTTTCCGATGTATTCATGGAGCCCGGCAATTACATTATTCGTCAAAAACGGTTTCCCAAATAATTAATGTCTGGGCAACTCTGTTCTACATTTTCTTACACTTCAGAGTTGGATTCGACGACATTTTGGTAGAAAATGAAATTGATGAAATGCAAAATGAAGGGGAAGGGTCAAACGGTAATGACGAAGGCGTGTTAGCGTTACAAAGTTGTTTCTTAATTGTAACTATCACAATTTTTGTTTATTACTATCGCAATAGTTATAAAAATAGGTACTTAAAAGTTGTTCAAGTTTTTTTTAATAATTACAAATTCTCAAGTTTAAATTTTCGCTCCTCTAGTCGCTCTTTAGCTTCCATGGCCAATTTGTTTTTATTAAACTCTAATGCAATTTTCATGACCCTATTTTCCTTCCCTTTCAACAATAGCTTTTTCAACAATAGCAATTTGAAACAATAAATTTCATATTTTTTTCCTTCATTCTTAAAGTTCGTTTCATAATTTGGTTGGTGCTTATTAAAGTTTCACTGATCGAAGCGAAACTGGTGGTTACTGTATCATATAAGTGTTTTTGATGCAATATTTGCTTTTCTATTAACTCATATTGAGATTTCGATTGAACCGGTCTCCTATTTCCTCTATTATTTTGTAGTGGTAGCTCAATTTTAAAATTTTGTTACTTCTTTGTACGGCTTCGTCAACAAAACTAACAACGACCAGAAATTTATGGTCGAAAACGAATTACCCGATAAGCGAAATTTTCATTCGTTGCTACTTTTCCTTGATTATACGTTTTCGTTTGCTGTATTATACGTTGTCGAATTCGCAAATACCAATCATTCGAAAACGTCGTTCGTTTCTTCGGATTCACAAAAAGGCCTACTGTACTTTCCGCTCACATTCTTTCAGCTTTAACCACTCCGCCATTTGATCTGAAACTTAAGAATGTTGATACACAATGCACAAAATTATCCAGTGTGTCACCATTATGCAATAAGAAAGTGTTGCCTTAGTGACTTAGATAGGCAATTACAAATAATCTGTGTTACTAATTTCCAATGAATTAGGTGTCTCCAATGGATTATACTCCTTATAAATTCGTCTTTTCTATATCATTTTCAAAAGTTTCTTTAAAATTCTTTAAGATCGATTATGAGTTTGATAAGTTTGATGAATTTTGTTTCAGGGCAAGAAGTAAAACCTTTTACTGGTAGTCTTTTATCAAATGTTCTACATTCAAAGATAAAAAATTCAACTTCTTACATATTTATAGTTTTGCTGAACAATCTATGATTGGATTGTATAAATATAAATTAGTGATATTGCCGGCAGATGTTTACTGCTCCAAACTACTACATTATTACCGTTTGATACTAATGGACTTGCACTGCCGCATTCGGTTGCTATGCAAAAGCCCGACAAAGAACATGATATTAGTACAGATATAAATGTTATTCGATCTAAGGTTTGATCAAACCACTACTTAAAAAAGCCCCATATTATTCGTGGACGTAAATTTGAAGTTCAATAAATAACAGGGAACCTGATCCTTATAATTGTATTAACGCAGTAAAACTTACCTAAACGGCAAAGCAATACTGGACTGGGCTCTTCTTAAAGTTGATTAAACTGTAGTTAATTGAATTGCCAATACCAGTGAAATGGTGCAAGAAACACGTAAAAGACCGAGTAATCCATTTGACCTCATGAATTTAACCAAGTCAAACAGATGTTTGAAATTCCACTAGCAAAGTGATAGCAAAACAATTAGCTCTGGTTTAAACATTATGATACTTTTGGACGCGATTTGCACGTATCCGAATCTGACTGAAATACTTCCGGAAAAATTCGAAAAAAACTGACTTTTTCTCTTAACTTAACTTTTTACCAAGAACTCAGCGATGACCAAGGTATTGCAAGGATGTCCAATAGCACACACACGACCTTTAGAAACGTTCAATCGAACGATTGAATACTAACGAAGTGACCTGCTGTGCGGCAATTTTCGTCAAATGCTTTATCTGTCATTCGCGAGTTTGTGAAGATTTTTTTTTATTAATGTTAATGTAGCACTTAGGATAGTATATCCTATTGGTCCTGGCGAATTTAATTTCCAGATTATATCTGTGTAAAGGTCTTCTTAAGTTGCGCGTGTGTGATAAGCAATGACCATGAAAGTATTTGTAGAGTACACATAAAGGTCCTATTTGGCCTGTGGCAAATAGAATCGAGATTAGAAGATAAATTTACATCCGCAATTATTCGAGATGCTCGGCCTTGGACTCGATTGAGTGCAGCCCAAATGTGAGAATTATACTCTAGTCTGGGTCTTATAGGTCTTGTAAATTGAAAGTGTTTCAGATGGTGTAAAATAAAACGTACATCATCGTAGAAATCCAAGACATCTAGCTGCACTAATCGCTGCTTTGTTTATTTGTTCATTCCAGGATATTTTCTTTGATAAAATCAAGCCGAGAATCGAAAATGAGTCAGATGTAGCCAAACTGGATTGGCCAATCAGAAAAGATGGCGAGTAGCCTTCCAAATAATTCAACAGTTGAAAAATGATTATCGTCTCAAGTACGTTGGAAAGCACCGAGACAATAGCGATTGGACGATAACTCGAAGGATCCGACTTGCTGCCCTTTTTCGGCACGGGATGTACGTTAGCAATTTCTAAATGGAAGGAAAAATGCCAGAAGACATAGATCGGTAGAACAAACATAAAAAGGCAAGGATTTAGAACAATATTTAAGTAGAATTGGGGGAAGGGAATACCATCCGGACCAGCTGACTTGTTGGGGTTAAAGTTTGCAAGAACTTTGGCGACAACTCTAGGTCAGAGTCTAATGCGGCGCAATGGCGAGCTGACCTGCGAGATAACAGGAGGCGTTGAATTAGATTGAGCTAAGTTGGGCAGACTTTTCATGGGCAGTGGAAAAAATACTGTCTCCATCTTTGAGAGGTGGTATAGACGATTTCCTAATTCCCTCAACGATTTCCTCGACTTTACGAGCAAATGACCAAAACGTTGGATTGCTGTTGGTAGTATCAAAAATCTGTCGCAACTCTGCTTTAACCTTCTTTTCGTTTTAAAGTTGAGCTTTGGATATCGTTCGAACTGCTTTCCGGCAGTCGTGATTGTGCCAAGGATTGTTAAACTTTTTTGGCTTAGAGAAATTGGAAGGAATGAACTGTTCCATTTCTGTGAGAATGACAGTAGACACCAGATTGGCTGTCTGGTCAATATTACCGAAGGCAAAGCAAGAACGCCATTCGAACTCTTGAAAGAACTTGTTCATTCCTAACCAGTCAGCATTTTTAAAGTGCCACAATCGCCGTTTTGGTTGAACCCTCTCTTGACAAGTCCACGACGTTGGAAACTCCGCTGTAATAAGCCGATGGTCAGAATTCCCCAAGGGAGAACCGACAAAGATTTTGTATTTCTTCGCATGAGATGTTAAAAATAGATCCATCAGATGACCTGTACCGTTGACCCGATCTGGAATTCTGGTAGGTTGATCCACAAGCCGGTGTAATGGATTTCGAAAATGGAAGCCAATTGTCGTTGTGAACCTTCAAATCACCTGCCACAACGATTTCAGCATTTGGTGACTTTTGAAGGATGAGCTCAATGGAATCTGACAGAATATCAAATCCATAATGAGCTGCGCTGTTTGAAATATTTTGGCTTTGATAAAGGCCACACAGGAAGGGAGTGTGTTCGAGATATGGATTTAAACCCAAATAAAGTTAAAATCAATATTCGCACTTTGTCCTAAAAAACTGGGAATGGAATAAGGTATTATTCCAACTTTCTTTGGTGAATGAACCGATGGATTAAGGAGAAACCCTTTATACCGATGGCTGAAGAGTCACTGAAGGCCAAAATTTTAGTCTCGGTGAGAAGCAGGACCGCTGGTATTGTGGAGACAATATGGTGTTCTGTTTGTCCGCAGTCCACGAATGTTGCAGAACTGAAGAGAGAACATTCGCCCCATAACACAAAAAATACAGATAATAAACTTAAAGAACGCAAGACCAGCGTTGAGTCCAACCAAAGATGTGCTCTCTATAGCGCACACACACTGAGAGAAATCGTAATCTAATATTAAGAATAGTGTATTCTTGAATGAACGAATTGAAAAATTTTATAATTTCAAGAATATATGATGCGGATTTATGAATTAAATGTACTAATTTAAACTAAACAGTAAATTTTCTTCACAATTATGGCTTTATTAATTGAAATTATTATTCTTAATTTGGAATACTCGTAAAATGGTCAAATTCAACCGATTTGTTCTAAGCTCGAAATTACTACTCTTAAATTAAGAATTGTATGCACCAAATAATATTTTCACGAGTTTTATGAAATTGTGCCTAATTTATGATCAAGTCTTGTGCATGAAATTAAGAAAATGAAATTCTTGAAACATTATTTTTAATTCAAGATTAATTTTTAATGTTTTTACTCTTAAATCCAATCAAATATACTTAAAAGATCGCGGTATTATGATTTATTTTATAAATATATATAAACATTTTTTTTTTGTGTATGTGAAACATGATTTGAGTTTAATAATTATTTTTTAAGAATTACATACGCACACTTATCACGTTTTATTTAGTACGTAACTAGCTACAAATAATTCCTAAACAATAAATAATACCCTCAAATTATAGCGTAATGTATATCAGAAAAATGATCTTTGAAAAATCCCATTTAAATTATTTAAATTATTGCTGGATTCTAAAATTTTGCTATGGCTTCTTCGCACCCACTAATATTACAAACTAAAATAAAAATGAAACAAAAATGTGAAAACCTAGATCTTCTCAACATTCCTTAATACTGTTAATGGAAGAAATTTATATATATATATATATATATATATATATATATATATATATATATATATATATATATATATATATATATATATATATATATATATATATATATATATATATATATATATATATATATATATATATATATATATATATATATATATATATATATATATATATATATATATATATATATATATATATATATATATATATATATATATATATATATATATATATATATATATATATATATATATATATATATATATATATATATATATATATATATATATATATATATATATATATATATATATATATATATATATATATATATATATATATATATATATATATATATATATATATATATATATATATATATATATATATATATATATATATATATATATATATATATATATATATATATATATATATATATATATATATATATATATATATATATATATATATATATATATATATATATATATATATATATATATATATATATTGTAAGTGCTTTCTTCTCGTTCAGATACAATACGTGATGCTGAATACATGTCGTTTTCAAAAAGCATCCCTAAGGTTGTAACACCACTCGAGATTAATGAATATCTCAACGGTATAGGTCATATCAAGGATATTACCGGCGCTCACCGTAATCTAAGCCTCCTTATGTATTTGACAGGAGATACTTTCAATCACAACCGCTTAGACCGGTTCTTTTGGAATTATCGATAATGTTAATCATATAGCTTATGAAACAATGCCCGCTCCCCTAATTTTAATTGAACAGATGGCGCGGGAGTTAGAACTCACCCAATACCCCAATCGTGTAGGTCAAGAAATTCGACGAAATTGGCACCAGTTAGTTGGTCCGCAAGATGCGCACCTCATCCCTAAAAAGAATTGATTGGGGTGGACACACTTAAACCACTAACGCGACAACAAGCTAATATCTTTGAAGAATGTGGAATCGAACTTGATGTAGCTCATGCATGGACTATTTGGACTCAGGAGCTCTGACAATTACAAGGAGTTGGAAAAGTCTAAAAGTCCCCCTGCACCCAACTAAAACTAATCAAAAAAACTGAAAAATCTTGTTGGTTATGAAATAGATAATTGTAAATGATCATGTCAATGGAAGTCATTGGAATGTTTTGTTCGAATATCATTCGTATGTAGCAATAGATCGTGGTAAAATATATATATATATATATATATATATATATATATATATATATATATATATATATATATATATATATATATATATATATATATTAGGAGTACAAATTGAAAATGCGGGATTGATAACAGATGGCGTTACTAACGCTATACGCATCAGGGAGTACTGTGACTATATATTTATATATTTATATAGATATTTATATATATATATATATATATATATATATATATATATATATATATATATATATATATATATATATATATATATATATATATACAAAACGATTAAATGGCATGATAAATTAAATTTTAAATAAGTACAAAAGATTGGCTAGGTAACCAGTAATTTATTAGCAAGTAATCTCAATTTATTAGTGAATAATCTTATGTTTATAACCAGTATTCTCAATTTCATAATGCATTAATTTTTCATACTAGTGAATTTGAATATAGTAATCTCAATTTGAGATCACGGAAATGCATATATATATTGCTTCTACGCGCAAGTCATGTGTAGTTAGAATCGATATCACACTAAATACACGATTCATGCACATTTTTTTTATCTTATCCTTAATTTGAGATTAATTTTCATAATTTGAAACTAAATTATGTTACGTTTTTGAGAATACGTTTCACGGCAGGCGTCTAAATATTGTTGAAATCCATTTTACTATTTTATCTACAGTTTCTTCATATTTTAAGTTTACAATTCAAATAGTGAGAACCTGCGGTTTTTAAAATAATTGTTTTTTTTAATTCTGCTGTTTAATATTAAGTGTTGATATAAATAATTAATAAATAATACGTATGTGGTTGTGTTTTTGATATTTTGAAAAAATTTAAAAAAGAAAAGATTTTCATATATACCAGAACGGTTGTGAATTCGGGTTTTTGTTTTCGAAAAACGGTTGTCATTTCCATTCATAAATTTAGTTGGAAAGATTGTGTTTGTATTATCAGTGCAGTGAAAGCGAAAATATACGATCTAACATCAGGATTTTTCTTGTAAAAATTGGAATATTAAAATATTAACGTATATATATTAATTAAATCATAAGAAAACAGGATCGAAATTTTGTGATTGGGTAATCAGTGTCGCCGTATCGTGATATATGGTAAGTTTATATGTTAACAACCTCTAAAAAACATGTATATATATATATATATACATGTTTGACCAATTTTATACCAATTTTTATTTGCCATCGAACTTACCATAAGAGAAATCATGTAAAGTAAATTATATAAACCAATTTAGAGTTTAATCGTATTTTACAGTTTTTATATAGATATTGTAGACGAGACAGCTTCGCATTCTTCATTGAGTGACTTCCAATTTAGCAGCACACATTTACAAAAAAAGGTGGTTGTCATGCTTCCATGAGCCGTGGGAGACTGTTGAGATGAAATGGCAGGCAACATTTCCGGGAAGACGAGCTGAACTGACAAATCTTAAATGTTCGTCGGATAAAATTATGAGTTTTTTGAACGAGTGGAGCCTCTACAAATCTGCTAATGGGTTTAGACTGGTAAGAAGGAACTTATATATTAGCATAGAATTTAATTCTATTTAACAAAATTACAATTTATTTTTCCAGGTCGACATAGATTTCGAAAATGTATATGAGGAGAAGAACACTCTCTTATTATCTGGCTGGCAAAACTTCACTGAGCATTTTGAAGGAAGTGGAAACCATTAGAAGCATCAGTGACATAGGTAGATTACCCAATTATTATTTTGATGTATGTTTAATTAATACATATTATTTGTATTTACAGATATCAAATGTAGGCTAATTTCCAAATTGCTACATTACTGCGTACATTTGCAGAGCATTTGGAAACCCTCAATTCCATAGCATCCTTCATCTTAGAGGTATCGTGCCACAGCGCGGTTGAAGCACACCTACAAAGAATTAAATACAAATATTCGGAATATAATTTAAATTTGAAACCTCTTGTGACAACATTGCAGGTTGGGAATATGTTACGGTATTTGATGGCATTTTATATAAATTTGATAGTGTAATCACGGCCATTGATTATTGCTTCAAATTGTTTTACGTTTTTGACATTCTTGAGTTTACAATTTTAATTTTAAAATTCTTGAGTTTGATAAATTTCGTAGTAAAGACAATTGTACAAAATATAAAAACTAAGTTTGATAATCATTATAAAATACATCTAGTGGAAAACCCGATATTAGAGTACCAGGTTTTTAATATAATTGATGTAGTTATAAAACTAACAATATTGAGAAAAACTAAGAATGGGAAGCCATATGCAAAATATAACTTATTGTAATTTACTGCTACTTAGTTGAATTTTTATATCATATATATATATATATATATATATATATATATATATATATATATATATATATATATGTCTTTTCAAAAATAATAGCCTTAAAATACTCTTATGAATTAATGTACATTTAGTTTGATTTAAATTATTGTATGTTTTAACTATTAAATGTATATTTTATTATTATTAAAACTGTAAATAACATTAAATATATATTATCAATAAATAAGAATTATTATTTTTATAAATAAACTAAAATTAAATCAACTGTTTTATTTATTTTTATTAAACTACAGGCAGTCATGAAGTTTTACGAGAAAAGTTTTAAATTGAGAATACTTTTAGTTTCCAATTATGAACATACACTTCGCAAATTAAATCTTAGTTGCTTAAATTGTATGTGTTTTAGGTTTCCTATTGAGAATAATTTGCTCAAATATTTCTACTGTCCCTCTCAAAACAAGCATCTATTGCTCAAATTTTATGATTTTAAGTGTCAAATTGAGAATAGTCCTCAATCAAGTAAAACAATAGTTTAATTTTAATCGGTGTAATGACAACTACAGCAAGTTGTTCTCATTTCGAGCAAAAGTTAAAAAAATATTAATGAATTTCTTGTCCATTATTCTCAAATGAATTGCTTTATTCTTAATCACAAACTACGTATGACGAAAGAGAGATTATTCTTGTTACAAATTCTCAAGATATAAACTACCCATTGTTTATATTAAGAGCATTAGATTTAAATGAAGAATAACACTTTTCTCTATCTATACATTTACTTCTTCATTTTAGAATTTTTCTACGCTATGAATCATCAAGGAGTTTTTCATAATTATTCTCTCGATGAGAAAAACATTGCTTGGCGCACATTTAAGCAGCTTTTATGCTCAATACTGACCCTATTGCAATCAATGACAGCAATCATTTCTCTCAGTGCAGGTCGTAGTGTGTTAACCTTCCGACTGAGAGCACTAAATGGTAAACACAGTCCTGTTTGATCAACAACAACTGTTCCGCATATTCATTTATCTACTTGTACCAAACAAGTAGACTAAACGGAGTTTTAAATGAGACTTTTTTTTTACCACGAACATGAGGGTCGCCTTCCAGAATTGCTCATCAACCGTGTATTTTTCTGCACAACTATTGGAGCTTGCCAATGTTCAAATTACTGATCGGATTGATAAGTTTCTCAAAGGTCAAGAGGAAGAGCTTATCATGAATGTATTCGCGGATCTCCGCTCATCACGATTGTAGCAGTATTAATTACTTAATTCAAAACCAAATCGCTTGTGAAATGTATTGTAATAAATCCCTGTGGTGATTGTGCTACCAATCAAAATGAGACAACCAAATATCCGACTGAGCTTTTCAATACGTTTGATTTGTCGGGAATAGCACCGGATCATCAAAGGCAAATCCAAGGATGTTCTACTTTCTAAAATTACAATGATGATTAAAAAATCGCAGGTAAATCGTTGAAAGTGGTTGTAAAAGATCTGGAGTTTCCGTTTTTTCTTATGATCGATTTGCATCTGTATCCGATTTTAAGCGTATGGAATATTCACTCAACTCAATCTTCTATTGAGAACAGAGTTAGGTTGTTTGAAATTTTTCTCTCATACCAAATTTTGACTCAAGTATTTACTCGAGGCGAAGAATTTGGCCGGAACGATGTTTATCTATTTAGCTATATCTGTATATCCAGTAATTCCAGAATTTACTTTTACCAGAATTTCCATAATGTGTAATGGTTTTTGATCTGTCCGTAATTTTCATCATAAAAAGTAAACATTTTTTATATACCAGCATAAGAAAATATGACCAGCGAACAAAGATATTAAATCTATGGCCAACCACAATTAGTGTATAGATTTGCGCGACACAATGAGCGAGGCGTGCTAGTATCTGATGGAAATTATGCGACCCCGCATGCATTTTATTATTTCACATTTGCCTGGAGATACCACCAACAAATGGCCCGTTTTTTTATTATATCGGAGAGCTCAGAGAAATCAGAGAGATAATTTTTCCGAAAAATCCGATAGTTATTATCTGAAAATCCTTTTTCTGATTTTTATACACTGTACTGAAAATGTGTAAAGACCACTGAACATTAGACAACTGATTGATATTATGAATTTGAGTCGCTGTCGAAGCAAACGTCAAAATATAATTGGCTCGTTTTTTCAGAGCATATATAAATATCGATACATAAATATACAAAAGTTAAGATAAAATGGAGCAAAATGTGTTAGTTAAACTAGTTGAGAACACATTTAATATAATATATTGTAACAGTGATGATTCTGACGAAAGTGCCAGTGAAGACGAAAAATGTTTCAAAATATCAAATTTTGCCGAAGAAATTGTACCGTCTTATACGAACTCGATATTTAAAAGTCATTTTCGATCAAATATTGAAACGTTTAATAAACTCTGCAGACTAATCCATGACAGCAAAACCTTAGAAATTCATCCAGGAAGACCTGAAATACCAGTTGAAAAAAAAATCTTATCATTTTATGGTTTTTTGGAAACTGGGAACCCCTCAGGTAAATAAAACTACTGTTTAATAGAGCTAATAGATTTGTGTTTAATAACCACAACTGTTTTTAGAACGATTAGCGATAGATTTAATGTTGCCAAATCAACAGCCTGCGGAATATCATTAATGATATTTCGAAAATGTTACTGGATTTAAATATTGAAAAAAGAATTATCACATGGCCTTCGGCGAGGGAACGGCTTGCTACCAAATCATACTACACACAAAAATATCGTTTTAGAGGTGGTTCCATAATATAATTTAAATTATTTAGAAATATTTAGAACATTTATTGCAAATCTGTTTCAGGAATAATTGGTTCTATAGATGGTACTCGTATTCCCATCATTGCTCCAGGAAATCATACAAATTCGTATGTCAACAGAAAAGGTTTCCACTCACTTTTACTACAAGCTGTATGTGACCATCGTTTCAAATTCATTCACTTTTATACAGGCGAAGCTGGATCTCTTCATGATGCACGGGTTTTTACCAGATCAAATTTAAAAAACAAGGTAGAGTCAGGTAATTCGTTTAAGATTGTTATAACATTTCAACTTTTAATTATTTTTATCATTCCTTGGCAGGCGATTTCGAATTATTGATGGATGAACATATACTTGGAAATTCGGCGTATAAGTTAGATCATTTTTTATTAGTTCCTTTCAAAAATAATGGCCATCTTGCAGATGAAGAACTCTTTTATAACACAATCCATTCCAAGTGCCGTGTTGACATTGAACGGGCCTTTGGAATATTAAAGGGGCGATTTAGACGACTTAAATACGTCGAAACGAAACGAACCGAGCTTATCCCACTTTACATTGGAGCGTGTGTTATTTTACACAATTTGTGTGTAGAAAGTGGGGACCAAATCGATCCAGATGATGATCAACTGGATGAAATTCTTACAGGGGATGAAAGCGGCCGGCCAACAAATTACGCAGATTCAAGCTCCAGTGATGATGAACAAAATCCAAATTTAGGTGAAGGTCAACGAAAACGATTGTATATTATGAATTATTTATTTTAAATTATATTTCAATTCAAATTCTTATTTTTAATATTACATTTTTAATTGTATGTAATAATAATAAATAGTATATACTCTATATGCATATAGGTATGCTCAATTATATTTGGGAATCATTATTTTTTATGAAATAATCCACAAACCGTTTGAAATCTTTATTGTGTTCTGTCAGCAGCTCTAATTTCTTCCTTCGGTATTCATGTTTGGAATTTTCCTGGCATCTTCGCTTTCTTTCATTAACTGATTCTTTTGTTTCATGAGGATGTCCTGCCGTCGCTTTTTCGTTACGTTCTCTTACACTAAAATTTGCACTTGGGCTGGTACTGGATGTTGTTTAAAGGGGTGCTATAGTACGATCTCCAGCCATAATTTCATCAACAGCATCAAAATAGATCCAACATTTTCTATTTTGGCCTGTAGTATTGTTATGGTCCTTTATCGCTTTATATTGTTTCTTTAAAGCCTTTCATTTGGATTCAACTTGAATCCAACTTACAGTGATTTCATTTTTAATACATTTTTCGGCAATTCTCATGTAAATTTTTTTCTTTATACCGTTTTGCAGGTTATAGTATTCAGTTTTTATTTCATTCGATAAAAATAAAATATTTTGTGAAAAACAGGCCAAAAGTAAAGTGTGTTTGTTCTGAAATCTATTGGAAATTCTGTTACAAATAAAAAAGCATTTGAAAAGTCAAAGGTAGTAGAATTTTTTCAACGAATTTTTTTTTTCTAAATGTAGGCACATTTGATAAAAATGCTCTTGATTATGGTAAAATACCGGCCCTGCAGCAAGTTTATGTTCCTTTATCGCAAACCACCAGTATAAGAACCTCGGCTCAACTCTTCTTTGGAACATATTTAGATCTCGAATTAATCCTTTGTATCCTTGTAACAGCACGAGTGTCTGTATCAAACAAGGACACATAAGTATTGATAAAAACCTTTTGTTTTTTTTAACTTCTATACTTGTTAATCGTAATTCTAGAAAAAAGGAACACACTTATGTACCACCCAGGTACCAAACAGAAATTTTCAACCGAAGACTCGAAAACGATGTTATTTTGACGAAACAAAAAAAAATAATTTAGAAAGGTAAACCACCACTCTCTAAATTAAATTTCTTCATATAAAAAGGAAAATAAATTGGAAAATAACGTATGATATTGTCTTAAGATACCTAAAGATAATTTCAAGTATTATCCTTTCATATATTTATATATGTAAACATGTAAATAAATAATTCAATTTTGTTGTCATCTATTTGTCTCGAGATGATGATATTTTTGTTTCTACTGACAAGTGTATCTAGAAATCCATAAGAACAAAAATTCTTTCTTATCGTCTTATTGCCTTTTGTTTTTTTTTTTTTTTTTTTTTTTTTTTTTTTTTTTTTTTTTTAAGTCTGTACAGGCAGCGTGTATTGATTTTATATATTTATTTCTCTTTTAAATAAATAAATAAGTATTTATTTAATTTTATTACATTTGTGTTTTCTTCTTACATTTTGTTGGTTTTTTTTTAAACAAACATCTATGTACATACATATCTAAGATGTTATTTATTTGTATTTATTTATCAATGAAGCATTAAAAAAATAAATATTTAATTTTTTGTTTTGCTTTATCTATGCTTATGTCGATTCGGTGTAAGGAAGCTGTTGAATACCGAGAGATAAATCATCGAATTTAATAGACCGCATCATAAAATATATATAAGATCGTCGCAAGACACAAATATATTGTAAGTGTCTTTCAGGTGAGAAATTTATCGCAAAACGTGTAATTGATATAATAATTACGTTTGTGTATCGTGAACACATACGTGTCTTAATTAAAACGAATTATGTAATTTAAACTCTTAAAATTTTTATTTTTAAATTAAGATTTTTTTTTTCTTGTTTATTTCTTAAATCAAAGATAAAACGGCTTGATAATATTCATTTCGAGACGAACGAAACTAAAATTACAACAAAAAGTTTTAAAGATTTTTTTTTTCTTAATTTCATTCAATCATAATTCTGTCCGTCTATCATATTTTTCGTTGATTTTCTTTTGAGATTACGTTTCGTATTTCTATTATTTTATTTGTAAGAGGTCAATGATATAAGAAAAATATTAAAAGGTGAATAAGACGAAGACAAAAATTAAGAAGAAGGAAAATAAATGGAATTCCTTTAGATTGAAGTTAATTGGTTGTTATATAATTGAAGATAATTTTTTTGTATATCGTTCGTTCGTTTAGTTAGACATTTTGAATGTAAGTACGTAGCAGTGTCGTATAATTTTAAGATTATTTTAGGTGTGTTGGACTTATGTTCAACACTATTATGTATACATGTCTTTCAATAATTTATAAAATAGTAATCTGCCCTGTTTGTAGGGTAATTCACGTTTTTTAATATTTCAGACAAAACATAAGACCCATAGAATCCGAGCACCTTCACAGTAACTAGAGCTTCTCTTATAGGAGGTGACTTAATCTGGTTGAATCGCTGAAATGTTGATGTCTGACCCGACTGCCGGCCTAATTGAATGTATGAACGATCGGCTGAAAATCGTGGTTTTACAAGAAACTTGCCTTAAACTAGGGAGTACTCCCGCTTTCACACAAAATCTAGCAACTAATTTTTTGAAGTTCGTGGGAAATTAAGGTTTTACGTTTTAAGTTTTTCGGGTGGTTTATTTATGGTTAAAATTGAAGAGAAAACATGTTCTAACACTAATTAACATGCATAATAAATACAGTATTATTATTTCTTATTATAAGAAAAGTCATTTAAAACAAAATCATTCTAAAAAATTACACAAATCGGGTGAATTTTCGTCGGATTTTAATCCATCCCAAAAATTCTTTTTCGGACTGGCATTTGGGGTAAAAGTTGTTCGCAAATATTTTTTTGGTGGCATTCATTCCTGCTGGTTCCGTCGTTTTATCGGGAAATTTAAGAACCTTTAGGTTTGTAATATTTTCAAACACATTGAACGTTTCACTATCGTGAATATACTTATAAAATAAATTGATCGTTTATGGCAGATATTTTTAAAATTATAAAAAATCGCTTCATTTAAAAGGCAACAATGCGGTTTTTATCATCTGCTTCTTTAATTAACTGGACTAAATCGTCCAGATCCAGAACCTCATTTATCTTTTTCCATTTTCTGCCAATATTTCCATGTACATAACCTGCTCGCATGTAGAAGTGTCCAGGTTCAAAATATTTTATAGTAATGGTATCTGGGCTCCAGTTCTGGCTTACAACGGTTAACAGTGCCGAATAAAGTATCCAATTTTTATTTTGTGCGGAACAGTTGTCAGCCCAAAAAATAAATGTAGAAACATCTCGGCTAGATTGTTCAATTTATATTGATGAAAACAGACGCAACATCCGCAGCCGTGCGACCTGTTATGGCTTCATGCCGAAGGACACATAGGTTTGTTGGATCGTGTTGATGAGTGGCCCAAAGGTTTCGTTAAATACGACTAAACGACTTACAAAAAAATAATTCTTTGATTTAATTTTTGGTATTATTATTACCGTGTCTACAGTGAAAACGTTTATGGTTTGTGGTCATCTATTAGTTTGTAATTTTCATTCCTACAGCCGTTGGATTGATGGGTGCCTCAGTATTTTCATCATGAATGGTAGCTGTACTTAGAGATAGTTTTTGAGTTGATAACTCTTGTTGATGTTGCTTGTATTCTTCACATTTAGACCCACGATCCGGTGCATGGTCCAATTTGTAGTGCAATACTTGTGGATGAAATGTTAATTTATGGTCCCGAATTTGATATATACTACAGTAAATTTTTGTAGTTTAATCCGACTTACTACATCACCACGATGGTCCGTCGATGATACTACACCTGCATTGATTTTCTTCTTTTAAACAATTCAGTTATCAGACCATCTGTTTTACGACCAATAGTGTGAAGAAACATTGTCTTACATACAAGCTGCTTCGTATTTTCAGCGTCAAGCGGAAGCTGGTAGATGTAGGTGTACGTACGCTTATTTGATGCTGAAACTGTTTTTTGTTTTGTTAAACCAATGCCTCAAAAAACAACTGACGCTGGGCAAAATTCATTCATTTTTTGCAATTAATTTTCCAAAGTTCTGTAAAAAATATTTTAAAATTAACTTACAACTTTCGATCCAGCTCAACCATTATTTTTCCTCTATACTGCATTTTTCGATGCCTGGTCTTCCTGACGGTTAATAAACCACTAAACATGCAGCTGCAGTATAGAGGCATAATATTAACCGTTATTGGAATGTATACGGTCATCTCTTTCATTTTTATGATCATGTAAATGTAAAAAATATCTAGTTGCTAGGTTTTGTATGCAAATAATTTTGTTAACCAACATTTCGAAAAAAGTTACTAGGTTCTTTTTTTAACCATAAAGTTGCTAAACAGAGGCGTAGAGTTATAGTTGTTTGAGCGTTAGAAATTAATTTGTATTGCGGTTTAAAAACACGATTAATCATAAAATCTAGTAAGTATTACTTGCTATAATAGATTTTGTGTGAAAGCGGGAGAGCATGTATTTCAGGCTATGCATTGCTACACAGTGATGACATTAGAAATCTTGGAATTGGATTCCACATTGAGCTACAACTAAAAAAGGCTAAGTTGAACTTCCAAACTCTTTATCTGATGGACTGTTTTCGTGAGCACGATATAAGATTGGTAATTGGTGTTCGTATAATATAGGTTCATGCTCCAGAAACTGCAACCGTAAATGGAAGAAGAATGATGTAATTTGCGAGGCGGTACTCCATGAACTCATCCACGTAAAATATCCCAAAGTAAAATTGACCTATGAGTTGATTTTAAAATGCAGCCAGGTTGTCCAAGACGTGAAATCGGCTTCAACAAATGAAGCAGGAACCATTATCTGGACAATGCAAAGCTTCGATAGTAATTTTTGTTCAAGTCACCGAAGATTGCAAAACATGATTCTCCTGTGAAGCTATGTCGAATGAAAAAACGCCAAGCAATTGTTAAAATTTTGTAAGCATAACTAACACACTCTACGTATAGTGAAAACTAAGCCCAAAAACGATAGGTTTGATGAAGAGTGGTGTCTTGCTGTTGAGCAACGAAATATCGCTAGTGAGAAATGAAGCAGTTCCTGCGCTAGTAGGTCAGGTAAAAGAATTTGTAGACCAGTACAACAACTCAGCAATGAGCGCAATTCGAGTGATTTTTTCAAAGAAGTCGCGGGGTTGCACCATACCTAAAGAACTCATTCAACTGCCAGGATGGAAACCTCTGTATTAATAACGATGCTGTACTTGATACATGGTGTGAATAATTTTTTGTCCTTTCAAATGTTCCCCATGTTTCACAAGCTGTGTTTGAATGTCCTCAAAGACAGACCGCGGAAAAGTTCATTGAGGATAAATCCTATCAAGGATTCATCATTGACATGTAGAGATTTAAGAAAAATCGATCACCAGAAGTTGATTGCATTATATTCAAGTAACTGTCGCACATTATCTTGAAAATAAAAAAATATTTTGCAAAAGCAAAGAAGCTGTCATGATAAAAATTTGAAAGAAGAATTATGCTTGTGATATATGGCCCAAAATTCGACGTTTATGGCACATACCGCGTTCTGTTCAATCACGAGAGCAGGAATTTAATGCGAATTCCTGATATCGTACATGAAATCAGAGGACAGTGAATTCGCAGACTCGGTCATGTTATGTGTGCTGATCCGAAACGAAGTATTTAGCGATCTTTGAAAGGAGAGTCGCAGCATCTGACATCTTCTGATTGTTTAAAACAATATGAAGAGCTGTCTCATAATTCAAACCGATGGAGTCAAATTGTTGACATGGTCAAAAAAACAGGAAGTCATAGATGTGTCATAGATGATTCACACCACCGATAGTAATCACATGATGTCAAATCCCTTTCGCATTCTGGCCCTACTCGGATTCAAATTCGATATCTCTAAGTTTTTACAACTGCACCTTGGTCGGTAAATTTTTCTTAACTTGAAAGTTTGTGTATTGGAGATCAGTTTTGCTATGATTTCCCTATATTATTTATTTCTAAATATTGTTTATTCGTTACGAATCACACTGTAGGACACACGTAAAATTTCTGTAATAGGCAAGCCAAATGTGTCAAATGTGTATAGAGTCTCATCAAATATACCAATGTCAAAAGCCACGGAAAGTTATACCAACTTGTGCACTGTGTGGATAAAAAGGGCATTTGGCTAGGAAGGATGCCAGGGGTATCAGAAAAAATGCTCAACTCTAGAGATAAGCAACAGTAGCAAAGCGTCTACACCAAAAGTCAAACCAACAATATGATACTATTAGAGAGGAAGTTTCATACGACCAAGCGAGGAAAACTTCAAATAACAATCTAATTCACGAAAGCAGACGGAGACCTGTGGTGAACGAGCCGACCATTAAAAATATAATTGGTTAGACAGCAATCTTAATCAAACGAAAAATCCCACATTGCCAACAAAAAGAAATTATAGAGCCGTTTATGCTAAATACCGTATAATAACCATTAATCATGCTGGTGCGAAACTATTTTTAGGGGCGATTTACTCCCCACCAAGCCATAGTATCGTAAACAATCACTATATTGTCGATATTTTTAATAAACTAGGACCAAGGTTTATTATAGAAAATGACTGCAACGTCAAATATACAGAACTCCTAAGTACTATAGAAATTACAGGTTGTGCATATCACTCATCAAGTAAACCAACCTATTGGCCTAGAGACATCAACCAGGTTGCTGATTTGATTGACTTTTATATATTGGAAAATCCTTTAGTTACATTGAAGTCACAGGCATTAACGGCCTTAATGCCGATTACACACCGGTCTTAATGGCTCTGAGTTATAAGAAAATGAGTAAATTAGTCATAACATAACAAATAAATCTCAACCTTACTAATAAATTTAGTGATTGGGAATTTTTAGAACGAAACTGGAGTTAAAAGGTAGTCGCAAAACTTGGAAACAATTAGATGTAATAAATATTGGGTTTGTGAAAAAATATCGCACATCTGAAAGTAATGCTATAAAAAAAAGCCAGTGGGAGCTCCATTGCCTATGTTTCGAAGACCACAGGAAGAGGAAAGAAAAGTAGCGGGCAAGGAGGAACGCTAAGCAACATCGAAGAAATTAAACGGAGTGATGGAGATAGCTTGACGATTAGAGGTGAAGTAGACGGTAAATCCCGTATCTTAACATTGGATTCAGGAGCAATGAAGACGATTGTGCGCTTCGATGTTATAAGGAGTTAAACCCAAACAATCAGTAAATTTAAGGTTCAAATGGATAGAAGGCGTCTTTTAAGGGTAGGTAAGAGGTACCCATACAAATCGATGATAAACAATTTTGGCATGAAGTACTGGTGATGCATATTGTGGATGAGGTCATGATGGGCATGGACTACACGAGGAAACACGGATTCGTAAGTAATTTTGAACGAGAGATGTAAAGATTTGCTAACATCGTGCTGGAAATCGTTCCAATCGAATAGAGGAAAGCCAATCGTACGGAAGGTTATACTGGATCATCATTCGAAGTTATCATAGTAGGAAAAATCATCAGTCGATAAACGAAATGCATCTACTCTACATGGGACCTATACGGATGTGAAAACAAGAAGGGAATAAGGAAAAATAAACTATGAATGGCCAAATGACTCGGATTTGGCGAAAATTGATGAAGAAGTTGGTGAAAACGAGAAATCCACCATCACGTTTATTATTAAGCGACTATTATATATGAGCACGTGGAATCCTCTTCGAACGAAGGAGACCCTGGAGAAGGGCCGTGAACGGTTCTACTCGTTGGGATGTGAAAGGAAAGTAGCTACAAAATCGCCGTCATAATATTTAGCGGCCATCGATAATGTTACCGGAGACGGGCAGTCGAACAAACGCCTTATGACGTCAATCAAAAAAACTGCCGATACTTAAATATAAATATTCATAGTCAAACAAAATTGTGGAATTAAGGTCTTGTATGACTACCGGAAATATGCCTGTAAATTGAGTCGAAATTCTAGAAATTGCACGTAAATTGCAAGTAAATTTAAATGATGGTAGCGCGTCAATTAATACCAAAAAGTCTTCAGTGTAAATGACAAAGAAAGAAATAAATTCGATTTAAGAGTAGAAGCGACTTAGAATATATTAAGATTTTCCATTAAAACACTTGTCCACAATAAAACGAATGGAGAGCGTCCCAAATAAAATATTAACTGGCTAGAAAAATTCGATGGCCTTGTTATCGTTTTAAGTTGTTGGTTGGACTACGTTAAATATGCATTTAAAAGCTATTTATTTACCGGTAAATCGGTAAACCGAGCAAAATTGTATCATTTACCGTTAAATGATAAATTCGGTAAATTTGCAACCCCTTCTCATAAAATAAGTGTAGGGGAGGATATCAAGGTTAACCTTCCCACTGGGAATCGGACTTCTTCTACCTCCACTTTTGAATATACGGATAAGCTGAAATTGAACAAAGAGTTGATCATACCCATTGTCATGTATGTTTTGAGAGTTGGAGCTTGATGGATGAGTACGAAAGATATGGCTTCTGACATTCGAGAATGAAATATGCGTGTGATATATGGTGCAAAGCGCTGAGTTTTGGCACATTTCGAGTTCTTTTTAATAACGAGATCGGGATTTTAATTTGAATTTCTGATAACGGACATAAAATCAAAAGAAAGCGAGTACGCTGGCTCGGTCACGTTCTGCGTGCTGAACCGAAACGAATGATACAACGGTGTTGAAGAAATCAATGTCGGCGACTGCTCCAATTGTATACTATAAAAGGAAGAGCATTCTCGCGTGATCCAAACCGATGGGGTCAGATAATTAACACGGTACGGGCCAACAATGGCGGCCTGTAAAAACATATTGAAACCAAATTTATAAAACAATGAAACAGGCGTATTATATCAGGCTATCCACCCTCAAGCACATTATATACCATATATATATTGTGCAAGTCACGTGTGTATGTGCAAAACTGAGACTTGAAAATATAAAACCTAATCAAAACGGCGAAAGCATGAAATTTGACGCACGGAACACACATGTGTGTGTGTGTCTAAAACAAAATCCATTACATCAGCTCATTTTACTGACAGCAGATGTATATGTATGTATATCCACCATGCCAGCATTAAAAGTGAATGTTATTAGATTTTTTTTATGTTTTAATTTTCTCATTAAACTTTTTTTTTCTTCCAAGATTAGAACTTTTAGATAAAATTAATTAAAAAATATATTTTACATATTATGAGATAAATAACAACAAACAACAACAATAACAATAAAAACAACGACAGAATCCCATTTTAATCTCAAACTCTTCCACATACATTTATATGTTGTGTGTGTGTGTGTGTATATATATATATATATGTTTATGATTATACTTTCTTGATGTACCATGAAACTTCGACTTGTTAAAGGTTTTAAGAGTTGAGCTTGTGAAATTATCGTCTTATTATTTTTTTTTTGTAATTCGGGTTAATTTTTGTTTCTGCTGCTGTTTCTTGCGGATGAAACGGAATAAAACAAAGATGTCTTAAAAATTATATAAAATGATGAAGATTTTGGTTGTACATCTACATAGAAGTAGATCAAGGTTAAGACTTCAATGAAAATAAACCAATTTAATTTTGTTTCTTGTTACGTCTTACGATAAAGTAACATATATGTATACAAAATTAAATTAAATTTTATCATGAACGAAAACAAAACGAACGGAATAATTTGATAAGAAAATAAGATAATTTTTTGTTTTTCGTCTTAAAGTATAAGAATTTACTTGGTAGTGAGATTATAGTATTGAGCTAAACCAAAAAAGAATTATCCAATTGTTATACAACACAGAGAGACAATTTTTAAGTATATGTAACATATGAGTGTGTACTTAAGTTCGATAAGTTTGAGATATAATGAACTAATTTAGTTTCTTGGATTTATTTCTTGAAAATAACAAATCGGTTGGAATGTGGTACATAAATCAGAATTTAAAAAGTTTCTACATACCATTTTGGAATCATAAGGATTAAGTTGCATAAAACTCTATCCACTGTCTCAAACAAAAGCTTTTATAAAGCTACCTAGTCGGATAGGTCATGATATTGCCATTTCAATCCAAGTGTTCGATGCATTGAAAAAATTACATAGTGATCCCGTCAAGATCATCCAACATCAGAATCAAGTTCTTGATGTAAAAGCTTCAAGTTTATTGGCGTAACAATTCAAAGACACTTTTACTAGATAAGGAAGAAGAACCCAATTGGATTTTTTTTGTCCTCCGTCACTCAGATTCAAATGACCTATTGTGACATCCCTATACGATATATGAAAATTGCATAGCTTCATGCCAGCTTATATTGTAGTGCTGACATTGAAGATGGGTCGGCACATGGATTCTTAACTCACCAGTTGGTTACAAGTGTATCGGATGATGAAATACACACTTGCCTCCTGTCCCTATCGGGATTCGAACCCGGTACCTCCCACTCCATGGTCGAAATGAACAACCAACAGTATAGTGGTTCGAGCTTCGGTATAGTGGAAGGTACCGTATTCGATATTGCTCGATTTTATGATGTGGATGGACATCCCCGTTGAAGTGGTTTACTCTTTTTCACTAACCATCGACAGAGCTGGGAGAGTCACATTCCTAAATGAGACCTAAAGTTAATACCTTACACCGCTTCCATCAAAATCTAAGCCGTACAGCTATAGTTCCGATTTGGGAAGACCAACGGCACATTGCATTGCTCTATGGTAGCATATATCTGTGCTGACATAGAAGTTGGAACGATTCAGTAGACATGTCTTTAAGTGTCCTCTCGAAATACAAATTCGTATGATTCAATAGTTTCGATATAACATACCAACGAATTATAAACTAGATCTGCCACCTGGTGCTCAATCACAATGGAAGGAATATCGTGAACTAACTTCATCGTCACCGACAAAATGACGCAGCGATTAAAGTTGCGGCAGTTTGAGTGGGAGGTACATTACTCAAACCTCGATTTAGGCAAGATGCTTAAGGGATTTTTAACCATGTGAATGAAAAATTCTTTAATGATATCGTTTTAAAGTTGATATGAGATGATCCGATATTTGAAGTAATCTATATCTAGGTGGCTACAAAACTTTCTCTGACGTTTGGTCATGGTTTTCTGGGATATAATACTGTTTTGCTCTATGTCGTACTTTTCTTGTATAATCTTACAGCCACAGCGAGTACTGAACTCGTGATCATTGCATGATGAGAAACTCTTTTAACTACTAGGCTATACAGCCGACAAATTCATAGAAATGATAAAAATCTACCTCTATATTTTAGGGAGAGTGGATCACAATGAAAAAAACTGCGTACGAATGGCGAATAGGAAAAATGATCTTCTGAATGTAATGAAAAGAAGGCTCCCAGTGCAGTGTATAAATCGACATAACGACTTCGTATTATATCTGAAACCATTCCTGTTATTTTAAATATCGGCAACACCGGTTTAAACCCATTACCTAACAATTTTACTTTGTGTGTGGAATTGAAATATTTCATGGGAACTTCGAATCGATGTCGGCATCTGTATACCGAATGCTGAATTGATGACAATACGCACGGCATTAAGTTGGATACGCATTAGGGGAGAAGGAAAATAGAAATAATAACTGACCCCCGATTGGCAGCTTAATGTTGTTTGTAACGGAGACGGCTATTTCTTTGTGAAAGTTGAAGGGTTTGCGAATGCGAAAACAGTAATATCTAACAGTAGAAGATGGATGAAATACCGTACTTCGTCGTATGTTACAAAAAAATCTGTGGAATAAATGGATCAATGAATATGAGAGTTTGAGAAGAGTACAGTGAGTTGTAAAGTATTTCACCGAAAACCCACTCTTTATAAGGAGCATCACGAGAGTACCAGAATGTAAAGGTTGAAAGGAATTTTTTGTTTGAAGTAATGAATAAACTGTTGCGGGGTAACTGAGGATATTAAGCACATTCTGCTAAACTGTACCAGCTGATAAAGCAAGTAGAACAGATTACGATATTCTTACGAGCGTCACAAATCTGTTTGATTGCATAAAAGCAGGTGAATGTGTATACAAGGATATGTATGAATTTATAACAATCTATCGAGTGGACTCATTAGTAACAGTTTTTATTTTTACTAAAAGCGTTGACCTCCTTTTCAAGATTGATGAGTCCTTTTTCAGCATCAGGTACCCGGTTTTGACACGAATTTTTTATTCCTACAGCCATTTATATAAAATACTAGGTAAGGATAGAAAGGTATCTGTGTTAGGAAAGAAAGACCGGGTTACAGAGACTTGGCAAAACGTAACTAAACCGCTGTTAGTGCAAGACTATAATACTTACATTTACTAATCTGCAATCGCCAATCTACAGTTTTTAGTCTAAAACATCTATCTGAAACACCTATTCATCCTTAATTTTTACTAAAATTCAAATAGAAACTTAATTAATTAATTTTATAATCGCAAACCCATGTATAACATATCTGGTCCAGAAACATACGGTTGGTAACATGGATTCATGTTATGCATGGGTTTGGCATAAGCAAGATGAAAATAGTACAGGAATTACACCCCTCAATTACAAATTCAGACCACATAAAGAAGGATCCCGGGGCTCAAATTACTTAAAATTCCTTCCAACTAACTTAAACTCGCAACTCATCACTAGCCAAAGGCAGCAACATCTGTACTATACTCATCGTACCATATATCCAACCGCATGACCATCCACAACTGAAGCAATCAAGTTAGAACCTGTGATATTATTCTTCCTTGTCTATTCACATCACATTGACGGACAAGATTCTATCAGAATGTGTAGAGAAACACAAAACTATTAAACAAGATGTTACAAATCAAGAATAAACCGAGGCAGTATGATCTCATATGATAAAAGCTGTTAACCATTTAGAATATTTATTACATCAATCAAAATGAAAGCATTGGATATGTGACTCTCAAAAAAGTATTCTAAACTCAATTAACAGGTAGTCGTACTGCCAATCGGACCTTTCCGATTCATGATCAACAACTAGGAACGGAGATAAAGAAACCATCTTACTTTTTGTGCCAATTCTTCTTGTCTGACTTAGAGAGCGTATTTCATCTTTCAATTCTTCTGATTGAGCCCATCTCACCCATAAATTTTCAGCTATTCTGAGAAGGTCAATTTTATTAAGGTTTCGAAATTTTTTATTAATCTGTAACACCACCGCAAGATCTTTGAATACGAATAAATTCGTTCGTATAAATCGTTAATCGGATCGTATGTTACTATCTTTACATTTGAAGCGACTGATAGTAAGCGTTTTTCCAAAGTTGTTTGGTGAACTTCAGTGTTGGATGGCAAATACTCGATTAGATTGTTTAACCACTTGGGTCCATTCCACTGGTACATGTCTGCTGGATTTTCTTTTGATAACATATGATTCCATTTTGTTTGTGGAATATTTTCTAATATTTCCGAAGTTCGATTTGCAATAAAACATTTTCATCGCCTTGGTACGTCAGACAACCAGGATGACACTATTTTAGAATCTGTCCATGCATAGCAGGCTATGCCTTCTTTGTATTAGTCTGTTCAACAAGACCGCTCCACATAGTTCAAGCCTAGGTTAAGAAATTGGTTTTAAAGATGCTACCTTTGTTTTTGAGGTCACTATTCTTGTATTAGATTTTCCGGTGTCGTCGGTTGCTCTCAGATAAATGACTGCGGCATATGCGTTTTCTGATGCGTCACAAAAGATGTGAATTTGTAAATTGGTTGTAAATCCTGTTGTCAATCAAAATCGTGGATCTTCAACTTCTATATCATTAGGTAGCGGGTCATCCCAGCCCATTTTGCGCAGCCATAACCTTTGCAGGCTTATCTTGAACACGATAATGACAGAGATATCCAATCTAATGGATCGAATATACTAACAATTTGAGACAACATTTTTCGTGTCGTCGTTGCATTAATATTGCTTTTTGTTGTTTTATAAGAGAACGTGTCTTTAGATGGATTCCATTGAAGTCCTAATATTTTATGTGTGCAACAGTCATCAGTTATTGTTAAGGCTTTTATCGTTTCTTAACTCTACTGGAACTTTATCAATTGAGCTGAATTAGATCTCCATTTCCGAGTTTCAAACCACCTTTCATCATTAAATCGGTACAGCAACACCTGCTTCTTCTGAATTGCCACCTAAATGACAGTCATCAACATAAAAATCTCGTTTTGCAATTTCAGAACCCACAGGATATATTGACTTGTAATCTTCGGCTATTTGATGCAAGGTTCTTACGGCTAGAAACGGTGCACACGACGTTCCGTATGTTACGGTTTTTAAACGGTATACTTTCATCGGTTCAGATTTATTGTTCCTCCAGACGATTCTTTGGAAATCTTGATCCAAGCGATTAATTTTAATTTGACGTAACATTTTCGCCACATCTGCTGAAAACACAACAGAGTGATTTCTAAAAAGAATTAAGATTGAAATTAAATACTTTTGTATCGTAGGTCCAACCCAAAGTTTGTCATTCAGAGAAACCCCAGAAACAGATTTACATGAACCATCGAAGACTACCCGCAGTTTCGTCGTTGTGCTGTCACTCGTACAGACAGCATGGTGCGGTAAATAAAAACATAGTCTCTCATTCAAATTTTCGTCATTTCGGTTTACTTCCTCCATGTGTCCCAGCTTCTTGTACTTTTCCATGAAATCGGTGTACTCGTTACGAAGATATGGGTTTTTGTCAAATATTCGCTCCATAGCAAGTAATCTGCTTACCGCCGACGACCTAACTCATCTGAATCCATTTTGAACGGTAACCTATTATGTACGTGCCAACGGAGTCCCGTTTGTGGTTTTTAATGAAGTGGCTTTCACATTTTGCTTCGGAGTTCGTATAAACTGGTGCTGCTGGAACTTCCTCTAACTTCTAAAATTTTTCAACTGACGTACATATTTCTTCTTTGTGAATGATTACTGATTACCAATGGCTCGTAGTTAAATGTAGATTGCGATCCGTAATCTAATATAGCCCGAGCCAAGTGAATTTTCCCTGATGAATCAGTAACGTAAACTAATGCTGTTGGTAATATTGCAGAACGCAATGTAGTCGCAGTGAAAACACTTCTCATTAAATTAGAACTTGAGAGTGCACTTGTATTGTTATTACTAGCGGGAACATCTGGGCTATTTATTTGAGGTTCCGCGATGCAGCTCACTTGGGCTTATGTTTGATGAGTACTTGATGGATCTAAATGAAACATAGTATTGTGTCGTAGATTGCATAAACGACATATATACTCTACTGAGCTTTCACTCACTGAGTGACCTTGTTTTAGACAATTAAAGCACACCCCAAGTTATTTAACTATATTCCGACGTTGTAACACCGACATTCCTTTGAACTTCAAATATTATTGTAGATATTGATCTCGTTTGCAGCATGGCTTTAACAACTATACCGGAGTTCCATGTAATATTTTTTCTGTTATCATAGACAGCGCTTTCCTTTGCATAACATCTGTTATTGAGATATTCCAAAAACACATTAAATGTTGGAAATTCCTGATTAACAGTTTCATTAGCCCAAGCGATGCGTGTTTTCTAGTCTACCTTACTTTAAAGTATTCGAATTAACCAAGGATCCCTGGTCTCGGCTTCATCGCCTATTGCTTAGGCAATGCAGGGTGCAAACCTAGGATTTCATCAAAGCCCACAGACGCGTTCTGCAACTCTAGCAAACTGAAGCAGTTTGAACCAAGGCAGAGAAGATAATAGATTCACAGAAATATACCTGCAGCTAAACACAAGAGATCGCGTGCGGTCGAAAGCTGGACAAGTGCTGATGAAGTGTAAACTATCGTCAACATCTTCCAGACATTCGTCGCATATGGCATCACTGGCCAGTCCCATGCAATTAAGATGGTTTTTGAAACGGTGAGAACCACATATCCCTGGATTGATGAAACACCTCAAATGATCTATGGAAATTAAAGACAGGCAGAAGCCTATCAGTTACCTTGTTCTGGCATAGCCAGTTTACGCTTCAACACTCCTTAAGCGAAAAACAGCCGAACAAGCTGTACCTAAAATGAAGGATTGTAACTGGGGTATAGGGAGAGAATTAGCTCCACAGCTAGGAGCGGAGTTGAAGCCATGGCTCCAGTTACAGCCCGAAAAGCGAAGTTTTGCAAAGAATTCCATTTAACAATTGAAGATTTAACTTTAACCACTGGCCACCAAACAACAGATGCATAAGTTAGCATTGGGAGAACCAGTGATTTGGAGATAAAATATAACATTTAGGGGGATAATCCCCAAGAATAACCAAAAGCTAAATCTGATAAGACATTCAGATGCTTGCCTGAAACTGTCAGAACCAGATCATCAGCATAACTTTGAGCGACAAAACTGGATTCACGAAGATTCACAAGAAGTTCGTCAATGACCAGAAGCCACAGCAAGGGTGAAAGAACACCTGTCTGCGGGCATCCTCTGGAAGCCTTGACTGAAATAAAGGTATCCCCAACCTCATATATTGCAATGTGAGATTTAATCATACATTTAATCCACCTGATAATGTAGGGTTCGATACCAAATTTAGTACATGCATTCGTCATCGAAACGAATGAAGTATTATCAAACGCTCCTGCAATATCCGGAAAAGTGCCCACAAGAAACTCGTTGCTGAGCATAGATCTCTCAATCCTAGTTACGAGTTCATGTAAGGCAGTCTCACAGGATTTGCCTGTGAAAAGATTTTAGAAAGGATGATGACAGACAAATAGGCCGAAACGAGTTGGGGTCGGTGTAGTCCGACTCGTCAATTTTACGAATAAAAAAAACTTTACCTCTGCTCCAAGATTGTGGAACAGCAGATCTTCTTGCCTTATTCTTCGGCTTTCTTGTTGTCTTCCTTAACCTTTTTAGAGTGAAGCACCAGAAAGGTTTATTCTGAGTTTTTTGGTTCGAGACAAGTGGACAGGAAGTCTCAAACGCTTAAGTCAGACCAGAAGCCTTCAATTCTAAGTCCACAGACAAACAAATCTTCAAAGATTATTATTCGTCACTCTCCAGTTTTAAATAAATTTAGTGAAAGACATGGAGCACAAACTTATGTCAATTACCTCCCTGCGGGCATAGAGTTAACAAAAGTTGGTTCACATCCAACATTGAGGAGATCCAACTCAGATGAACTTAAGTAGTAAGCAGAGTAGAACCTCTGTTATTAATATTGGTACTTCCCCACAGAGAGTTATGTGCATAAGCATCACAACCTGCTATCAGTGGAATATTTTTAGCCTTACATCAGCTTAATAGGTATGTAAAATCCTCAGAAGAAGGTGGAGTAGCGGAATCGTAAGGAAAATATACTGAGGCACACTTTTCAATGAGAGATGCATTATATTCTTCGAGATGCATATGCACGCTCTAGTTCTCGCGGTACAACTCTTGTACAGAATTCTGCCACCGGGGGTGTTTAATCCAGAAACCAAACAATCAAGAAGGTAAGTTTCTAGAACTTAACATAAATCTATGTGCGAAGGTCTTTATCTTGGTGCAATCATATGGTACAATCATCGTGTTTTTAAATAAAATTTTAATACTGAATGTGCAACAGACAAGAGATAAAACCATAAATAAGCATTAATTAAATTTAAATTTCACAACATCTCATACTCTTATAATAAACTGAACAATTTCATCGATTTTGGCCCACAAATAACTATTGGCATCGAAAAAATGTACAACAACTAGAAACCAATTTCTATTTACTATTTATCCGATACACACCGTCATTCTGAAATGCACCATTGAACTACATATATTTACAAAACCGCAGGTGAATTTACGATATACATTTCTATTCAAATATTTGTATTATTAAAATAAATAAATTATAAATTATTCAAATAAATACGATAGAAGAGACAGAGGCCGACCACCCACTTTATATACCCCGCATACGAATGTATAGTATGGAAACCATTCTGTTTCCTTCAATACATTTCCACATGATTAAACACATTTTGTGTGTATGTAACATTCACAAAAAAAAAAAAACAAAGACAATTATTAACAATAAAATTTTAAATTTAATAAAATAAATTATTTTTCGATTTAATATAAAATTGAAAATCCACATGATTCCAACAATAAAAAAATCGATCATCATTTTCCTGTTAAATTAATTTTGTTTTTTTTTTCCTCCGATACAGACACACAATAAGCGATTTTCAATTAAACCGAAAAATAAAATCTCGTGAAAGAATTTGATTGTAAATCGAATTTTAACATTAATTTAATTTTTTAACCCCTTGTCTTACAAAAAACCAGAAAAATATATATCTATGATTCGACTAGGGGTTGGTAGAATTAATAAATTTTTGTATACAATTCTAAAAGAATTTCTAAATCGAATTTTTATTTCTATAACTAGAAAAAATGGAATTTTATTAACAAAAAAAAAAAAAAATTAAACTAAACATACCACCCCTTGAGAATTTCTGCATTTTACGTACATATATACATACACTGCTCATCCATAGCTATGGAATCGAAATCAAAGTGTGAATCGAATCTATTGTTGATGAATACCTACTCCGCACAGTGCTGAACACAAAATATTTCCAAACGGAACTACATAATCGATGCTTTATAATATATACAGTAATCCGTCGATGAAGTAACTACCCCCCATTGATTTTCGTTTTGGTGCGAGAATTAATTTTTCCTTTTTCTTGACTTACTACATACATAAGACGACTATCGTATTCATAATATACAAACATGTGGAATTAAAAATAAAAACTAATTAAAATATCCTTGTAGGAGATTTCGGTTTAGCGGTTTTATTTAAATTATATTTTTCAGGATATTCAGGATATATCCAGCATAGTATAGGACAATTATTTTGTTTGGGACATTTATATAATATTAAATGTACACTGGGATACCATTTTATTATAAACAGCAGCTTGGAATTTGTCTCGCTTCGTTCGTTCACCGTCTGTGACTTTTTTTTATTATATCGTCTGTGTGTGTGTGTAGACGAATTTTGTATATACTCGTATAAATGTTTAATTAACATAAAATGTTTTCCATTTTTCTGCAGATCAACAATTAACCTCCTGGAAAAACAAATATTTGTTTGTTAATTTGAGATCAATAACTCATTAGAAGTTGTTTTAAATCGTCTGGATTAGGACAATGAATAATTAATTATTTATATTTGTGAAATCGACCTTTTCGTTGACTCGTGAAATGGGACGAGAATTTAATCTGGCAATGGTTTAAGCGTTGAGATGTGTCGGGTAGAAACTATATGTTTACTTAATGGCAATAATTGATTACCGCCTGCGTCTTATACCACTGACAGACTAGAATTAGCTAAACGCGATAAGTAAATCGCGTTTAGTTAAACCAACATAAATCCAATGACATTAACAGACCATTGGTTAATCAAACAAAAAAAATGTTGTGGTGCCTTGAGTGTATGGTGTTAGTTTATTATATAAAAAAATATGGAACCAGTTAGAAAACGTACCTGCAACGAATGGAGTTACCATGAAACAAAAAAAGTTTTTGATCACGTGGTAAATTATTCCCGGTATAAGGTTTCATTAAAAAGGCTCAGTTTAAATGCAGAATCACCCAAGAGCCCTTCAGATGATGAATTGCCACATATATCCCGGCTGTTTTTATAAAACAACTCGTTCGACTCATGCTGCAATTTAAGTCGCGAATTTTCATAAATATATGAGTCATTATTTTTTCCAGGGGATCCTACATTGATATATGTAGAGAAACTCAGTTTATTACTTCTAGTTGACGAAATGAGTCGTTAACGCTATAATAAAAGTGGAAAATTGTTGGTAATTTACTTCCACAACAAAGACAACAAAATCGCAAGAAAAATTCGTACAAAATTTGGTTAAAATACGGGACTCACCCCAACGGTATCAAGAAGTTGAAACATAAAGTGAACGGACTAACTAGTCGACAATCTAACGCGTACCCGTGTTCGCATCGGAAATGAACATTAGTCTGCCTTCCATGCAACCAAATTCTGCGTACCGATCTTGGTTTGTTGCCCTATCAGGTTCAATGGTCCAGCAACTGAAGCCTCGTAACCATCCGCTACGTATTTCCGTCTCGATGGGTTCGTAAACAAACAAAATTGCCTCATTTGGAGATCGGAAAATCCACAAGGCGATATGTAGAGAAGCCAATGCATCTATTGCGTGCTACTGTTTGGTATGGCTGCATTATTGTGCCCTTATAACTACGGCTCCATATAAACATCTTTTTTGTTGCCATACCTTGAATGTATTAGTTTCAACTAGCTTTGGTTCCAGCAAGATGGTGCTCCATGAAGCTGTAATTTGACGCCTTTCGATTTTTATTTGTGAAGGGGCGTAGGACAAATATTATACGGACAAACCACAAACAATTGAGCATTTAAAAGCCAATATTGATGCAAATGTTGCCAAAATAGATCCGCACACAATTCAAAATGTGCGCAGAAATTGGACCGACCGAATAGAGTACGCCAAGGCCAGTCGCAGCTCTCATTTAAATTAAACCGTTTTTCATAAATAACACTGAAAGCTTGTACTTTCAAACAAAAAACTTATACATATAAAATGGGCTTATCTTAATACCATCGTTGTTTTTTTTTCTTCTCAAAATATAACATGTGCGCATGTGTTATAAATCACGTGGTAAATTATTCCCGGGATAATATTTTATTAAATAACGGCTCAGTTTAAATGCCGAATCACCCAAGAGCCCTACAGATACTGAATTGCCACATATATCCCGGCTGTTTTTATAAAACAACTCGTTCGACTCATGCTGCAATTTAAGTCGTGACTTTTCATAAATATATGGGTCATTATTTATTCAAGGGGATCCAACATTGATATATGTGAATCGATATCTAGAAGAAATATATTAAATTATAACTGGTGTTGTATAATATATATTGAATTAGATAGCTTACCTGTAATCAACCGCTGCCAACAATATAATTGAGTACCATCCCTTATAATTGTGGTAATCAGTAGCGTCATCTTCTATGTGACATCCATCTTAAGAGAAAATTAACATTATTAAATATGTAGTTTATGGTCAACAGATATTGTTTACCAACTGCTCCATAAACTTGAGGAAACGCCCAACGCTGTTCAAAGCCATCTACAATTTCTTTTAATGGTGCATCGAAAGGAGGATAAAAATAATTAAATGTTTCTCTTTCTAGTTTTGCGCATAATGCTTCAAAAAACTCCAGAACTATTTCGCGGACCGTTGATCTCCCAATTCCACATAAATTGGCTACAGTTCGGTATTCTGCCGATTATGTTAAATAATAAATAGACACCGCTACGCGTTTGTTCACTGGAATACCTGTCGCAAGATGGCGCCACTTATACTTTCAATGATATTAAATTTCAGTCGCACGATGTCGCCCTCACTAAACTCAGCATTACACGATAAACTTCAAAATATTGAGATATTAGTTTACTAAACGCGTTTAGTCATAAAACCCAAAATAAAACCAGATTAGCTAATCTTGATTTTGACACACTATAGATAAACTCAAAAAATGCACTAATCGCGTTTAGCTAAGCCTAGTCTGTCAGTGATCTTAGTAAAGATGTCAATCCATCACAAAAATTAAATCGAAATAGATTTTCAATATGGAGCTATAATTCGTAATAAAGTTTCATAAAAGCTTAAAGCTTTCAGGTTTAAATTTGTTGGCCAAAATGATTCAGTATTTATTTAGTTGTCAATAATTCATTCGAGATAATGTAACTTCATCAATTTATATTAATGTAGAATTCTGATGAGCTTTTGGAAGCTTTTGTCAAACCGTTGCTAAATTGTTATTTTAAAATACTGTTTGTGTTTCAAACAGGCCGTAAATCGTTCCAATTTGATGTTTATATAATAATCTATAATAAGCTTAATTGAAAGCTTCATTCAAGTTTCAAGAGCTTATTTTGTTGAACCGCTTACTTAAGAAACTACTGTTTCTGATTTTGTTGTTCTTCAAGTGATCGGCATGATACTGTTAAGATACAATCCTAGAGTGAAGAAATTTATTTAGTTAAAAAGCATTTGCTATGGCAAAATGAACCTGTTACTTAGCCATTACCCTATTTTATCCACCGACCAGAAAACACAATGGTTACAGCTGCAAATGTTCGAGTAAGAGCAACCGAGTTCGAATCACAACAGAGGTAGGATGCACAACGGATTTTTCGCCATCTGATGACGATCGCTGGTGGATGAACACTTCTATGACCCTTTTTCGACTACAGAATTTGTGAAATAAGCCGTCCGTACCATAAGCTAACATGAAGCTGTGATGGTAACGGCTCTACATAAATCGAACCTATAAAAGTGCTGCTCTATTTTGCTATGCAAATAAGTGAACCATGAAAGAGTTGGAAGTGCCATGAGCCCCAAAACAGATTGTAAGGAAAGAAAGAGACAGACTGAAACCACTATCTCAATTTGGAAAACTGAATTTTTCAAGAAATCGATGCTAATGTGTTTGGAACAACCAGAAACAACTCCAAGCTGGCCTGGACAGTTACTGATGAGGTCGTTATTATAGAAGTTACAGGAAAAACCAAAATATATAGATTTGTGCTCCTTATGCTGTATAAATGAGTTTAATCATTTATAAATATATGTTCAATGCCTTATCCCTCCGGTTTTAATCTTGACGGGTCCCGGTAAATCTCAATTTTCTGGAAAAATTTAAAAGAGTCGGGTAACATTTACGCTGATTGTAGAATGCAGACAAGAAATTAGTCGATATAAACAAACTCACTTATCTAAACAAGCAAGTCAACCAAGAGGACGTGGCTTGTCCAACGTTTATAGACACTTTGTAGTTAAATATAGTTATCTAAACTGATACCTGAAAGGGCAATATATCATCATCTATAATTATGTTAGTATTATCAGTCAATTAATCCTACAAACAGACACGAATTCTCGAATACTATGGAAGGCAAAGCCATACGAACTTATCAGGCGTGAGATCCTATGAAGCCGATAGCTTGATTTAAAGACAAATAATTGTGAGTCGACTTCCAGTATTCCATATAAATGTTCACCTTATTAAGGACCAATGACAAACTATTTTAGTTTGTCAGTAATGATAATCAAATAACAGCTGATTGAGACACCTAAATAATTCATAAATTCAGGCATTAGAGCCATTTCAAGGCGTAGCTGGCCTTTATGTTATATAAAGTTATATACAAGACCACCAAATCCCTTTTCTATAATCGACCGTATAGTAGATAACTAGGTCGGATGTTCGTTGAGCGGTATCTATACGTCCGATATAAAACGATCAACATTTCAATTGGACTTGTGTCTTACCATAAATTCCACCGTTTATGATGGGATCGAAAACTTTGCAAAATTAAGAAAGGTTAAGAGTAATTTTTTGGATTAAATTAGAAGTTATCTTCCGAATCGTCCAAAATTTATTAAATTAAATGACATACTAGGTAGTCCTTGTAATTTGAACTGTGTGGTACTTCAATGAGATTGCACTGTTCATAACGGGCTAACACCTGCAGCAGTTGTTATGAGTTCTATAATGTATCATTCCTCGTCACGGTGTTCTAAAATAGAGCCTGTCAATTAATGTTAATATTTCTAAGAGCAAAGACCTCTGCATTTTGCAAAAAACATAGTTGTCCTATAGTTTTATCAAATGTCAAAATGTATTTTCTTACTCTTTCTGTAATTGTGAATAGTGTCGGCAACCCTACCCATATATGACTCTATATTGGTTTAATGCAATAAGGGATGAACCATAATGGTTTGAATCTGATTCATAATTACGATTTCAGTGCCAGTAAGCTCTTCTTTTTACACAACCCGATGAACATTAACAATACGGTTCATAACGTAGACTGGATTACAACAATTATAAGGCTGCGATTGAGAAGGCCCACAGATCCATAGACACTTTGAAACTCAAATGTTGTTGTGATTAGGACAACCTATTATGCAATATTTCAAGTAGTCTATATTCTGAAGCTGGAAATGTCTCTATAAATAGGAGTTGCACAATGTAGATTCCAGTATCATCTCGTCTTGTTGTGATTTCATGACTAACTCTCGGAACTTGATTTTGGTTGGATGATCTCTACTAATTTTGACATGTCTTTGATGTACCCTTAGCTTTGTTTAAAGGAGATTTTAAATTTTAGATGCTGCTCTGAACTCTGGTGGCACGAAGACGATTATAAATTAAGTTAAAAATGACACATTAATTTGGAAACACAAGTTACTTGGATCAGATGGTTGAAACTACAAAAAACTCACAAACTACGAGGCTTAAACACGTTTCAATAAATGATTGACATTAAGCTGACGTTAAAGCTAAATGTAATATGCTTGGCAATCGATAACTAGAAGCCAATTAAGTTTATATGGCCCAAAACATTACATTGATGGCACAAACCGAGTTCTGTTCAATCCTCATAAATGATACAGGTATTTATAAAAAGAACGCCACCTTTCGGTGGTCGAAGAGTGAACATGACGCAACGGCGGGGAGAGCCATCTGGCATCATCTAATTGTTACCTCGTGATCGAAACCGATTAAGTTAGATTACTGTCACGGTAGGGGTCCATTGCTAAAAATGATTAGACGAACTTCATGTACAATGTTGAAACTATATAAGAAATATATATTCGTGAAAAGTCCCACAGCCACTTACAACCTTAAAATATAAAATGCATTTGAAAAACTGTCAATAATTGAAAAGTTAAATGTTTATATTGTATGAGCTTTGATTACCTAAAATCTTTGAAAGTCACTTCACGTAAAATACAATATAAGATTGACAAATAGTCAATGTTTATTTCTTTCGATTCTACATCAAATGTCAACTGTCACTCATTTATAACAGAAAGATCGTAATAATGAGTCTAAAATGTATAATAAATATTTGTATTCGTTATTTAATGATTAAAATCAATAGGTTATATGATTATTCAAATATTATATAATACGTGTATTGTATAAACAATATAATACAAGTGGCCCCGGTCAAAGTATTATGTTGGGTAAAAATTTTGGTTTTTAATAGGGCGTGCGATCATCGAAAAAGTGGGTGTTGCGCACACATACTCAACAAACCAACAACGTCAAATAGGAAAACCGACCAAAAAAAAAAAAATTATAATAATTTCTCATACAATTCAAAGTTCTCAGCTAAATCAAACAAACAGACAGAAGTTGAATCAACAAACAATACCTGTGCCACAGTGTTTACATTTTCTATATTATTTATGATGTGTAGCGTATACACAATCATCTATATGATTCAACCGTAAAATTTACGAATCCAAACAAATTGAATTGGGTATATATATACCCAAGTATATAGACGAGCATATATACTTATATATAAAGAAAAGAAATTTTATGTAAACAGAAGACAACACATCTTAGCGCCATTTTATCATTTTGTTTATCATAAATCAAGAAATTTATGTATTTTGTCAACATAACATACGTTTATTTATTTATTATTTCGTATGTCTATAAAATATTTTCAAAAAAATAAAAATTTATAAAAAATTCTTAAATTTTTTAAATATTTTAATTTTCGTTTGATCAAAATTTAAAAAAATTAGATAAAAAACAAAATTGTTTCGACTTTGTTGTTTTATAATAATAATCGGATATCGTCTTAAGATTTAAAAAAACTGATGAAAAATTTTTATGGTTTTTTCATGTTTGATGATTGTTTGTGCCTAAAAAAAATGTATTACGAGATGTTCGCGGTTTTCTTAAATTTATTTTTTTCCCGAAATACTCTAAATTTAGTTGTGATGTAACAGAATTTATTACAATAACACAAACTTTTGATAGTGAGTGATTTTATGGATT